>CAUYUJ010018872.1:57500-60000 GCA_963575745.1 Prorocentrum cordatum | reverse complement strand
TATTACTACTACTATTATTACTACTACTACGACTACGATTGCGATTACTACGACGATCGCTACTACTACTACTACTACTACCACTACTACTACTATTACTACTACTACTACTACTACTACTACTACTCCTACTACTACTACTACTACTACTATTACTACCACTACCACTACTACTACTACGACGACGACGACTACTACTATTACTACTACTACGACGACTACGGCTATTACGAGTACTACGACTATTACGGCAACTACCACTACTAGTGTTACCGTTGCGACTACGACTTTGTATTACTACGACTACTAGTACGACTGCTAATACTATAACTACTACTACTACTACTACTACTACTACTACTACTACTACTACGATGACGACTACTACGACCCAGACTTCTACTATTCCTACAACTACTTCTACTACGACTTATATTGTTATCACCACCAATCTTAGTATTGACCTTACCATTATTACTACCACTACGACTACGACAACTACGAAGCATTTTACGACTCGTGCGTTTTTTTATCACACTTATGTTTGAAATTTGGATTACCTTTCCACCACTACTACGACTACTACGACTACTACTACTACTACCACTACTACTACTACTACTACTTCTACTACTACTACTACTACTATTGCGACTACTACTACAACTACTACTACTACTACTACTACTACTACCACCACTACTGCTAGTAGTACTATTATACCACCTCCCCTACGACTATTACTGCTACTACGACGACTACTACTACTACTACGCGCACGACGACAACTATTACGACTATCAATAGTATTCTTGCTATCACGACGACGCCTGCTACTATTATTACTAGGACTACTTACGACTAGTATTGTTATTACGCACGACTAATATTATCACTACGACTATTTCCACTGTTTTTTGTTGTATTACTACTCACGACTAATGCTGTTATTAATGGGAGTGCGACTACGGCTACTATTATCATTACTACGACTACTACTACTACTGCTACTACTACTACTGTTTTTGCTCCGGTTGCTGCTACTACTACGACCGCTACTACTACTCCAAGAATACGGCTACGTATTACCACTCTGATTACGATTGCTGCTGCTATGATTTCCACGATTCTGATTATTAGGTTCACACCTGATTTATGGACCGTGGGATTGGGCTTGGGTCTGGTTTGGCAGCCCAATACATCCGACACTCTATATATATATATATAAAAATATGTCCATGCGTATATCTATATGTAGCGGGACTCAATGTGTGGGAAATGTCGTGTGAAAATATATACGTCGTGGACCACAATACACGATTAACGCAACATACTGGCAACCAACTTTATACGGGTGCCATCTCGGAGGGAACATATGACACTTACAACACCAAATCAATGTCTTCATGGGCTTACATTGAAGGCCCAACCAAAGTACCGACCATACTTGGGCGGGGACTATAGCGACGTCATGCTAAGTTTGGCTAAGCCCTGCTAAGCACAGCTAAGCCTTGCGAAGCCCTGCTGCATACTGCTAAGCGCTGCTTAGCCCCGCTGGGTCATGCCAAACCCTGCTAGGCTCTGGTAAGCCCCGCTATAAGCGCTGGCATACCCTGCTCTGCCCTGTTCAGCCCCCGTTGAACTTTGCTACATATGGCTGAGTCCTGCCCGCCTTTGGTAAGCATGGCAAACAAACGTCTCAGCCCTAGAAAATCATGGCCAGCCCTGGTACGTCCTGGGATATCCGAGTGAACCTTTGTAAGCGATGCTACGCCTCGGTGGGCCGTGCTAGGCCCTGACAGTCTCAACCTTGCGATAAGCACGGGCAAGCTTTGCTAAGCCCCGCGACGCCCTGTTCAGCCCGAGCAAATCCTGCTAAACCTTGCTCAGTTCGTTCGAGCCTTGCTGAGCTTTGCTCATCCCAGCGAAGCAGTGATAAGCCTTGCAGAGTTTGTGTCAGCCACGCGCCGCCCTGCTAAACCCAAGTGTGCGATGCGAAACCAAGGTACGTCCTGCTAAGCGTCGCGCTGCCCTGCGGAGCCTTGGCAAACCCTGGTAAGCCCTGCTACGTTTGGATCGCCCTTCTAACCCCGCCCAGCTTTGTCAAGCCTTGCTTAGCTCCAAAAATGCCCTGCCAAGTCCTGGCAAACCCTGCCATACGACGCCCTGCCTAGCTCAGTTTTTGTACGCAGTGGTACGCCCCGGTAAGCCTGACTTCGCCCTGCCAAGCCTTCCTAAGCTTTGCTGGGCCCGTATAAGCTGTGCTAAGCCATTGTAAGCCCTGCTAAGCCGTGGTGCCCCTTTGAGTTTTGATGAGGTTCCCATTGGACCCCAAGAAGAACACCGTTGGGGTCCCATAGGGGACAGTGGAGCCCCCTTTAGGGACCTACCCCAATGAAACCAAATGGGGCCATTGGGCTCCAACGGGGGACCTTCCAGATGGCACCACCATGCGAGGCGTATGTGTATAAAATAAAAAGTCGTCCCATGTGATTACAAG
>CAUYUJ010018872.1:50000-52500 GCA_963575745.1 Prorocentrum cordatum | reverse complement strand
CTACTACTATCTTAGTCGTCGTCGTCGTCGCCGCGGCGGAGATTGTGATTCCATTATTGGTGGGCGTGCTTGATAATGCTGGGGGGTCCTTCTTCAGGAAAAAATCAATTATGGCCTGCCCTGAGCGAGAGACGATGTGTGAGCATCTTCGCATGGTGACTGCAATGGGAATCAGTTGTTGTGGTTGTAGTCGGGACTGCAGTCGTGGCTACAATCGAGAGGGTTGTCGCGATTGTAGTCGTAATTGTCGTCGCGGTTGCAATCGCAAGTTTCTCCGCAATCTAAGTCGCAGTCGTACGCGTAAGCGTCGTCGTCGCCGCGGCGGGGAATAGTTTCCCTTCACTGTTGGTCGGAGTGGAAAACGTTTGGAGGTTTTCTCCCAGGTAATAATGCCCCCCTGGACTACCTTGCGCGACCGAGGAATTATTCTTTGCCGAAGGCGTTGCTCATACTCTTTCTGAGGGTGGATCTTCTCAGGATGGAGTTTCTGCGGGCCCCCGTGGGACCTGAGCCTCAACTGCCCCTCTAAGGATGAAGCTTCTGAGGGGGGAGTTTCTGAGAATTGGGTTTCCAGGGTGGGGTTTTCCGCGATGGCGCTCCTGAGGCAGACGTTTTTAAAAGTCGTCGTAGCCGTAGTCGCAATCGTAGCCGTAGTTGTCGTCGTCGTTGTTGCGCGGCGGTTGCCGCGGGGAAACAAAAAAAGAAGTTCCCTCCTATTGGTGGGACCCCACTCCTTCAATGCGGCCGCCGAACAAATGATTGTTTACCCCCTATTGATGGGAGGGTTCAAGAGACCTTTAGGGGTTAACGCGCAGACGAATTCAAGGTTGCCTTTTCGTGCGTCTAAGAGTCCTCGCCATTTGTTGGGTGTCTTTTTGAGCTGCCTTGAGGCCAGCCCGAGGAAGTTCTGAACCGTTTTCGGCTTTTGGTTTTGGGCTCTCTTTGCGCCTTCATGTTGCGCTCCTATTTTCTAGGCCGTTGGGTGGCCTCACGCAAAAATCCTGAGTGCTTGGGCGACCCACGACGGCCATGTCATTTAGGGCCCATTGTTGTTGTCGGCTCGGGCCTTCCTAAAAGGCACGAGAAAAGACTTGTCGGGCAAGGGGAGTACCCAGGGATGTACCCAAGACATCTACAACGCAGCGCGGTATTCGCAACGGGCCCATCCAAGACATCATGGTTCATGGAGCCGGCATTTCTGTGTGAGAGCTACACAGGAAGTCTATCCAGTACACGCACCACGGGACATTTATACGGAAACGCCAAGAAACAGTAATTCGAGGGGAATGCAGACGGACGACAGCGAGGAGGACGATGAGGAAGATGAGGAGATTGGGCGTTTTTGTTGTTCCCCAGAATTTTGAACAGACGGTAGTGATAGCACTGGGAAGGACGAGCAACATCACAACGAGGACATCAGGAGAGATAGGATGAGGAGGAGGAGGAGGATATGGACGACGACGAGAGGACGAGACGGAGGAGGAGAAGAGGGATGAAGAGGAAGAGGAGGAACAAGACGAGGAGGTCGACTAGTGCAAGGACGAGGAGGAGGACAAAGACGAGGACGAGGAGGAGGACGAGGAAGAGGACGAGGAAAAGGAGGAGGAGGAGGAGGAGGAGAGGTGGGTGAGGACGAGCAGGACAAAGAGGAACGGGATGAGGACGAGGACTCTGGCAGCGCTCCTCTTGAGGCTGTGTTGGAGAGTCTTGATGCCCTCTTGGGGGACCTGGAGGGCCTCTTGGGGCCACCTTGAAGGCCATCGATTAAAGGGGGTGTCGATTATCTGGACCCCCCCACGCGAGCCCTCGAAACCGTCTCTTGGGGCCGCCCTTCTTGGGCGCTCTTGGGGCCGTCTGCGGGGTCTCTTGGGCTCCTCTTGGGGCTCTCTTGGGCTACCTTGGGGCCATCTAACGGCCTCAAAAGCGCATCGGAAACGAACAGGCGAGACGGCAAATATCAATGATCTCGTTTAGATTGTTGAAGGATTTGGGCCTCCGGGTGGGGGCTTGGGAGGGTACGAACACATTTGGAGCCGTCTTGGAGCGGTCTTCGGGGCCTCGTGGAGAATGTTGGAAGCCATTTTGAGCCATCTTCGAGTATCTTGGAGGCCATCTTGGAGACCATCTTGGAGCATCGGACGCCCTCTTGGCGCTATCTTGGGCCATCCTGGGCGCCCAGACCGCTCGCGACATCCCCCAAACAACCTCAGGGAGGGGGAGAGGGTACCCCTCCCCGAAGGGAAGAGAGCTTTGGAAGAGGAAATGCATATGTCGTAAGACCACCTGCGCCCAGAGGGCTTGTGGGATTAGGATCTGGTCATGACCGCGCTCTCTCTCTCTCTCACTCTTTTGTTCGCTCTCTCTCTCTCTCTCGTACTACCTATCTCTCTCTCTCTCTCTCCCTCTCTCTCTTTCTCTTTGTAGTTATAGGCGTGACTGCTGCAACACGAACGTGCAGCCCCCTCCCGTTTCCCAGAAGGCAGAGGAACAAGACAAGAAA
>CAUYUJ010018872.1:37500-42500 GCA_963575745.1 Prorocentrum cordatum | reverse complement strand
GGGCACCAGGACGTCGGTTCCCAGGCGGTGGATATGGATAAATCTCCGCCTCGCAGATACGTGTTGCGTGGCGCGTATCGGGGCAGCGTTGAGGCGGAGGAGAAGAAGAGGCGAAAGGAGGAGGAGAAGAAGAAGCGGGAGGAGGAGGGCGGCTTCCCGACGCTCCAGCTGCTCCTGGCCGGAGGCGGGCGGCGGCCCCCGCCGGGCCCGCGCGCGGCGACGGAGCAGCGGCCTCCTGGCCTGGCTGTGAGTTTAGTCGGGCGTCTCCCTCTACAGGAGGACCGTTCAAAAATAGGGAGAAAGTAGTCTGGGGACGATTTTGGTGATCCTCTTTGAATATTGTTTGGCTATTTTTTATGCTTCCTCCAAAATCCGCCTGTATGGAGACATGCCCGACGTAATTGTGAGCCCCTCCCCCCTCCGTCCTTCTCCTGCTGCGAGGACAGATCCGTTCCAGAGCGTTCCGGAACGCTGTCAAAGCGTCCTGGAGCGGTTCGAGAAGGCCGCGGCGCCCGAGACGTCCTCCAGAGCCGCCAGATCTCAGGTGGGCTTTTTCTATTCATTGTTTTGCCGATCGGCGCCGGCCTTCAAACCCCCCCTCTCCCCCGCCCCATGGATTAGATCTTGGCTGTTTTTGGTGCATGTTTCGAGCAGGAGGGGTCCCTCCCCCATCGGCCGCACTGCTTCAAACAGTCGCACTAAGCAGAGGTCTGGAACCAGACCCCCCCCCCTCCCCCCTTTCCGCCCAATGTCGTAACACCGAAAAACATAAAACAACGCTCACCAAGACTCGGGTGTTATCCTCATCCGACGGTATCCTCGTCCTAGCTTCGTCTGATGACTGTGAGCCCCTCCGCCCCACCCCCCCTCCTCCTCCTTCTCCTCCTCCTTCTCCTCCTCCTCCTCCTCCTCCTCCTCCTTCTCCTCCTCCTCCTCCTCCTCCTCCTCCTCCTCTGCACTCGTTCTCGGTCGATCGTTGCTGCTTCTGCTCTTGCCTGGCGGCTTCTTCAGGGGGAGCCGGGCCGAGGCTGGGTTCATCTCTGGGCGCGCCGCAAGCACGCCCGAGGGGGAGGAGCGGACGGGTGGTGGGAACTGCGTGCGCGCTCTTCCTGTGGCCAGGCGATCGCAAACATGGATCAAGGGGGCCATTTTTCTATGGTGCGTCTAACATTTTCTATGGTTCGTTCAACGTCCGCTTGAAGTATGTTTGTCTATTTTCTATGGTTCGTCCAGCATCCGCCTGTAGGGGGACACGCCCGACCTAAGACGAGCGCGTCATCGTCCTGGCTTCGTCTTAACTCAGGCGATCGCAAACATGGATCAAGGGGGCATGGATTAGCGACGGGCCCCGTTTGCATGGGGAATCGCGAATATCCGCCGCCGAGCGAGGCGGCACTGGTCGCATTTGGGGAAGGGCACCTCCCCCGATCCATGGATTAGGCGACCGCGCGCCAAGTCCATGGATCGCTAATCCATGTTTGCGCGCCCCCGATGTGGTCTGCGCGCCCGAGCAGTGGTCGCCCCAGTGGGGCACTGCGAGCGGCGCTCGCGAGGGCAGTGACGGCCTGGAACTATAATGTTCCAGCCTACTTGGGCCTTGGTCACCAGGAAGGATTTCTAGCACCAAGAAGGCACCGAAACTTCAGGGTCTTCAAGTGTCGGGCCCTGGAGGGTGACACACGTTCGACACTGTTTCGACACTTGTTTAGGGTGCTCGACATTGTTTCTGGGATGTGGCCCGTAAGTACGATGCGAGCAACATAAGCCTGGAAGTAGTTCCATGATGAGAGGCCGTCGCGGAAGTGACGCTCAGAAGTCTAGAGAGCAGCGGCACCCTCGGACACTCGGCCCTCCAGGAGCGGACTGGACTCGACTGGACTCCTCCTCAGTCGTAGATGATGTCTATACCCGAACTTGTAAGTTCAGCCCTAAGAAAATGGTCGCTCAGAAGATACTGGAAACTTGACGATACACTCCTGGGGGGTTGTTCGGACGAGCCCGATATCGAGGACGCGCGCCCCTTCTTCGTGTATCTCCGAATCGTTAAGTCGAATCCTCTTTGCGGTTCTTGTCGCGCGCACGGGCGGGGCGAAGCTGCGTGAGAGGTAGTCGAGTTGAATTGGCTAGACTTAGGAGAGAATGAGAAGAGACACGTGGACAAGAAGGATAGGAAGTGGTTCGAACCGTTAGGAGAGGCGCCAACGATTCGCAGTGTTAGAGCAGCTTTAACTTATGTGTAGACGAGCGCGCACGCAGCGCCCGGAATAAGACAAGAGGGGGGCCCAGCCACCCCTCTTTGAAAAGGGGGGGGGGCTTCCAAAGCGATCCCCCCTTCCCCCTTCTTTGGGGTACTTTTTTGCTAGCTGGCCGGGCCCTGGCTAAACGGGAGGGGGCTTGGAAGCTACCCCCCCCCCGCCTCTGTCCGAGGCCCAGGGCAAGCCCGTCCCTCGTTTCCACAAGGGGGGGGGCTTCCGAAGCTACCTCCGCCCCCTTTTGTCTGGATTTTGCAGCTGGGGGTCCCTAGCTAAAGGGGGAGGGGCTTGGAAGCTACTCCCTGCCTCCCTCCCAGTTCGGGGCCCAGCGCAAGCCTGGGCTCCCTTTCCAAAAGGGGGAGGCTTCCGAAGCTACCCCCCTCCCCGCCTTCTGTTGGCATTTCTACCTGGCCCTGGCTGAAGGGGGGGGGCTGCGAAGCTACCTTTCCCCTTCGGTTGTCGGCGCCCCTTTGGTTTTCGGTGCCCCGTTGGTTTTCCGCACCCCTGTGGTTTTCGGCGACCCTGTGGTGTTCGGGGCCCCTTTGGTTTTCGTCGCCCCTTTGGTTTTCTGCGCGCCCTTTTGGTTTTCGGCGCATCGTTGGTTGTCGGCGCCCTTTTGATTTCCCTGGCCTTTTGGTTTTCGGCACCCCCTGGCCTCTTTGGTTTTCGGCGCCCTCTTGGTTTTCGGCGCGCATTTGGTTCTCTGCGCCCCTGGAGTTTTCATCGCTTTTGGTTTTCGTCGCCCCTTTGATTTTCAGCGCCCCTTCGGTCTTCGGCGCCCCTTTGGTTTTCGACGCTCATTTGTCTTCCGGCGTCCTTTTGGTTTTCGGCGCCTCCTTGGTTTTTGGCGCCCTTCTCGTTTCCGGGCGCCTCTTTGTTTTCGGTGCTAGTTTTCGGCGCCGTTTTGGTTGTCCGTCTTTGTTTTTGGTTTTCGGCGCCCTCTTGGTTTTCGGCGCTCAGTTGTCTTCCCGCGTCCTTTTGGTTTTCGGCGTCCCTTTGGTTTTCGGTTCCCTTATGGTTTTCGGCCTCTTGATTTTCGGCGTTAGTTTTCGGCGCCGTCTTGGTTTTGAGATTTTTGGTATTCGGCGCATGTTTGGTTTTTGGAGCTCCTTTGTTTTCGGCGTCGTTTTGGTTTTCGGCGCTTCTGTGGTTTTCTGCGCACTCTTTGACCTGTTTGTTTTCGGTGCCCTTTCTGTGTTCGGCGCCTCTTTGGTTTTCTGCGCACCTTTGGTTTTTGCGCCCTTTGGTTTTCGGCGCCCGTTTTGGTTTTCGGCGCCCTTTTTGATGTTTGGCGTTGCTTTGGCTGTCGGCCCTCGGCGCCCCTTTGGTTTTCAAGGCCCCTCTGATTTTCGACGCCCTTTTGGTGTTCGGTTCCACTTTGGTTTTCGGCACCCTCTGGTTTCTGTCGTCCCTTTGGTTTTCGACCCCCATTTTGTTTTCGGCGCCCCTTTGGTTTTCGTCGTTTCTTTGGTTTTCGGCCCCCGTTTTGTTTTCGGCGCCCCTTTGGTTTTCGGTGTTCGTTTGGTTGTCGGCTCCCCTTTTGTTTTTTCCGGCACTCCTTTGGTTTTCGGTGCCCTGTTGGTTTTCGGTGCCTTTTTGGTGTTTGGCAACCCTTTGGATTTCGGCATCCTTTTGATTGTCGGCGCCCCTGTGGTTTTCGGCGACCCTTTGGTTTTCGGTGCCCTTTGGGTTTTCGGCGCCTCTTCGTTTTTCGCCGCCTCGTTGGTTTTCGGCGCCTTTTTTGGAGTTCGACGCCCCTTTGGTTTTCGGCGTTCTTTCAGTTTTCGGCGCCTTCCAGTTTTCGGCGCCGCTTTGGTTTTCGGCGCCCTGTTGGTTTTCAGCGCACTTTGGTTTTCGGTGCAGTTTCGGTTGTCGGCCCCCTTTTGGTTTTCGGCGCCCCTTTGGTTTTCGGCGTGCCGCCATCCAGTTTTCGGCGCCGCTTTGGCTTTCGGCGCCCTGATGGTTTTCAGCGCTCCCCGGTTTTCGGCGCAGTTTCGGTTGTCGGCCCCTTTTGGTTTTCGGTTCTCCTTTGGTTTCTGGCGCCACTTTCGGTTTTGCGGCGCCCTTGTTGGTTTTCGGCGCCGGCTTCCTTTTCGGTGCCCTTTCCGTTTTTGGTGACTTTTCGGTTCCCGGCGTTCTGTTGGTTTTCGGCGCCCTTTTGGTTTTCGGCACTTCTTTCAGCCGAAGGGGGGGTGGCTTCTGTCAGAGGGGTCCAAAGGGATGGGTGGGGTATTTAGGCCCGTGATGTTGCTGCCTACCTAAAGGTCCCCCAGGATAAAAGCACGACCAACAGTCATCCGCAACAACAGAAACAATCAAAAGACATAACGCGCAACAACAAAAACAATCAAACACATAATCAGCATTATTAATCTACAATCCAAAAGGAACGCGTTGTTTCAAGGATTTATGTGTAAACCGTCTTGACCGCGCCCGGACCACGCCCGGAGAATGCCCCAGATCGCGCCCAGACGACGCCCAAACGACGCCCGGACCACGCCTGGACCACGCTTGGGAGGACGAACCGAGGGCGGGGAACGCCCGTCAACCCATCCCAGGCCCCAGCCCCACGGGCCACGGCCAACGAGTCTCGCCCCCAGCACCAGTGGCGGTTGTCACACCATGGGCCAATGCCGCCCAGGGGGCCCCCCCCGATGATAGTTCGGGGGGGAGCCCCTTTAAAACAATCAACCCACTTGTTTGTTCCCGGGCGAGGTCCCCTAAACCCTATCAGGTCGCTTGATTGTG
>CAUYUJ010018872.1:0-30000 GCA_963575745.1 Prorocentrum cordatum | reverse complement strand
AGTCTGACAGCAACGCGGAGAAGGATGGGAACGACAGCTTGGATGATTCGGACATGTGCTCGAAGCCTCAGGGGAAAAGCCGGTCACAGCGGCGTCGCCTGCAGCGGAAGGCCAAGGAAGCATATTTCCGGAAGACAATGGACGCCCACTCCGTGAACGAGCATGCCGCGGAGAACAGCTCGGCTGCCGTGCGAAGTGGCACCAGCACCAAGATCTCTCTGTGATTGCCTGTAGGGCGGCTAGGGTCCCGGTAATTTGCGGCAAGATGGCGTTCGGACAGCCCTGTCACACGCCGACATGGTCGGCGGATTCGCGTCGTTTGCTTGAGAAGCGCGCCCGGCCCCTAGACGGCCCAAAGAGCCCCAACAGGGCCTAAGATGGGCGTAAGACGGCTCAAGAGGGCCCCCAACGGGCCCCAAATGGCCTAAAAGGACACCCGAAAGAATGCAAGACGGCCCAAGAGATCCAAGAGGACTCTCAGATGGCCCAACATGAGGGGCGCAAGACGGCCCCATCATGGCCCCAAGAGGGCCCCAAGACACCCCAAGCGGCTCCAGAAACGGTCCCACGGGTCCCAATTGACTTCCAACATAGCCGAGGATGCTTCCAAGACGGCTCCAACAACGACCGCCAAAGGCACCCAATCTTGCATCTCCAGCAGGCGTCTAAGATGCTCCAAGACGGCCCAAAGACAGCTGGATGTGGCCTGGAAGCTCTTGAATAAAGTCCCCGAGAAGCTACTATCATCGAATTTGAGGCCCTGCCAGTGCGACCCAGATGGGTTTTCGTGCCTTCGTTGCACCATGGTTTGGCCCCTGATGCGTGGTCAGGAGGGGAGGGGGCGACCTTCGATGCTCCGTGATTTGGCCCCAATGGCGTGCACTTCGGAGCCAGATTCGGGCACAATCCTTCTTTGTTCAGCTCCTCCTCCTCCTCCTCCTCCTCCTCTTCCTCCTCTTCCTCTTCCGGTCTTCGAGTGAATCCAGAGAAACGCAAGAAGCCTTGAAGAAGCCCCAGGACTCCCCTACACGTCGCTGGCATCCCCAAACTCGCTTGCCGCTGGTCCCTCCACCCCCGGAAGAGCTCCGGAATCGCCCCCGCAGTCCTCAACGGCAGCTTGCGATGCGAGTTTTTGGGGCGCGGCTAGAACTTAAGCGCGGGCGAAGCGCGCGCGTGGCACTAGTATGTATTTATAGAATATGACCTGGTGTTGTATGATATACTATACATACATGATAAATCATTCCTTTAGCGTGTATATATGTAGTAATGCATACTCGGTTTATATGTGTGATAAAACATAGTACGACATCGCAAATTTAGAATGATATATATGCTTTATGTTGTATATATATATATAGATGTGTATAGGTGTGTCTGATAGAATCTCTATAGCTGAACTTCATAGACCCCCCCTGGCCATCCAGGGAAGCTTTCTGCTACCCTCCCGGTTCGCTTCCCAGAGTCAGTATCGTTTAACCGACCCTCATCCACATCCTCATCCCCTTCGAGACCCCCACCAAGTTACCACCCCAGTTGGGAATACACCCTTCGAAACCCGCAGGGAACGACCTATATCCCCATCTAGGGGGGTAAATCGGCCAGCGGGTCCCAGGCCACGCCGCTGGGGATGGGGATCGTTAAACGATGCTCACAGAGGCGGCCCAAAGAGGCCAAGAGGGCCGAAAGACGCCGAAAATCCAAACCTTCCGCCCAAAGAGGTTTCCAGGGGGCCCAAAGAGTCGCCTCGAGAGGCTCCCAAGAGCCCCCCCAGATGCCCCCAAGAGGCTCCCAAGAAGCTCAAATGAAGGCGTTCAAGGTTGAGTTACACACGGTAGAGCGACGCGAAAGCACCGAGAGATGGTAACGCCACACGACCCCAGGGAATTCAACCTTGAACGATTGGGGCCGCGATCGGTTCGAGGTTGAACGATCGACGCGGTGTCAAAACCTTAGCATGAGCGGTGATCGCCGCACAAACCTACTGTAAACGCAGGGGGACACGGGGGGGGGCGCCGACGGCCAACAAAAGCGACCATTGTGTCGGGTAGACGCCACGCGCCGACGGCGTTCCAACGCCGCGGCGCGCTGGAACCCTGACCTGGCGATATGAGGCTGACCCCTGCCGGGGAGTGGGGCACCCAGAGGAGCGTCTCGGTGGCGAGCAAGGGGGGGAAGTCATAAGGAGAAGGCCTTCTCAGAAGGCGGCAGACTTCTAAGAAGCCCGCGCGCCTTCTGAGAAGTTTTCTGAGTCTTCGGGGAAGACTCAGAAAACTTTGGGAGGGCCGGGGGACTTCCGAGCCTCCCGAGAAGGCCTTCTCCTTGTCACTGCCCCCCCCCTCTCGACTTGTTCGACTTGGTCGAGACGCGGGCCCCTGACCTCACGACCGCTTCATCCCGAGTCGTGATTCGACGGTGCTGAGGCCCGTGAAAGGGCCCCCCGTCTCGATGTTTCAAGGTGCGGGATGTCTGAGTTATAGCACGGAGTGCAGGGCGTCGCTCTTTTTTTTGCGAGGCTTTGGCCGCTGTTGGCGGCGCCTTCCTGCCTTCTGTCTTCGGTATCGTTTCACCAACCCCCATCTCCATCCCCTTCGAGACCCCCACCAAATTATCACCCCAGTTGGGGATACACCCTTCGAAACCCGAAGAGAACGACCAGATGGGGGGTAATCGGCCAGCTGGTCCCAGCCCACGCCGCTGGGGATGGGGATCTACTAAACGATCTATAGGCTTACGCCACATCCGCCGACCCCTATATAAGGTACTGCGCCTCCAGGACTGCATTTCACGAGGCTTGTCCGAATCATGACACGGCGCTCGACATCGTTCCTGTTGCTTCGTTGCTGTTATCGTACCTCTTGGTGCTCTTTTGTGGCCTCTTGGTGGCATCTTGGCCTGTCTGCAGGCCATATCCGGCCGCCTCGAGGCATCTTGGGCCAAGTTTTGGGGCCTCTTTGGGGCTTCCTGGGCGCTTCTTGGAGGCCTTTGAGGTTCTTTTGGGGGTCCCTCAGGGCCTCTTGGGCTGTTCTTGGGGCGCGCTGGGGGCGTCTTGGGGCCGAAGGCTCGAACAGGTGTCGTCTTGGGGCCGTCTGGGGGCCTTTTTGGGCTGTCTTGGGGGCTTCGGGGGCTGTTGTTGGACCGTCTTCGACCCTTCTTGGGGGCCCCTTTGACTGTTTGGGGGCGATATTGAAGGTTTTTTTGCCCGTCTGGGACGTTGTGAAAACCGAATAGGCGAGCATGCTAATCAATGCTTGTTTTTCGAAGGGAATGGGCAGATTTTTGTTGCTTGGGACCCTTTTGGGGCGCATCTTGGGGGCCTTTTGGGGCGCCTTGCCAGCTTCGGAGGCCGCCTGGAGGCCATCGTGGGCGTCCAGGGCCATATTTCGGTGAATCGTGGCCCCCTGGGACCGTCTGGGGAGCGTTCTGGTGAATTCATGGCCAGTTTTGGAACCACCCGCTCCCCCGTGACGCGTTCGGTCCGGGGTCGCCTGGGGTCGGGGGAGGGGTCAAATCTCCGGTTTGGGGTCCCTTGGGGGGGGTTACGGGGGGGGAACCATCTCACACGCCTAGAGACCCACAAGGGGTCGGCGGATTTTTAGAGACCGCCTGGCCGTGGCATAGGCTACGCCGGGTGGCTTCATCGTTTCACAGCGCTTGGCTGCACTAGCGTTGGCGCGTACTTTTTTTTGCCCATGCACCTCTGACGTGCACGACGTCTTCTTCTTCTTCTTCTGGCGTTCTACGCACATCTCTTAGATAGGCGCCTGCGCCTCAAGCAGGCGCGCGCCCAGGGCCGGCCCCCACGAACCAGGTTGAGGCTCCGCCCGGTGCACGCCTTGAAAAAAAAAAACGCCAGTCGTCGCATCACCGTGTGCTCCCCCTCTCACCATGCTTTCTCTGTCCCTCGCCTGCCCTTCGCTTTCGCCCCTCCCGCTCCGCCCCTCCCCTTTCCTACGCAATCCCGCCCAGGGATCGTCGGCGGGCGCGGGTCGGCGGTCACCGGGCACGCGCGCCATACACATTAGTTACTGCTGGGGGGCAGAGAAATCACCGGGGACCGGGGCCGCGGCCCTGGCGGCCTCATTCAACACAGTTTGCTTAACTTTTTTGCCGTTCTGGCGCTTGGTTTACCGGATCCGCGCACCATGAGTATTGCCGTGGCCGCGATATCCCCGGGGGCCACACACGGCAGGGCCCAGGCGGCCCCCGACCGCCAATAAAACGCGCAAGAAAACGTACGATCAGTGCCTTTTTGCCCCCTGGCGGGGGAAAACACCTTCGTCGCCGCCCCCCCCAACCTGTTGGTCGACAGGGAATTGCCGCCGCGGCCCAGAGCCTTTGGGGCTCGAGAAGAAGCGCGGCCCAGGATCGCCAGAGCCCTCGCGCCGCCAGCGCCGCGGCCCCGCCTGTTTGCACCGCGACGATTTCGATCGCCCCGGGCTGGCGGCCGACAGAGCGTCTTCGACGGGCCCCGCGCTCCACCTTCGCAGGCATCCGCGGTGCCTGTGGGGGAGACCCGCCCCGGCGACGCACACTGGCGCCGGGCCTGTTGGGGCCCCCGCGCTGCTACACGAACAGCTTCGAGCCCCGCCGGTGGACGCACCAGGTGCGCGCCAGCTTCTGAGTGAGGGCCCCGACCTCTTGTTTTTAATTCGCGAGAGCACCTCTGTGGAACAGGGGGCACAGCGCAGCAGGGCCATATCAGCAATTCGCTGCTGCCTCCAAGCAGCCTTGGAGGAGAGCGCAAAGAAACTGCATAGCAGCTCCCTGCGTACTGCCGTAGATTCTTTCGAAAATTCCTCAGGGCTGCAACTTTTGCCGTGCGACTCAGACGTGACATTCATGCTGTTGTTTGCCCAGATGGACGGCCGGTCCTGGTGATCCGTCACGAATCTGCGCGCTGCAGTGCTCTGTTGGCACCAGCCGCGCAATTTGACAGCGCAATTTGACAGAGCATGGACGGACCGGTCGGCCCAATTCTGGAGAGGTCTGAAGAAGCGGGCCGACCATTCACGGTCACCCGCACAGCGCCCGGTATCTCTCGAAGAATTGCGGTGTTGCCAGGCCGCCCGCCTCAAAGCAGGCAGCCTGGCCGCTGTCCAGGACGTCGCTATAGCAGCCGCGTCATTCTTCGGCGTCCGGAGGTGTTTCGAGACTCTCTCGCTCTGGCGTCGGGACATATCTTTACACGACAATTTCGTTGCAATTTCTGTCGCCCGGCAAAAGAACGACCCCTTTCGGACAAGGCATGGTGTGCCACATCCCAAAGATGGTCGACACCCCCAGCCTTTGCCCTTGCCACGTCCTGCGGGAATGGCTGGTGCAGCGGGACTCGCGCCGGGGTTCCGACCCGGATGCGCCCGCGTTTTGCGCGACTCATTTGGCGGAGCCCCGCCCCATGAATTGCGACTCCTTCCGCCGAAATATTTCGCAGTTCTTTCAGACCGCCGCAGTGGGAACACACTCACTGCGAAAAGGCGGTGCTCACTGGTTCAAGACAGCGTGCTGCTTGCCGGAAGAGTTGGCGCAGGCTCAAGGCGGGTGGTCGGCCTTTGAAATCATGCGAGCATTTTACGCTCGTTTCTCAGATTCAGAACGGTGCGATCATCTGTGACGCGCCGTGTCTACAGCTTCGAGTGGCGTGGCGGTCCTAGCCATCATTCATTATCAGACGCGTGTTTCACCTATGCCTTTGTGGAGGCGCCTCAGTGGGAGCTTGTAAAAACTCGCCTCCTCGGGGTTGCGCCTGGCCAGTGCTCCCGACGCCCATTCCTGGGTCGCCACGGACCTGAACAGGCCGGCCTGCAGTTCCATGGGGCACCCCACACGAGGCATATGTTGCCAGCACAGGGGAGACACCGCCTTGGACTTGGAGGCGAAACGGTTCCTTCCCGATTCTTTCCCCCTGCCACGGGGCAGCGAACAGGCAGAAGGCGTCCTTTCTTAGGGGGCTGTGCACTCGGGAAAGGGGTTTCTGCGGGTTCGCGGGGTTCGGTTCGTCTTCCTTTCGGGCTCCTCGTGCGTTTTGCTGGATTCGGTTCGCGCGCAGGCGCCCTGTTCCAAGGGTCGGGGTCTAGCGCTCCCACCCCCCGCACCCTTATTTTTTCCGTGCCTGCTGCAATCCGCTTCCCTTCGGGGGGGCTGCGCCTGGCCAGTGCTCCTGGCGGCCATTCCTGGGTCGCCACGGACCTGGCCAGGCCTGCCTGCAGCTCCATGAGGCACCCCGCACGAGGCATATGTTGCCAGCACAGGAGAGACACCGCCTTGGACTTCGAGGAGAAACGGTTCCTTCCCGATCCCTTCCCCCAGTCACGGGGCAGCGAACAGGCAGAAAGGCGCCTCCGAGGTCGGGGAGGGAGGCGCCACCACGGGCGGGGAGGGACGAACGACAGGGGAAGCGATCCAGGAAACGAGCGCGAGGGAGAAATGGTGTGTGTGGTTGGATCGGAGGCGGGAGAACACAGAGTCGTCCAGCATGTTGTTTTTTGTCCCCTGGCGCGTAGCAGCCGTTACCCTGCCCCCCTCCCTGGGCAAGGGTAGCGATCGTATGTAAGGGGGGTTGGTCTGGGCACCCACACATGCTGGTGGTCGTGCGCATACGGTGGCGATCGCAGCGCAACCCCTGCCACGACATGCCCTACCCCGCCCAAGCGTTACTTACCGTTACGTGGGGCCCCGATCTACCTCCTCCCCCCTGGGTGACGACCGTTACCCTACGGGTTTAACACTGAACCGCGACCAAATGAATTGGATTTTTCGGGAAGGGCCCTTGGGTGAGAACCCGCCGACCTCGACATAAGCATGTTGGTTGTGGTTGTGGTCAATTTGGCCATCCTGGAATGCCACATCGACCAAAGCCTGTACGACGCTGGTGCCGGCGTTCCGACGATTCTTGGCATGCGCAACCAATTCCCCAAGGTGTATCCTCGATTTGGTTGTGGTCGCTTGTTGTCCCCGCATACCGGGAAAACTACAGACAACCTCCAATAGGGGGCGAGGACTCGGGGCGGGAGGCATACATCAGCGCGTGTTGCGCTCTGCTCGCCACACGCGAGCGCTGGATGATGCCACCCCTTGGATTACCAGAATCCACCTGGCTGCCGCAACGCCCGCAATCGTGCCAGCCCAGCATTCAGAGGGGCGACTGCTCGAGCGTGGGAGAGTCCTGATGATGATGGTGGTGATGATGATGATTGTGTTGGTGATGGTGATGGTGATGGGAACGCGATGGATGTGATGGTGATGGTGATCCAGATGATGATGTGGATGATTTTGATGGTGCTGATGAGGATGCGGATGAGGATGAAGATGAAGATGAAGGGGATGAGGATGGTGATGAGGATGAGGATGATGACGATGATGTTGGTGTTGCTGCTGATGATAATGGCGTCGATGGTGATGGTGATTGTGATGGTTAAGGTGATGGTGCTGATGGCGATTTTGATGCTGATGCTGATGGTGGTGCTGCTGCTACTGTTCCTGCTGCTGCTGCTGATGATGCAGACGATGCGTATCATCATGATGATGCTGATGATAGTCATGATGACGATGTTGATGATGCTGATGATGTTGATGATGTCGATGGTGGTGTTGGTGGTGGGAATGGTGAGGAAAAGGGTACGGAGGAGGATGGGGATGCTGATGCGGATGCGGCTTTTGTCCAGGATGATGGCACTGATGCAATTAATCCAACTCATACTAATACTATGGATAATGATGGTGAAGGTGATGATCATGATGGTGATGCTGCTGATGATGATGCTGATGATGATGATGATGATGATGATGATGATGATGATGATGATGATGACCATGGTGGTGGTGATGATCATGATGAAGGTGATGCTTCTGATGATCATGGTGATGCTGAGTATGATTGTGCGATGGTCATGCTATTGATTATGATGCTGGTGTTGGCGGGAATGGTGATGATGAGGATGAAGAGGATGAGGAGGATGCGGATGAGGTTGAGGATGAGGATGATGGTGGTGGCGATGTAGGAGGAAGAGCAGGAGCAGAAAGGGGAATGAAGAGGAAGGCCGTTACATGTGACACCTCTCGTCTTCATTGTTTGAGGCAGTCTCATTGAAATGGTTTGGGCTGTTTCTAGGCTGTCTTGGCCTCCGGTGAGGCAGTGTTGGGGGCCATTTTGAGGCCCTCTCACGCCGTCTTGGAGCTCTCTTTGGCCGTCTGAGGCCTCCTTGGCCGTATGGTGAGTGTCCAGGGGCCGTCTCAGGTCGCCGACACGATCGCCGCACAAACCTACTGTAAACGCAAGGGGACACGGGGGGGGGCGCCGACGGCCAACAAAAGCGACCATTGTGTCGGGTAGACGCCACGCGCCGACGGCGTTCCAACGCCGCGGCGCGCTGGAACCCTGACCTGGCGATATGAGGCTGACCCCTGCCGGGGAGTGGGGCACCCAGAGGAGCGTCTCGGTGGCGAGCAAGGGGGGGAAGTCATAAGGAGAAGGCCTTCTCAGAAGGCGGCAGACTTCTAAGAAGCCCGCGCGCCTTCTGAGAAGTTTTCTGAGTCTTCGGGGAAGACTCAGAAAACTTTGGGAGGGCCGGGGGACTTCCGAGCCTCCCGAGAAGGCCTTCTCCTTGTCACTGCCCCCCCCCTCTCGACTTGTTCGACTTGGTCGAGACGCGGGCCCCTGACCTCACGACCGCTTCATCCCGAGTCGTGATTCGACGGTCCCGAGGCCCGTGAAAGGGCCCCCCGTCTCGATGTTTCAAGGTGCGGGATGTCTGAGTTATAGCACGGAGTGCAGGGCGTCGCTCTTTTTTTTGCGAGGCTTTGGCCGCTGTTGGCGGCGCCTTCCTGCCTTCTGTCTTCGGTATCGTTTCACCAACCCCCATCTCCATCCCCTTCGAGACCCCCACCAAATTATCACCCCAGTTGGGGATACACCCTTCGAAACCCGAAGAGAACGACCAGATGGGGGGTAAATCGGCCAGCTGGTCCCAGCCCACGCCGCTGGGGATGGGGATCTACTAAACGATTCTATAGGCTTACGCCACATCCGCCGACCCCTATATAAGGTACTGCGCCTCCAGGACTGCATTTCACGAGGCTTGTCCGAATCATGACACGGCGCTCGACATCGTTCCTGTTGCTTCGTTGCTGTTATCGTACCTCTTGGTGTTTTTTTGTGGCCTCTTGGTGGCATCTTGGCCTGTCTGCAGGCCATATCCGGCCGCCTCGAGGCATCTTGGGCCAAGTTTTGGGGCCTCTTTGGGGCTTCCTGGGCGCTTCTTGGAGGCCTTTGAGGTTCTTTTGGGGGTCCCTCAGGGCCTCTTGGGCTGTTCTTGGGGCGCGCTGGGGGCGTCTTGGGGCCGAAGGCTCGAACAGGTGTCGTCTTGGGGCCGTCTGGGGGCCTTTTTGGGCTGTCTTGGGGGCTTCGGGGGCTGTTGTTGGACCGTCTTCGACTTTAAACGGAGAAGGTTAAAGGCGAGGTATAAATCGAGCATGTACCGCTGCCGTGCCTGGCTCAAGCCGGGCCCGGCCTGATATGTGACTGTGCCTCACCGAGGCGCACTACTTGCATCTGAGATCGGAAAACATCCTTTCCATTGACGATGCCCATCTTACTCTATACTCCAGATCCCATGCTTCGTCTCGCTCTCTTGCTCATGCGATATGAGCCAAAGCCTGGGATATGGCAGCGCCTAAGGCGTAACACATACCTAAGCTTACCAGCCTGTTTTCGACTTGGTAGCGGAGCTGGCTACACGCTCGTGTGGCTGGCTCTCGCTCTGATTCCAGTAATCCACGGCACAACTTGGTGGACTACTACCACGGTGGAATACCATGTTGCGCCGGCTCTGCGAGGAGCGGAGCCAGTCCGCGATCGAGCTAGCGGGGCAACCCGCGAACTCGAGACGCTCTCTCCTACTTCACTGCGCTACTTCACTCCCGACTTCCACCAGATGCCAATCGGCAACTCGATCGAGAAAGTGGTCACCCTGCGGGGCTACCCGCAGCGGGGCCACCTGCATCCCGTGCCGGTCAGGCGCCTCACGGCTACCACGCCTGAGCCTGACAAACCACAGCCTAAACCAATCACCGAAGCCGAAATGCATATGCATTGGATCAAGATAACTATCTTCGGCATTCTATGGGTGATAATGGGATGTGCTGTGGGATACATGCGGCAGGGGATGGACGACACGCGTACTACTGGCCCTTCATGGGACCCTGCCGGTACTACGCCTTTCCGCGAATACGTTCGCGAAGTACATGCATGGTTAAACGTAACGAGCGGCAATATGACACCACCACAACAAGCTGCAGCACTACAACGAGGCCTTCAGGGTCTGGCTCGTCGTATCGCCATGCAGGTCCCCTCCCAGATCATCAATTATGGTGAACTGTCAATGGACAGCCAACGGATGCAGTAACCTACATACTGTACTTACTGAGCACCAAATTTGAAAATCTGGAAGATGAGCGCCAGCTCAACTCTGGCACGGCCCTTATCGCCTTCCGCGTCGAAAGGGGCGAGCGAATCGACTCAGTATTAGCTCGATTCGAGATGGCCCGTGACGAGGCTAACTCTGTTGGCTTTGTCATCCCCAACTTTCAGATCCTAACGCTGATTCTCTTCAGAGCGTTAGGCGTTGGCGCGTCACGAGCCCAACACCTGCTTGAGCCCTTCAATCATCAGATGCCCCGAACACAAGCAGACTATGACAGGCTGCTGACCAGGATGAGGAACTACGGACATGTCGCCGAGCGCTCTCCTGGCAACATAGCGGGTATCTTCACAGGGCACCACTCACATGCAGGAGTCTACGCCACGACTGCGGGGTCACCCGCTGGTCCTGGCGAGCCAAATCCCTGGGCTGACCCAGCCGATATGCCCAACGAGGCCACTGCCCTTTTAGGGCAGACCGGCCAGGCATCGGCAGAGGCAGCTGAGGCGAACGCCTGGTCGAACTACTCGCCAGGCGCCGCCTACGCTGCAAGCCCGCCCTCGGGCACAACCCTCTGGGGCCAAGCGGAGTCATCCGCTCAATGGTCTCAGCCGCCCTCACCGTTTGAATCTGGCACTGACACAGATACCTCATCTGACGATGAGCACAATGGAATAGTCTCTGCTGGTAATGACTATCCAGCGGACGACACTCACCTTTCTGAACAGCAAAGGGCGGAAGCCGCCTTTATGGCTTATCGCAAATCAAAACGCCGTTGGAGGCGCTTTATGAAGAAACCAGTCAGAAAGGTGAGACGTGCAGTACGCCGACATTTCAAACAATTTGGAAAGGGTCGTGGTAAAGGGGGTCGCAGACGCCGTATGCATGGAAGGGGTATTACTGCTTTCCTCACGTCCTTAACTGACATAGTTTTTGAAGAAGTTCTATCGGAGGCAAAGGTCGGGGTCACAGGCGGACCTCCGGTAAGGGAAAGGGGCGGAGGGGCAACCCTAGGGACGCTTCTGGCAATACTATGAAGTGTCACACATGCGGTAGCACAGAGCATTTGCGCGATCAATGCCCGAAGGGGAAAGGAAAGGGATCCGTACACTTGGCTCAAAATTCTTTTATGGATGACATAGATTACATTGACTACGAGTTTTACGTCAATCCAGAAGCGGTTCCCGCTGCGGGCTCCTCCACGTATTACGTGATGGCCCGCTATGCTGAAGCAACTGTGGCCCTGGAAGACTACGCAGTGACCCTCTTCGACGAGTTCCACGGCTGGGACGAGGTCGATGAGATTGCGTACAATGCTTGGTTCGGTCTTCCAGCGGGGCTACCCGCCGGTGACGAGGTCTCCGAAGCCGAGACTGTCCCGGCAACAGAGGAAGAACTCACCGCCGCGCTGGCCCCACAAGTGATTGGCATGCCGTTGCTGCAAAATCCGTCGTGGGCTGGCTCGGAGATGGGAGACGCCGATGACGAAATGCGGGGCCATCCCGCGTATTCCGACTCCGAAGAATCCGAAGAAGATTATAACGACATGCTCCAAGAGCAGGTTTCAGAAGCAATCCGACTTTTTTTGTTTTTTTTTCTTTTTTTTCTATTTTTTTTTTTATTTCTGTTTTTTTTTTTCTTGAGTTGTGCAGCACAGCGAAGATGACGATGAACGAACTGCTTTCATTCTTTTTTCTTTGTTTTTTTTTGTTTCTTTTTTTGTTTTTTTCCTTGTATTTTTTCATTTTTTCTTTTTTTTTCTTTTCCCTTATTTTTTCTTTTTTTTTTTTCTTTTTGCTTTTTTCCTGCGAATCCTTTTTTGTTCTTTCATTTTGTTTTTTTTTTTTTTTTTTTTTTTTTTCCTGTTTGTCGCACCCAGGAGTTGCCCGTCTACGTCCATACTTGGATTCGAACATGTCAGCATCTCAGATGCTTACAGCACTCCCAGCTCTAGCGGGGTCACCCGCCGAAGAGATGCTAGACACAACAGCGGGGCCACCCGCTTGGTCTATGGATGTATTCATGCAAGGTTGCGATCAAATGAACATTAACGACCTCTCGATGGAGCAGTTAAATGACATCGGATACTTCAGAAGCCCGTATCAAAACGTGTTCATGGTCCGGGACAGCTCAGAGGACTCGGAGGACATGCGGTACGCCAAGAGGGACAGGCGACCGTCGCCTCCCCGAGACTCAGAGCATGACGATCAAAGGCCAGTGACACGTGGTAGTGCGTCAGCGGGGCCAGCCCGCGGAAGGAGCCGCTCAGCTCCTAGACGCCCTACGCATGATGAGTCGGGCTATCCATACAGCACTGAGCACTCCGTTGGAGTAACTGCTCAGCAGGTGCCGGATTGGTACATCCAATGGTACCCCGGCTACTCTATGGATACTCTTCGGCACTGGTATTCTAAGGAATACTGTACCAAAAGGGACGAGACTGGCGCGATAATCCGTACCAAGGGCGGCAAGACCAAGACGCCAGAGGCCTGGGACAAAAGGGCGAAGAAGCAGGATATCATCACTGACCGCAAAACGTACAGAAAGCAAGTATGTCAGTGTGAGCCCTTCAAAGGCCACATGCGCAGGTGTCCGATGGACCGCCCCTCCAGGAGCCCTCACCATGGAGAAACCCCGTGGAATTGGTCTCATGGAGACGACGCGGGTAACGTCCATGATCCGAACAAAGAGGTTCCTGGAGGAGGAAAGCGCATCGCAGAGGCCGATCGCGTCCCTGTGACCGAAGAGGTGGCCAACACCGTCAAGGAAAATTGGGCAAAGCTTCCCAATGACCACCGCCTCAAGGAATGGAACCGCCGATTCCATAAGGAAGCGGGGTCACCCGCAGAATCCAGTAAGGAAGCGGGGTCACCCGCAGAATCCAGTAAGGAAGCGGGGTCACCCGCAGAATCCAGTAAGGAAGCGGGGTCACCCGCAGAATCCAGCAAGGAAGCGGGGTCACCCGCAGAAGCAGCACCAGCCGCTGGATCTGCGGACGAGTGGATAGACGTTGCCTCTGCTGCCGGGTCCGCCGCCGGCACTGACCGCACTGAGCTAAATGAAGAGTGGGCGGCGGAAGACGGTTCAGAGAATCCATTCCCTGACGGAAGCGCCTGCTGGTACTACAGTTCTTCGGCGCAGAAGTGGTTCTGCACGAGGGTACTCTACCGCCATGAGAATGGCAAGTACAAGCTGGCCATAAAGGGTACTGCCGACATCGACCAGATGAGGCAGGTCATCCATGATCATGGCCAGCCAGAAGGCCCTCCTAGAGACCCTCCTGGTCCACGACCAGGCAAGGGCAGCAGACCACCGCCAAGACCTAACGCCGACTCCTCGTCTTCACCGACTCCTGCGAAAAGGCAACCGTCCAAGAGCCCCGAAGGCACACATGAGCGGGCGAAGGCCAGAGGGACTGCCAAGACAGACGATCCTAAGACGGCAGCTCCTCCCGGTCCGTCCGGGACAGAGAGGAAGAAGGTTTTTGCTGGACCATCGACCCCGATGCCGCCGGCGACCCAAGGCGATGTCAAGGACGAAGCTCGCGACAAGCCTAAGGCAGCTTTCCGAGGTGACTGGACTCCAACTCTGCATCAGCCACGCCTTGCACCACGACCAGGTTCGGCGCGAATGAAAGCGCAGCCGAAGCCCGAAGCTGGGATGAGGTCGGTGCGGGCAGAAGCGGCCGCCAAGGCTAAGGAGGACAAGGGCTCTGCGGGGCCACCCGCTAAAGCGGCGCCAGCCGTAACAGCGGGGACACCCGCAGAAGGCACTCTCTCCAGGGAAGAACGCTTCAGAGTCCTCACAGAGTTTGGCGACCAACAGAAACTGACTGATGATGCAGCTGCTGACAAAGGTCGCCCGAACCCTGGCGCGGAATCATCTGCAGGAGCTGCCTCGTCAGCCGCAGGGTCTGCAGGGCCACCCGTTAAAGCGGCGCCAGCTGCATTAGCGGGGTCACCCGCCAAAGCGCCGCCGGCTGCACTAGCGGGGTCACCCGCAAGCGGGCAGCCAATAATGTCTGTTCTGAGGGTCATTCCTTTGGAATGCAAGTTGTATTGGCAAGGCATTGTAGACAAAGGCCCGAGGCAGCCCATCAACCCACGAGTCACTCAGACGACACGGACCGATATGAAGTCATTAATTGTCCGGTTCGTCGTAATTTCAAGTGTCACAACGACTGGGAGCGCGAACAGCAGAAAGTGGGAAACATGCTGCGAGACAGGCCGCCACTACGCGCTGCGCAGCATAAAGAAGCACTCCTGAAAGTCATGACACAGAACGGCATGGATCCAACCTTGCCGAGTAAAGAGCAGATGACCAAGGTGTCGATGTGGTTTTCAACGGCTCTACGCCACAGTCCATATTACAAGGACAAACATAATCGATACTTCGAAAAGGTCAGCACTTTTGATCCATACGACGGCTGGGTTGTCGTTGACGATCTGCTGACAAACTGGACTGAAAATGATCAGTATAAGCACTATCGTGAAATGCACGAGGTGCTGATCAAAGGCAGGCCCCACCCGTCATTCGTGTATTGGGTGCTGCTAAACTGCTGTGAGATGGTTGACCATCACGGCATGCAGAAGGGCAGGCTCCAGATGAAGTGCGTTGATGACAGTATGCTGCTGCCTCCCAGGTTTCGACCAACGGCACGCAGGCCACAGTACTTCATCAGAGCCACGAACGGCCACAGCAGCCCAGGCATCCACTGTCCCGAGTCGCTTTATAAGCCGATCACAACATGGATGAAATAACCAGACGACCCAGTATATTTCATCCACGGGACGCAGTGGGAGTATGTCAAGGACATCCTTGCTAATGGCCTTTCATGCCTCGCACAGGACAACCCTAAAAGGAAGGGGGGGCGCCAATTTGTACACGGCTGCCCCTACCTCACGGGCGACCCGAGGATTCAATCGGGCATCCGTCCTGACTCGGAGGTGCTCATATTCTGCAGCATCAACAAGATGCTGTCCAGTGGCTTCTCTCTATGGAGATCAGCAAATGACATAGTCATGACACGGGGCCACGATGGGCGTATACCGCCCGATCATATCCTCCAGATAGTGAGCATTGCGAAATATCGGGTCGGCGAAGCCTGGACCAATCCGCTGTTTTATGACAAGACGCGGAGGCGGGGCCAACCCGCGGACAGGATTCGCACTGATGACTATCTGCCATTTAAAATGTGTGACAGAACTGTGGCGGTAATGGAAGATCATGCCATGTACCTCAAGGGCTGGGCTAAGACGGACGGTCGTCCATTCAATTTGGTCATGACCGAGCAAGATGTTGCTCCACGACCGTTCGAGACACAGACAGTCCTCATGATGAATGCCCAGGAGGACGAGGCCATGCCTGAAGCGGGGCCACCCGCAGGAGCGGGGACACCCGCCGTAGACACCTCGGACGGTTCATGGCAGCAAGTAGTCACACCGGTGGCGACGGTAGCATCTCCGTGGCGGCCGGACCAGCAGTCTTGGGTCCAGGCTCTCAACAGCCATTTGACATCAGCTGACGTCTCTGGACTGACCGATCAGCTATACCGAGCTGACCCGTGGGCGGTGCACGCAGGTATCCAAGATGCACAGCAGAGGAACCTGCGCCCTCCTGCGGGGCCACCCGGCATCCTAGGGACACAACCACAACGCCCTCCGCAGCAAGCTGGAGGCGCGAGATTTGTCCCCATGAGCGGATCAGATGGTGGCTCGCCGTATCGGACTCCGCCGTCCGAAACGAGCGAAAACAGCTTGTGGCAACGACTCCAGGCGATTCGCGGGAATCCGACGCTCGCAGCGGCACTCCAGGCGACCACTCCCTTCGGCACTCCGAGGGGTAGTGAAGGAGGAGTGGCTGCGGGGTCACCCGCCGAGCGAACGCCTGCGGAGTCATCCGCGCATGCGGGGCCACCCGCTGATGGTCAGCAGGGCTCAGACTACGAACGTCGGGCGGCCACCTTGAGAGCACAGGCTACCTTTTTACGGCAACAAGCTGATAGAGTGCCCAGCCTGTTGCGGAACCGCAACATAGATGTTACGAATCATGGCAACTTTCGGCCTCTCTGGAGCTGGACCTCCGATGATGCTCCGAATGCAGATCCCACGAATCCACATCGACAGGTGTTTATTCCAGGGATAGCATCACACCCAATATATGGATGGGACAATCATGGACCAGCAGAGGCACAGGCCATGGACGCGCCGATGTACCCGGAGTACTACGCGCAGATGAATAAAACTCCTATGATTGCGGGGCCACCTGCGAACGAATACACTCGGAATCTTGCCAATGAGATGTTTCGTCTGCAGTTTACACGAGCGGTCGATGCGCAGTCTATGCCGCACTACGCCTACATGCCCACGCCGACGGACCCCGAGACCGTAGTTCAGCCAGCTGGTCTCGCGGTGCCAGCCGCTATGGGCAGCATGCCAGACTACATTCGCGACGTGCACAACACGCAGCAAGCGATACTGGCATCTAGGCAGCAGGTTCGGGACAACGCTAGGCTGCGCCAACAGCGCGCGATCCAGAGAAGGATCGAGCGTGAGAACCAAGCGGGGACACCCGCAGGTGCGGGGCCACCCGCTGAACACACAGATAGACTGCCACCACCGACGCCATATCGGGAGGGCGAAACTACTTTCGAGCGTCAGGCTCGGACTCGCCCCGACGTGCCCACGCCAGTCATTTCAGATTACAATTTCACACAGTGCCCGATCTGTATGGACCCCTCCGAGATGGGCACCACGGTGTGGAGACTGGCATGTGGACATTTCTTCCACGATATATGCTGGGATCGTGTTGCACAGCAGCACGTCCGCAATCAGCGGCAGGTACGCCAAACGAGGCACCTTGCGCTGTATGTCGTGGGCCGGGCATAATCACAGCACACTTTCCGCATGCTGGACAGCGCGACGCTGAGTCAGAACAGGCGCGCCAGCAGGAAAGGTATGTGGTGGATGCTCGGGAACTGCGCCGGCTGCGGGAAGCAGTGGAGGCACTAGAGGCTCGAGCCGCCTCGGCGGAGCCATCCGCACGTGCCCCAGCTGCACAGACACACCCATGGCCAGCGCCAGAGCAAGGCATCCAGATGCCAATCCTGCCTACGCTTCGAGCACAGGGGCCCCCAGCAGCGGGGCCACCCGCCGGAGCGACTCCCGCCGCTAAAGCGGGGCCACCTGCTGAAGCGGCTCCCGCCGCCAAAGCGGGGTCACCCGCAACGGGGCCTCCGAATCCAGGATTCCTGAGAGCAATGGAGGCCAATATCAGGCGGAGCGGCAGGAGCGGAGGTGCATCCAGAACCTCACGTGTAGAGAGCCCGGTGAGTGCTAGGAGCCGGGCCAGTGCGGAAAGCGCTGAAGCAGCCCAATTCCACAATACCTTCATGATCAACACGGAAGGGCTGACTTACACACGTGACTTCACGGATACGCTTCCGCCAGGAGGTGAGTGGACCTCCACACTCTCCGCGAATTACTGGGTCCTTGAACAGGAACCAATCACCGTGGAGGAGCGCCGCCAATATGAGCAAATATGTTGCACCGAGTTAACAATGAGCCAGTGGGTGCTGGAACAACGCCTACTGAAAGGCACGCTCGGTTCACAGATTACGTACCATAGTGATGACCACGGTACGATGGCTCTGGCGGCGCGGACAGGGACATTCTTCCCCGACGAAGACGGAATGCCCTGCATATCGTTCATGCTAGACATCGGCTCCAACGTGA
The DNA here is from genome assembly GCA_963575745.1 of Prorocentrum cordatum. Taxonomy (NCBI): domain Eukaryota; class Dinophyceae; order Prorocentrales; family Prorocentraceae; genus Prorocentrum; species Prorocentrum cordatum. The sequence goes on along the minus strand of CAUYUJ010018872.1, from coordinate 11,849 downwards.
ACATCATCGGAGCTAATACAGCACGAACCTTTCAGGAGGTTATGGCCAGGTACAATCACAGACCGGCCATATGCACACTGAGCAAAACCCTCTACATCAATGGTGTAGGTGAGGGTGCTGCGATCTGTCGGAAAATGGGCAACTTCAAGATCGGGGTGCAATGCGCCAATGAGGCAAGCCCCCGCATCGAGGAGTATGCTTCCAACATCGCAGAGGGCTCAGGTGCAAACCTCCCAGCCATCTGGGGCCTGAGTGCCATGGAAGCACGTGACACAATTATCGTGCTAAAGCCAGGCTTCCAGAAGGTTATCTTCCCCAGCGGAGAGTATACTCTTAAGCTGGGGAAGGGCGCCAAGGTCCTGAGGGCAAAGAAGACCCCCTCAGGACACCTAGCCATTCCCTGCGGGTTGTATGACGGGGCTAAGAGCCAGACGGTCACCAACACCTTCACAATCCGCAGTAGTCATGACGGCTACACCGAGACGGAGAACGACGAGGACTCCGTCAATGCGGGGCCACCCGCCGGTGTAGGTGCGGGGTCACCCGCTGGGGTAACAGCGGGGCAACCCGCGACGGGACAGTCTATGACCGTTACGACTGATACGTTCATTGTCGAGCCGTATCTCGACAAGCAGCTCCTGAAGGACACGACCCGTGCGATCGTAGACAGGACGCTCGACAGCTGGTGGAAAGGCCAACAGTGTCCTGAAGGGACCTGGCCACACATAAAGGATGCCCTGAAGTCTAAGATTTTCTGGGCAGTCCAGGAGGCGGTGAATAATTGGTCGCCTGAGAACCAAGCGGGGCCACCCGCGACACCGCCACCACCACCAAGCTGCACGGGCGGAGGTTCGACGGACCTTGCGGGGCCAACCCGCGTGGAGATCGTGAGGCAGCCGCACCAGTGACGCCTGCGGAGTCATCCGCTAACAGCATGCCCCTCTGACGGGGGCAGGCGGGCGCGCCGGCGGCGCTCGCTTGCGAAGAGAAGCCGAATACCGGCCTCCTCGCGACATACGTTGGCCGCGCTGAGGCCCGAGAAGAAAAATACCATTCAAAATGCCTCGTCATCGAAGATATTCGTACAGCTTGCGCTGAACTCCGATCCCGTGGATATATATGCGACCGGATTACCCATAATGAGATAATGACTTCAACTGGAACACAGTATTTGGGAAATTTGTTGGCAGGAGACTACAATATGTTGTGGGTGGCCACACCCTCTGATTGGTACGTGCGTACTCCAGGAAAGAGGGCGGGACCACACTATCAACGTATACAAAATCTCCTGATCAAAGCGCGTGCTCTGAGGATGCAGATAGTTATCCTGGGGCCACCCGGGTATTTCTGGAAACAGGGTCCGATCAAAGATGTTATCGAAGATTTGAAGCTAAGCGTTATACGAATCAGACTCTGTCATTTCGGCATTAAGTTTGACCGATCCAGTAAATATCCCAGTGGTTCTTATATACAAGTTGCTACATCTTGTCCTCATATACCGGTTAACTTATGGAGATGTACTTGTGGATCACACAAGGACCATGATTTGGATTGGTATGGCCAAGATCAACAACATGCCGAGTTTCGGTATAAAACTTTGGCTATTATTATTGCACGCTTCCTTGATCAACTCGATAAAGCCAACATGATCAGGAATGAGCGGAGTGCGGTACACCTCAGTGTGTGTACACGCGTTGACAAAAAGGTCAGACACTACGTTCAATGTCCACAGAAGGGCCCTCAATGGGACCATGTGGTTCGTAGGGTCACGACCGACCTGGACACGAACAAGATTGTTCAAGACATTAGGATCCAGGATCAGCCAACTGGGTACAATTATGTAGCTCCATTACCTGATGGGGTTACAAACATCAGTACTCGGCTATACTGGGAGCCTCCGGCTCCAGTTCTTCATGGCAATGGTGAGTCGCGAAGGCCACGCCCAAAGCGTGTGACGATCGTCGATGACGATCGATCTCCTCCCCCTTCGATTGAGCGTTGCCAAACGCGACCCACCAACGACCTTCCTGAAATTCCGCCATTTCCTGATTTTACAGCGGATTCCTCCGCAGCGGATCTCTCCGCGGAAACTGCGTTGCCCACTGATGCCAGGATAAAACAGAAAGAAAAGCAGAAAGCTGACAAAGAAGCCGGCATCAAACCGAAGAAAGTCCCGAAGAAAGTGGAAGACGGTAACGACGACTGTGGAGAGGACCTCAAAGGGCTTGACTGCTCCACATATTTCAACGACGTTCCTCTTGACGACTCGGACTCGGACAGCGAATCAGAGGACATCTTCATGATGTTACCGGCGGGGCAACCCGCTGACTCACATGCTGATGTCTTCTCGATGGTCCAGTCACTATGCTACGGCAGAAAAAATCAAGTGGACATGCTTGAATTATGTGGGGGCAAGGGTGGTATATCCATATTAGCCTTCAAGAGGGGACTCTCGTCGGGCGGGAACCTTGATAAGATATCTATGGTTGACCTTGGAAACTCGGAAGTACAAAGGGCAGTCCTTCACTACCTCAAGACTTGCTTTGTCAAGATCACGATTCTGCAGCCAAGCTGCAGAACTACTGGACTTCCTTCCTATTTCAATGCGCAGGTCAATCATGATACGTGGCTTAAACACCACAAAGAGGACCTGCCTCATATCACGTTCTGTGGAACAGTCGCTCTATTACAAGACGACCTAAGACGTTTCTTTCTCAGGGAACAACCAATGGGCACGTGGGTGGATGAGATCCAGCCATGGAAAGAACTGGCACAACGCAAGGTCACTTGCCAAACAATCATTGATCAGTGCACGACTGGTCTCAAAGATTCATTTGGACAATACATCCGCAAGCCAACACAGATAATGGCAAATAAAGAAGAGTTGTTGGCACCTTTCAGAGGCAAGCGTTGTCCAGGAAATCATGTGCACGCCAATGCTTGTAACAAAGAGTTAGCAAGGGCGGCACAGTATACCTACAGAATGCAGTCATTGATCGTTGATGCGGTGCAAATCGCCAAAGACCTGTTTGCTTACGGTCGCGATCCATTCGCGAATCGCGAACGCAGCTATGCGTTCGTAACAAACAGTGCTGGCTACGACTTGGACGACCCAACAATCCGGAGACACCCAAACGGAGAAATCTGTCGACCACCACCTGGCGGTATTGGGTGCCCTGGCTGTGTGGACAACAACTACAAGCAATCACCAAAGCACAGTAGGGATCCGAAGATGTGTCGGTGGTATGATGTTGAACCGTATTACTGGGACTGTCCAAGCTGTAAGAAGGAATATCAGAAGAGCAATCCTCACCACACCAAGATATCTGGCCAATGCAGATTTGCCGAAAAATGGAAACTGCCAGATAACTTTGGCCAGCCGCGTCCGGCGGGACAAGCCGCTCCTGCGGCGCCAGCCGCGGAAGCGGCTCCAGCCGCAGAAGCGGCGCCAGCCGCAAAAGCGGCGCCGGCCGCGAGAGCGCGCATACGTGCGCCTAGGCCGCCACGGCCTGGTGAGGGCGATCCAACCGCAGGCGCCAGCAGCCATGACATCACCAGAGCCGACGGGGCTAATGGTGGCAACAGCGGCGCTGGCAGCTCTGACGATCACCGTAGACTGCCACAAGTTGCAGCAAGGCGCGGACGCATGGAGGGAGGAGATCCTCCACCACCGCCGCAGCCTCAAGCAGAGCCACGGCCAAGGCCAAGGCTCCCTGATTGGACTCGCTTCGACGTTCAGCTCAGCCTCCAAAACCTGCGCAGCTTCGACCCAGCTGTAGTGCAGCGAGAACTCCGCAAACTCCACCTGAGATGGTTTCATGCCAAGGAGCCAAAAATGCGGATGATTCTAACCAAGGTTGGTCTGGGTGAAACCCGTTTGAGTCTGATCAAAGGCATTTGTGACTCGTGTAGAGAATGTCGAGCCTGGGATAAACCAGGCAACACGGTGATGCCTTCCGTGTCACTGCCGGGACGTTTCAACGAAGAAGTCGAATGTGATCTCTTCTTTTATAAACAGGAACATATTGTTTTTCACATCATCGACCGTTGTATTCGCTGGGCAGCTGGCACAGAGATTCCTGATAAAGCTATGCATACTGTTCTCGATGCCTATCATGCGACTTGGATGCAGCATGGCCCTGCTAAAATTCTATACTCCGATGGGGAAGGAGCACTGAATAATGATACAGCAAAGGCCATCCTTAAGGCTAAGGGAACAGAGCTTCGTATTCGAGCGCGTGGCCAACACGCTACAACTATCGAAGCTAGGAACGGCATCCTGCGACACCTCTTACACGTGATGGGAGAAGAATTGAATAGATTAACATATTCCTCTCAATTTCACTCGTCTCTTACATGAAGCCTTGTTTGCCAGCAACGCATTTACCTTCTACAATGAAGTGTCTCCGTACAATGCGCTGTATGGTAGACAGCCAGCTATGCTTCCTGATTTCCCTGTCTTGGATCATGATCAGCCCACTGAATCATCAGATCACTCAAGGGAGGAAACAATCAGGAGGGTTAGTCTGGAGGCAATCACGCAGGCCACTGCGGTTGCCAAGACGAACAGGGCTCTCCGTACGAAGACTACTGCTACGGGTGAATTTCACTACAAAGAGGGAGATCTCGTGGACTATCATCGCCCGACCACCACGAAAGACGACTGGGGTGGATGGAGTGGTCCATACCCGGTCATCCGCAACGAACCTGACCGAGGCCAGGTCATCGTGAAGGTCGGCAATCGCGAAGTACGAGTACAGTATCCTGACACACGACACACACTGTACATCGAAGCACTTATGGTCCGCGAGATAGGATCGGACAATACGGCCCTTCGGACAGTATTGGCCTTTATTGCCGGTCTGCCAGCGGGGAAACCCGCCATGACTTTCGGATATCTACCAACGAAACAGGGTCGGCTGCAGATGACTGCTGCGAGCCGACTTTCACCTAAGGTGCACTTGGCTCTTCAGTACCTCATACGCAACTACTTTCGTATTGAAAACGTTGTTGCTGTACGACTCGCCAAGAGCCTGACGAAGCTGCCTGCTGCACCCTATGCAGACAGCTGTACACTAGTGCACTATGATAACGATGTGACCCCTGGGTTTCATTACTATGAAGCTGATGGCACTGCCTTGAACATCTATGACATCACAGGATCCACACACTCACGCATCATCCAGTGTCTTAAATCCAGGAAGCCGTCTGCTGGGTTTGACCAAGATCTCACTAAGTTTGAGGAACTCGCTGATGGTCCACCACCAAGCGAATCACCTCCAGCAGCTGCTCCTGAGGAGCCCCCTACGGACAACGATGGTCGGCTTCCGACCATCATAGAGGAGACAGAAGAATATCTGGATGCTTTTGTCTTGAAGTCGTGGTATGCTGAACTGATGGATGACAGAACACTCCTTGAAGCTGACACAGAGGAAGTCATGCATACAGTTCCTACATACATGACAGACACACAGTGTGTATTAGTCTCTACGACCTGTGAAGATGTGCAAGGCCACTTGCCGGAGCGGGGTCACCCGCCAGGATACGACATGGACACTTCTTACTACGTTCCTTTATGCTCCACGGAACCGGATAGCAAATATGATCTGGACTCCGATGAGCACGGGAAGTATATCGAGCTCTGCTTCACTGCAGACATGTCCAAAGTCGTCCTGTCCGAGCAGCAACACCGACTGTTGGATGACAGCAGCGTCACAACTATGCGAGTATACGTTAGCGCTGCCTCCAAACGTGCCGTGGTCGTCAAGGAAGACGATCTACTCACGAAGGCCGACATCCAAGCAAATCCGGTCAAAGGTCTCCAAAGCCCTCTACACAGAGCTGAAGACTTGGCTTGACAACAAATGCTTCCAGATGACTGACTTAAGCAAGGCGTCTAACATCATGACGTCACGCTACGTATACAAATGGAAGTTTGTCAAGAACGAAAAGGGCGAAATGGAAAGGACGATCCGGTTACGCTTGGTACTCCGTGGCTTCATGGACCTCGAAGCCTTTGATGTCGAAACCTTCTCCGGCACGGCAAGGAGGTCAAGCCAGAGACTGCTCGCAAGTTCTGCTGCATGCAACAAAGCTTGGATCATCGCTTCCCTGGACATCAACATGGCTTTCTTGAAGGGACTGACCTATGGCGAGCTCGCCGCGGCAACGGGCGAGAAAGAACGTGTGGTGTGTTTCACACTACCACCTGGGTCAGCAGCTGTCCTTCGCACACTGCCAGGCTTGGAGTCATATGACGAATCAAAGCATTGTCTCCGGTGTCTGAAACCGGGGACAGGCACGAAGGATGCTCCCAGGGCGTTCTCGCTGAAGCTCAGGTCCATCACTAGGAGCTTTGGGCTACAGCCTACTTCATACGACGAAGAATTCGAGATGAGCCCAAACCTCTTGACAGCCAAGCACGTTGATGACATCAATATGACTGGGAAGGAAGAGGCTATCGACAAGTATGTCAAGTGTGTTGAAGATACGTTTGGGAAGTGCAAACTGAACAAGCACACATACACGAACTGTGCTGTTCGGTACAACAAGACCGATGATGGGAGCGTCACTCTCGACCAGGACGAATACATCAAACAGCTTCGTCCTATCACACATCCAGAACTCACAGGAGCTGATCCTGAAAGCAAGGCGACGAAGACAATTTCTGATATGTTCGTCAGTCTTCGTGGCGCTCTAGCCTATGCGTTGATCACGCAGGTATGGCTAATGGTCTATGTTGTCTCACTACAACGTATCCAAGAACCGACAAACATCCAGGTACGACGACTAAACGCGGTTACCAGAAAATTGCAGGCAGGTCCGAAGAAGATCGTGTATCATGCTATGACTCCAACAGGAGAAGTCGACCTGCATAGCGATTCTGGCTATCGTCGTCTCAACGGAGATGAAGACGACGAAGTCAAAGGCTATGGTATCCGCGGGGCTAACCTGCTGAGGCGTGGCCACACGCAAGCGGGGAAACCCGTCGTGCACCTGGTGGACGCATACTGCAAGTCTCATCGACTGCAAGTGCGTTCGAGCTACTCTGCGGAAACACTGGCAGCAGCCCACAACTTGGAAGACTGCTACCCGACCATTGTAACGCTCCACGAGCTACACTCGGGACCATTGACCCCCACACAGTTGAAGAACATATTGGAAATGGGTGGTCTATGTATCAAAGTCACTCTGACTATTGATGCCGAGTCTGTCTTCAAATCTTTGTCTAGCAAGGATCTGAAGAAGCCCACAGAGTGTACTCTGCTTGGGCACATCAGCTGGATCCGCCAGATGATGGAACGCGGAATCGTGGAAAGCGTCCAATGGTGTGACACGCGGGATATGACTGCCGATGGTCATACCAAAGGTAGAATTGACCGCGCGTTGCTCCTACAAGTAATGGCCGGCCAGCAATCCTTCAAGCACGAGCTGAAGAAACATACACCGTATAGGGCGGGCAGGTCGTCTCAGGACGGCCCTGCCTCCCGAGCCAGCGGGGAAACCCGCGGGCAGGTGCGCTTTAGCAGCGAGGAAACTCGCCGGTAGCGAGGCCACTCGCGCGCCCCTTTCCTTGTAGGCAGCCGCTGCTGCTTAGCATTGTTTTTCCGCATAATAGAAGTGCGGTACCTGCTCGTCTCCTCCCCCTCCGACTTTAAACGGAGAAGGTTAAAGGCGAGATATAAATCGAGCATGTACCGCTGCCGTGCCTGGCTCAAGCCGGGCCCGGCATGATATGTGACTGTGCCTCACCGAGGCGCACTACTTGCATCTGAGATCGGAAAACTTCCTTTCCATTGACGATGCCCATCTTACTCTTTACTCCAGATCCCATGCTTCGTCTCGCTCTCTTGCTCATGCGCTATGAGCCTAAGCCTGGGATATGGAAGCGCCTAAGGCGGACTGTATACCTAAGCTTACCAGCTTGTTTTCGACTGATGCTACCAAAGGGCGCGATGTGCTCCGTCGACGTGGAGGAACTGGCTCTTCCGCCGCCAGGGACCATCCCTGCCGAGCTCGTGGACATCTGCCTGCTGGCCGCCGAGTACTTCTCCGACGTTGCGGGGGGGGTGCTACGCGAGCCCAGCAAGGCCATGGACGAGGAGCTGAAGGGCCAGAATGTCTACCGAGATCCGTCTCTCCGATCGAGGGCGTCGCGTCTCCGCCTAGCCGGGAGGCTTTGGGATGCGGGGATGCTCGGGACCACCGACGAGCTGGTCGAGGGGGTCTCGCTTTTCGGAGTCATCAAGAAGTACCTGCAGGAGGAGGGGGACCCCCTCGGCCCCGCCAGGCGCCAGGCGCGCGCCATCTGGGACCAGAGGCGGGCCAACCTCCGCTGGCAGAGGCCCCCCTACGTGCCCCTCGGCAGCCCCGCGACCTTTGCTCACGTGGACCTTTCCAACCTGGGCGAGAGGGGCGTGGTCTACACTGGCGTGGGCGACATCCCGGACATGTTCTATCGTTGGGAGACGCCGCCCGATGTCTGGCCCTACTTTGTCTTGGAGGAGGTGCCAGTCCACGAGTTCGTCGACTACATGAGGACCAAGGGGCGGGACTGCGTCATCCCCGATGGCGGGCCCTTCCTGGCGCTGAAGGTCCTAGTCATGGGCTGGTCGTGGGCCCCGTTCTTGGCCCACTCCACGCAGCAGGCCTGCGTGGCGCGCGGGCTCGGGGAGGACTCCGTCGGCGCGCGTCTGGTCTATGGGGCTCCGACGCCTCAACTGACCGGGCCCGAGGGGTTCGAGTCGGTGAACTGGGCGTACATGGGCGACTACGGGGTCATGGCCACGTCCGCCAGCGCGCAGCAGCCGGTGAGCGAGGTCGTGAGCGGACTGACGGCCCGAGTCAAGCACTACTTGAGGCAGGTCGGGCTCCCCGTCCACAAGGAGACCGAAGGCGAGGGGCTCGAGTCGCTGGGGGCGGTCATCGAGGCCGACCCTACTCCGTCTCAGCCGAGACCGACCGCACCTGCGGCCTGGCTCTGGTGACGCTGCGGCTGGTAGAGCGGACGTACTGGACCGCGGAGCTCCTCGAGCACGTCGTGGGGTTGTGGGCGTATGGGATAGAGCCATATTTTTTTTTTCTCTTTTTCTTTTTTTCTTTTTTTTTTTTTTTTTTTTTTTTTTTTTTTTTTCGTTTTTTTTCTTCTTTCTTTTTTTTTTTTTTTTTTTCTTTTTTTTTTTTTTTTTTTTTTTGTTTTTTGTTTTCTTTCTTTTTTTCCTTCTTTTTTCCAGCGCGCGGGCCTCGCCATCTTCGACCAGGTGTACCACGAGATGAGACGTCCCGAGACCGCCAAGACGCCGTTCCGACTGACGGACGCGGCGAGGTGGGATCTGACTACGATGGCATACTGCGCACCCCTCTTACGTACAGACCTCGAAGCTCCGTGGCTCTGGCAGGTGTTCATGACGGACTCCGGCGACACGGGCTACGGAGTGGCGGTCACCGACGCCTCGCTGGAGGAAGTCAGGAAGGACGCCCTTTACAGCGAGATGAGGGGATGGACGAATGCCCCCGAGGATATCTACACAGCCCAGGAGGAGGACGCCTGGGCCCCCCACGCTGGGGGGTGTGCCTACGACGTCGACGAGTGTATCGAGGCCTCGACTGCACCGCCGCCGCGGGTAAGTCGGAGGGTCTACCGGGTGCTGTACCTCTTCGCGGGCAGGCGCCGGGAGGGGGATCTAGAGGGGGCCATCCACTCGCGGGCGGAGCGCGACGGCTACGAGGTCGAGGTCTGGTCCATCGACGCGGTGATCAACCCGAAGCACGACCTCACCAACGACGAGTTCGTCAGCCTGATCCTGAGCCTGGCGCGCGACGGGTACTTCCACGCAGTGATCGCCTCGCCCCCATGTTCAACTTGGAGTCGGGCTCGCTTCCTGTGGAAGGGGCCCAGGCCCTTACGGACACGCCTCGAGCCTTGGGGGCGGAGCGACATGTCATTCACAGCCTTCGAGCGCCTCCGCCTGGACCTAGGGTCGCGCCTTTTGCTGTCGGCCATGCAGGCGGTCCGCGAGGTATGTCGAGCTGGAGGCCTGGGCTTGATGGGGCGCCCTGCGGACCCAGAGGAGGACCCATACCCGTCAATCTGGAACCTACCCGAGATGGCATGCCTCCTCGAGGAGGCGCGCGGGAGGATCAATCGGATCGACCAGTGCCGCTACGGAGCCCCGTCGATGAAGCCGACCATGATTGTCATCTTCGGGTTCTACGACGACGCACTGGACCTCGCCGCGGACCGTCTCTGCTTGAGGTGCAACCACCGAGGGAGGCATCAGACAGTACTCATGGGACGGGCGGAGCGAGGCCGTCCCGATTTCTGCACCGCCTCCGCCCAGGCGTGCCAGCCGCCGCTGTGCGCCGCGCTGGCGGAGGTGATCATCGAGGCGTTCGCCCGCATGACGAAGGAGATGAGTGGCCCCGATCCGACGGGCTCGCGCGTGTCTCCATCCACTTCGTCCTTCGGCCCGCCGAGGCCGGGAAGGGCGAGGATCGAGGTGGGGCGGGGCGATCGAGTCAGAGTCCCCCCGCTGTCCCCCGCCTGGATGCCGATCGCGAGATGGCGGCCGCTCTACTTCGGGGGGTGGAGGATCACGGAGCACGCGAACATCAACGAGACGCGGGCCGTGGTGGGCCTGCTGCGACACATGGCCAGATCATTTCGGATGTGGAGGCGGAAGGTCCTGATCCTCACAGACAGCATGGTGGCTCTGGGGGCCCTGGGCAAGGGCCGCTCGAGTTCACCAGCCCTGATGCGCTTGTGCCGCCAGGCGGCGGCGATCGCCATGAGCTTCGCGATTCATGGGTACTACCGCTACGTCCCGTCGGAGCTGAACGTCGCCGACGGCCTCTCTCGGGGGGGCTTCCTCGGCGCGGCGCCCGAGACGGTGGCAGCTCACAGCGACCGACGCCCCGCTCCAACGGACAGCCGAGGTCACGATCTACGCGACCTGGGCCGCGCCTGTGCGGGATGCGCTGGTGGGTAGCCGCCATGGCATTGGAGGAAGTCCACCCTGTTGGAGCGGTTCGCCCGAAGCCACCCAGGGCGGGAGACATCCCCCTGCAGAAGCGAGGGCCACGGGCGTGGGAGAACTACGAGAAGGAGCCGCACCTGGGCATCAGCGAGGGCGGCTTCACAAGGCTGCTTACCCACTCCGTGGCGGACGTCACCGCGGCGCAGTGGGCCCCGAAGGTTCGAGACTTTCTTAGCCACTGTGTCGACAAGGGTTGGGAGCTGCGGTCCGCGAACGCCGTGGGCCACGCCCTGGCCGACTACATGGACATGAAGTGCTACAAGGGCTGGCTCCGTCCTACGTGGGGGTCGATCGTCTTGTTCGGGCTGCTGGCGATTTGGCCTGAGCTGAGGAACCAGCTTCCCCTGGCCTTGCGAAGCCTGCAGAGCTGGCAGAGGCTGGTTATCTCTGTGGAAAGGGGGTCCTCTGCCTGAGGAAGCTGTCTTCGCCATCGCCATCTACTTCTTCGAGGCGGGGCTCCTGGATGAAGCCATCTGGACCCTTGTGCAGTGCGACGTCTACGGGCGGGGGCAGGACATGGAGATGCTACGCGAGGCCGGCGTCATCTGGGATGGCCGATGCGTGGGCCTCCTGTTTGGCATCTCGGCCCGAGGCGAGGAGGGCAGGACGGGCAGCAACCAAGGGGTCGTCATCCGCCGCGGCACGGTCGCGAGCCTCATCCTGGCCCTGAAGGGCGTCAAGAAGAATGTCACGGGGCCCATCTTCGGCCCCAAGCAGGCAGGCTTCCGCAAAGAGTGGCGCCGCGCATGTCGCTCGCTTGGGATGCCCTGGGCGCCGCCTCCGCACGGGCTCCGCCACTCGGGGCCCAGCGAG
>CAUYUJ010018871.1:813036-815163 GCA_963575745.1 Prorocentrum cordatum | reverse complement strand
GTACCACGCTGGTCAGGATGAGGGCAAAGTGAATGAGAAGCCCCAGCGTTCTTCAAAAGCGTCGGTCCACGTAAGAAACTGAAGAAGGAGATCAGTATCAGTGCGCAGACGCTTGAGAGTGGCGCGGTGGATGAGGCCTGCTGTGCGGCCGTGCGGGAGGCCGAGGGCCGCGTCCACGCAGGTTAGGAGCATGTCCGAACTGCGGGCCAGAGTCGTGGTGGAGGTAGTGGTCGTCGGCGCCGTCGTCGCGTGAGTCTCGGAGTCCGACTTCACAGTCAGCTGTGCGTTCAGTCTGGGCGCGGCTGCCTGGTGGGACGGTCAGCGCAGGTGGCCTGCAGGGTACAGCTGCCGTGACGTCAGGGCGCTGTGCTGCTGAGGTACGGTGGCGTGGGTCCACTGCTGGGCCGGGCTGGGGTCCCTGAGTTTGGGCCTTGGTCTGTGCGCCCGTACTGGGGGGCGGCATCTCGGCGCGGAGCGCAGGTGCAGGGACGGTCAGACTGGAGCAGCTCAGGTGGGCGGTGCCCCCAGACGACAGCGTGACGGTCCAGTGGCCGGGGTGCTCGCTGGACTGCCCCCGTACGATACCTCGGAGGCCGTTGATGGGGTTGTGGACTTGACCCTGGACGATGACCGCTGTGCCCGCGTGGAGCCGTGGTGGGATCCATGCGGCCAAACGGCAGTTTACGGCTCGGAGGTGACCGATGGTGGCTGGTTGCGGCCCGAGGAAGCGCTCGAAGTGCTCCCGTACAGTCACAGTGCTAGTGCTGGCAGTGCTGGTGCTAACACGCGAGGTTGCGAGGGAGCCAGGACCCAGGGCAGGCGTGTGAGCATGCGAGACGGCCGAGGCTGGCCCCGCTGTCGTGCTACCAGGTTGTGGCGGGGAGGTCACCCCAGGGCTCGAGGCAGCGTGGGGACCGATGACAGCAATGGCAGGCGTGGTGCCATGCGGGGGGGCTGAAGCCGCCCCCGCTGGCGTGCTACCAGGTTTTGGCGGGGGGGTCGACTCGAGGCTTGAGGCAGTGTGGGGGCCGATGACAGGAATGGCAGGCGTGGTGCCATGCGGGGGGGCTGAAGCCGCCCCCGCTGGCGTGATACCAGGTTTTGGCAGGGGGATCGGCTCGAGGCTCGAGGCAGTGTGGGGGCTGATGCCAGGGCGGCCCTGGGCGGCCGTCTGGTGGCCTAGAGGGCGTCTGCGGTCGACGTCGCCGCCGCGCTGTCGGCGTCGCCGCCGCGCTGTAGCTGCGCTCCGTCGCCGCCACTCGTCGCGGAAGCCGATGAAGAAGTCGTACATGACGTACGTGGCGCACAGGGTGGCCCACGTGGACGGTGACACCACGTTGTACCACTCGATGACCTCCAACCACGCACGCTCCACGAACGCTGCCGTGTAGGCCGACGTGGGTGCCACCTTTGGTGCCGCCGCGGACGACTCAGGGCGTGCTGAATCTGGCAGGGTTGGCGTGAGAGTTGTCGTCGGCGATGACGACTCGGCTGCGCTCGGTGCCGGCGTTGGTGCTGGTGTCAACGTTGGTGCCCGCGTAGGCGTGGGCGTGGGCGCTGCCGCTGGCAGTGCTGGTGTCGAAGCTATGGACGATGCTGCCATGGATGCGAGCGTCGAGGCAGACGGCGGAGTTGGCGTAGATGCTGGCTGCAACTCTGGCGTGGGTACCGGCGTAGGCGCGGGCGTGGGTGGTGACGCTGGCGGTGCTGGCGTCGGAGCTGTCGTCGGTGCTGGCCTCACTGTTGACGTCGGGGTGGGTGTCGGGTCTGACGTCGCTGCTTCCTGCGACTCTGGCTTTGGTGCCGGCGTGGTGGGGGCGGCCGCTGGCGCTGGAGGTGCTGGTGTCAGAGCTGTCGTCAGTGCTGGCGTCGGTGCGGGCGTCGACAGGGACGTCGGTGCTGCCTTCGGCTCTGACGTCGCCGTCCAGGGGGCAGGCGTGGATGCTGACACTGCCGTTGCTGGCGTCGGAGCTGCTGTCATTGGTGCTGACGCCTCGGCTGCACTCGGGGCCGGCGCTGTCGCTGGTGTCGGAGCTGCGTGCGGGTCTGGTGTTGGTGGCGCCGTAGTCGTGGGCGTAGGTGCTAACGTAGACGATGATGCCGCTGGCGAGTCTGACATGGCTGCCG
>CAUYUJ010018871.1:735536-808036 GCA_963575745.1 Prorocentrum cordatum | reverse complement strand
AACACATTGACAAACACCAGAGCGGATTTTTTCCCAAGATTCCAGTCGCGGGGGGACCTCGCGGGGCCCAAGGACCGTAAAACAACGATTCGGGATGAAACACCAACCTCGGGGAAAGCGTCGGGACTTCTGGGGACCGCGTGTTCAACAACCAAGACGTGGAATGTCTGGGAGGAGGTCCTTCGAGGGACATCCAGAGACCTTCGGGGACCTCTAAAGGTCTTCGGGCCGCCAGTGCTGAGGAGAGATGATGGGGGAGGAAGAGGATGAGGAGAAAGAGCAGAAGGGGGCGCCACCTGGCCTGGCAAGGGCCTTCCGCCTTCCGTCTCCTGCGGCTGCCCCTTCCCCCCGAATACTTTTCCTGTGGCTCCAACCTCCTCCCTTCTCGCCCCTTCTCGCGCTGCTGCTGGTGCTCCTCCTCCTCCTCCTCCTCCTCCTCCTCCTCCTCCTGCTCGTCCTCCACCCACAGCGGCTTCGCGCCTTGCACGCCCCTGGCACGGATCCCATCACGGGATCGCTTCGCGGACACCCCAGTCCAAGTCCAAGTCCAAGTCCTGCTGTTTCTGCTCGTGCTCCCCCCCTGCCTCTGATCCAGTCCACCTTCTCCTCCTCCTCCTCGAGCCTTCCAAGCTCGGGAAGATGTCTGGGGACGCATCGTGCATGACGCGCAAGAGAAGCCGCCCGTCGCCGAGCTCCTCCACGCCGGAGGCGCCGTCGTCCACGACCTGGGCGTCGGGAACGGCGTGGGGCCGATCATTCACGCATTCCTGCGTATATGTATGCACGCGCATGTCTACAGGCGTGCACGGGCACGCGCATGCGCATACTTGTATGCCCGATTCTGGAAACCCCGAACCCAAATACGTTTACATCTCTTGGGGGTGCACCTTTTTCTTCCGCCGCCTTCCGCTGGCCTTCCGTCGGCTTCCGTCGGCGGCAGCGGCCTCGTTTTACTTCCGCGGACCTTCCGCCGCCTTCCGCCGAGGAAGAGATGACGATTCCTTCGATCCTCGAAGGCAAGGCTCTTCTTGGAACGCCTCACGTGGACTGGGCTGGACGTTTACACCCTCACACATTTGACTACGCATGCGTGTAAACATGTGCATTCATTCATAGACGAACATGTGTGCATGCACACGAACACTTGCACGCATGCGCATATGCACGTGCACGTATGCAGTACACATTTCTTGTGTACGTATGTTCACAACACCGTAATACTAGGTCGGCCCAAGACGGCCTGCAAACCTTCCAATATGACCTAATACGACCCAAACAAAATCACGAGAGGACCTCAATACGGCCCAACTGGCTTCCAAGACGGCGCCAAGACGACCCAAAAGAGCCCCAAAACGGCCCACTAGACTAGCAAGATGGCCGTAACGGGCCCCAAGACGGGCGAGATAACCCCACAAGGCGGATACCATTTTACCAGACGGCCCCAGGAGCCTTAAAGAGGCCCCGAGACGCCACCAAGACGCTCCCAAGAGCCCCCGAGGGGCATCAAAGATGCCCCCAGGAAGCCCCCCTCAGAGGCTCTTATGGGGAGGAGGAGAGACATGTATACTGACATGACAAGCAGTGGTCCTCATCCTCAGTTTCTTCTTTGTACCCGACTGACCCACCAGGAAAGTGGGACGCAACTTTTCCAGGGGCGAAAGGAGAAAAGCGAAGGGGCGAAGCCTACACTCCTATAATCCGCCACCGCGCCCACCTGTCACTTTGAAGTTCGGCATTTTCGTTTCGGTGTTTTGGTGTTGGCCCTGTAGCTCACGCGCGTGCAGTTCGCACCACGAGCAAAGTGAAAGGAGATCGCGATCAGGAATAACAAAAACCGACCGCACGAGGGAGAATGAGCAGCGCGATCGCCAAATCTAGTTGTCACGAGCGCGTCAGCTATTTAGAACCCTGGCCTATGCCAGAAGTAACAAACACAGGGCCACAAGGGGGGGAAGACGGAGAGAAGGACAAATCACTGAGACAAGGAAGACTGGCAATGTCGCTGTGTGCGTACCCCCACATGGCCCAACCGACTATCAATCTAATTCGGCGTCGCAGAGCGTCATGCAACTAAGCGGAAGGACAATGCGTCACACAGCGACTTAACAAGCGGACGGACAATGCACAATACAAAACGCCAGCTGCAACCCATGCGGCGACGCGGCTGGTGGACCCATGCCTGGAACTCTATCGCGCAGGAGGCGGAAGCAGGACGGAGAGAGGAGAAGAAAACACGCGGGACGAATCCACGGCAGGAGTAGGCAATACTGGCAAGCTGGCTGGGCGATCAGTGCAATCCCTCACCGATATGTGGACATGCATGCCTCCGTGGGTGAGGCACGGCAGTGCCCCGCCAACCTCGGAAGGCCGAGCCCATGCGGCGAGACGGCGAGCCCCGGACGGCGCGAAGGCGAGCCCGTGGGCTCGGCCCACCGCGGCCGTGAACTGAGCCCACACACGCGGCCCGTGCGCATGATTACCCAATTGGTCGGAAGAAGTAGGTAGAAACATGAAGTAGGAAGGCGTTGGAAATAGATTGGGTTTCCGCGCGCCTCCTGAAGAGGAAGGAAGGGGGAAGACCACTCGACTCTTGAAGTAGGACGGCGCTGAAAGTAGATTGGAATCTGGGAATCCAAACATACCTACTTTCAACGACCGATGGGTAAAGGGAGGGGCGGGCAACTAGGAGGGAGGAGGGGAGGCGAACAAGAACAGCACAAAGACCACATCCGATTCGACTGAAGGCTGGCAGACAAGAGGAGTGGTGCCGTGCACCTGAGAGGGAAGCCTGGAGTCCGCCGCCACGGGCCAGGGGAACTCCCGCACAAGCCGAGCCCCACAAACGGTGCCACCGCGCGCTGCCTCAGCAACACGCCGAGGCAACACGCTGCGGCCTCATTAGCCAGGCTCGCGATCAGCAAGCCGCTCGACCAAGGGAGGTGAGGCGGAGGAGGCGAGGAGGAGGAGGCGAGGAGAGAAGATCGACGCGGAGGGGAGGAGGAGTGCACTAGGAGGAGGGGAGGAGGGGAGGTGAGGCGCGAGGAGGCGCGAGGAGAGGAGGTGAGGCGCGAGGAGGCGAGAAGAGGAGGCGGAGAAGATCGACGCGATGGGAAGAGGGGAGGTGAGGCGGAGAAGGCGAGGAGAGAAGACCGACGTTCCGCGGCTCACCTACGGCACCGCCGGGCGGAGCCTCAGCGCCAACCGCCCCAGGCGCGGCGCCAACGCCAGACGCGCTGCTCGCCGCACTGCGCGACCCTCTCCTGGACGCCAGAAGTGTACAAAAATGCCAAGCGCTGTCTGGTAGGGTCTACGTAATCTTCGAAGGGCGCCCCCCATCCTCTACGCACAGCACAGACCTCTGCATGTATCCCCCCCTTCCCGAGGGCACGATCCCTCGCTACAAAATTAAGAGCTGGGCCCCCGAGGTCATCCAAAGGCCACGAGCTCGCGTACGAACGTTGGATCCGCGCATCTGCGGCCCCGAGGCCAAGATCCTTTGCAAAAACTCTGGGTCCGTGCTGCCGAGCTTTCAAGACTGCGAAGGCAGGCAAACAAGGCCGCCAAGATGGCACAACATGCCTTCAAGGAGGCCCACAGCGACCCCAAATGACTTCAAGACGGCCAAGAGCCCCCTGTAGATGGCCAAAGAGGGCCACAACATGACCCCCACTAGGGCATGTAAAAACCACTAACATCACATCACATCACACCACTATCTACCACACTATGTCTGTATGGATGGATGGATGCATGTATGTATGTACAACAGAAGGTTCATCTGCCATCGCTGCCGTCCTCAATCAGGCGTAGCAGCAAATAAACCAGTCCTAGCAACATGTGAACTAAATCAACCAACATACGTACTAGATAACCCCAGCCCGCTTTCACTCCAGGAACGTGCAGACTAGTCCCCCATTGCGTCCACAGTCCCTTTGCTGAGCTCGTCATGCAGCTCATTCATCACATCTGCCTCCATGTTCTGCTTCTCCTTTTGCGCCGCCTCCTCCAGCTTACGCAACATGTCAGCCTTCATCCTGGCCTTCATCTCTTCTCGCGTCTCTGGGGCTGTGGTGGTCTCGGCCGCGAGCTCCTTCAGGAACTCATCCCTCGCCATGCTCTCGACCTCAGCGGGGGTCTCCGTGGGCGTGGTGATGTCTGAAGTATCCTTGAGGAGTTCCTCCCTCATCCGCTTTGCCTTCTCGGCAAGTGTTTCTGCGGGCGTGGTGCTGACAGACATCGATTTCAGGAACTCATCCCTCGTCTCTCTCTCCAGCTCGACGGGGCCTCTGGGGCAGTGTAGCTGGCTGTCATTGCCTTCACGAGCTCTTCCCTTATCCTGCTCTCAGCCTCGGCTGGGGTCTCTGCGTGCGTGGTGCTGATGGACACCTCCTTCAGAAGCTCCTCGCTAATCTTGTTGGCGACATTGGCAGGGCTCTCCAGGTGCGCGGTGCTGACGGACATCTCCTTCAGAAGCTCCTCGCTGATCTCGTCCGCCACGTCGGCAAGGGACTCGGCGCGCGTGGCAGAAGCGGACCTGTCCTGAAGAGGAAGCTCCTTCTTGATCCTAACGCGAAAGAGAGGCGACCACGACATCGCTCGAGTTACCCGTGCACTCCGTGACAGGACGCGGCAGAGACGGACCGGTGACTTTATGTACATCAACATCCCAGAAGTAAAAAGGCACCGGCGAGGGAAAGAGCCACCGGCTTAAAAACCCAGCCGGCCTGACATATTAAAAACGCCGGTCTTCAGCGACACCCTGTGTTTTTGGAGAGGGCGTTTGGATTCCTCCGCCTCCTCTGGGGACAGCACCTCGCCCGTGGAGATCGTGGGCATGGGCTCCAGACCCACCACCTGCTTGTCCACGGGTTGAACAGGGACCGACCGTCCTGGCATTCCTATAGTCCTACCACGACATGGTCTTAGAACCCAAGCATGTTCTAATTAAAAAATAAGGTTCTTCCAACCGAAGCCCGATGTGATGAACCAAGACGGTCCCAATCAGAAACGTTCTGAGAACATGGCGTGGGAACCACAAGAGGTCCTCAGACCATTGCTTGGTAGGGCTATAGGCGAGCCAGGTCGCTTCGCCACTCCCTGAACGGGGTGGACCGCGTCGCCCCGCTCTGGGGCGGGCTCGCCGGCCCCGCCCCCCAGCGGGCGGGGCGGCCTCGGCGGGCTCGGCGGGCGCCGCCCTGCTCGTCGGCGGGCCGGCCGGCGCCGCCGCCCTCCCCGGCAGACCCCGCTGCCGAGCCGCGCTGCTCCTCGGCGGGCCGGGAGGAGTTCTGCTCTGCTCCTGCTGCAGGGCCTCGCGCTCGGCCTTCGGCTCGGCCGCCCGCTCCGGCGCCTCGCTCTCGGCCCTCGGCGTCTCCAGCTCGGCCGACTGCTTCGAGGCGTCGTTCTCGGCCTTCGGCTTCTCCAGCTCGGCCTTCAGCCGGTCGGCCTCCGAGGTGGCGTCGGGATCTGGGCTGGCCTCCAAAATTGCCCCCGCGACGGTGCCCTCCCGGGCCGCGTCGTGGGGCGCCTGCTGAGACGCATCCTCATGCTCCTCGGTCAGGCTCGTCTCGACACCGCCCTCGTCGACATAGGGAAGCGGCTCATCCTCGCCAGCAGCGAGCTTCGCATCCACCTCGGGTAAGGGCAGGCTCCTCTCCGCAGCGGCATCTGCGACGCCCTCTGCAGCCACGTGCTCCTCGGGCGCTGGGGGCTCCAAATCGGATGCGTTCTCCGCGGCAATTTCCGTGGCTCTCTTCGCGGTCGAGCCCTCCACGCGCCTGCCCACGAGCCCGTCGCCATCCCTCCCGGTGTTAAAAATCGAACCCTCCCGAACGGGCCCAATAACAAACTGAGGTGTTCGACTCGTCCGGCCCAGGCACCGCATAGGTGTCCGCGTCGATCTCCTCGGTGGAAGCCTTCTGGGGCGCCAGGGGTTCCATATCGGATGCGGTCTCCGCGGCGCTCTCATAAGTCAAGGCCTCCTCGGATTCGTTCTCCGCAGCGGCATCGTCAGACAACACGGCCTCCGTTGTCGAGGCCTCCGCTGTGTCCTGGGTCGGGATCGCGAAGCGCGAGGTGGACGCGGGGACCATGCCGTCCCAATCGCCGTCGAAATAGGTTTCATCACATTCATAGTCATATCTTCCACTGGCTTCTTCATGTAGCCGCGTTGGTCAATCACCTTTTGCGAATGCAACGCAGCGCATGGTCTGGTGCAGCCCGCCTTGATGCTGTGATGAAGACGTTCCTGCACCTCCCTGAAGGTAGAGGCCAATTCATCAAGCGCCACCTTGATATCGATTCCTCCAATCTCAGCCATCACCGCGTCGAAGCAAGCCGAGCCCTCTTCCGCGTCAGTGCAAGAGGGTGCCGCCGTCGACGTTATCGTCGTCATGTCGGGCCTCCACTCTTGGCAGGGCTCGGGGCAGCCGACCTTGCCCTGCCTGTGGAGCTCGGCCTGGATCTCCCTGTCGGTGGACTCGTGGCTGAGGCCGGGGTAACAATCCTGGTACCCCCCGAACTCGGAGTCCCTCAGCCACTGGATGGAGATGGAGCGCCAATCACCCGTGGTCGTGTTGCCACAGCTCTGGGGCGGAGCAAGCACGACCTCCTCGCCGCTTATCTCCCGGCCATTTGTTGACTCGACCTCGAGCAAGTCGGTGTCGTCCTGCTTCGCTGCGTAGGTCGCTGGCGCATGCTCGCAGGGCTTCTTGCACTCGGCCTTCCCGAGGGAGTGCAGGATCATCTGGACGTCCTCGAAGCTGGTATCGCTGGACAGGCCAGGGTACCACTCCGGGTGCCTCGCGAACCCGGACTCGCGCAGCCACGTGACCGAGTGGTGGCACAGGCTGCCCTCCGAAGCGTCCTCGCAACCGGCGTCGAGCGCGCCAGCGGCTGGGCCGGAAGCCTGCGCGGGCATGTCCCTGGCCCTCCTCGGCGCCGAGGTGCTGTCCACATCACCTCCTCGAGCTCGCCGCCGCCGATAGTGGGGGTCGCTAGGGCGACCTATAGCTCCTTCGATGATGAATCCAGTAGCTAGATCGATGGTACAATCGATCGTGACATCAGTCGTGAGATCGATGGTCAGATCGATCGTGGGACCCAGTCTTTCCGTACCCATTCGTTCGTGCAGCGCCGAAGCCGTGGGACTGCGAGTTGAGGGCCTTGCCGGCGCCCGTGTGGAGGAGCCCCAGCGCGGGCGGGCGGCGTTCGGCGTGGTCCATGGGGGCAAGGGCGGCGGGCACCGGGCCGAGCCGAGCGGGTGGAGCAGCGACTGGACGTCCTCGGAAGGTCGGCGCTACGGGTGCCCTCGAGGTTCGATCCTCGAGGCTCGGTCCTCGATCTTCGATCCTCCTCCTCCTCCTCGGCCTCCTCCTCCTCCTCCTCCTCCTCCTCCTCCTCCTCCTCCTCCCCCTCCTCCTCCTTCTCCTCCTCATCCTCCTCCTCCCCCTACTCCTCCTCCTCCTCCTCCTGGCCCGCGTCGCCGGGAAACCAATCCGGGTGTTGCCTGGCGCCTTTGTCCGTGGCCCACACGAGCGCGCTGTGGCACCACTCGCCTGGGATCGCGTCGCGGCACCTGGCGGCGGGAGACCGAGAGGTCATACTGACCTGGAGCGCCAGGCAATCACGAAGAAGCAGGAGCAAGGTCACGAGCGGCACCATGGCGGCCACGCTCTGGCAGAGTTACGGAGGGGCACGCGGTTTGCTTGAGCCAAGCTTGAGCCAAAATGGCTACGGATGCATGTATGTATGCATGTATGCATGCATGTATGCATGTATGGATGCATGTATGTATGCATGCATGCATGCATGCATGTATGTATATATGTATGTATGCATGTATGCATGTATGCATGTATGCATGTATGCATGTATGCATGTATGCATGTATGCATGTATGCATGTATGTATGTATGTATGTATGTATGTATGTATGTATGTATGTATGTATGTATGTATGTGTGTACTTATGTATGCATGTATGCATGTATGTATGTATGCATGCATGAATGTAGGTGTGTAAATGTATATGCATGTGCGTATGTACGTATGTATGTATGCACGTTCGTAGTATGTATATATGTGTATATATGTGTAAACATATATGCATGTATGCATGCCTACAGGTACGTATGTATGCATGCATGTGTGTCTGTATATATGCATGCATATGCATATTTATATACCTATATATATAAATATATATAGGTATATACACATGCATGCATGCATGCACGCATACATTTACATATATACATATGCATGTACATATGTATGCATGCATGTATGTATGTATGCATGTATGTATGTATGTATGTATACATGTTTGTATGCATGCACGTTTGTATGCATGTCGGTATGCATGCATGTATGTTTGTATGTTTGTATTCCTATGTGTGCATGTGTGCATGCATGCATGTACGTCTGTATGTATGCATGTGTGTATCTCTCTCTCTCTATATATATATATATACAGATATACGTGTAATAGTTCATTCTCATGTTTCTGGTACCTTCGCTGTTTCGGGCTTCCTGCAGCTCTGGCCTTCATGGCCCCAATACGGCCGAAGAAAGGGCTCCGAATGGCCAAGTAATCCACCAAGACGGCCCCAAGACACCCCAAGAAGGCCCCTAGACGACCCAAGATGGCCCCCAAGAGAACCCCAATCTGGCCAAAGAGGGACTCTGGACCCAAGACGGCCTTCGAGAGCCCCTCGGCGGTCCAAGGAGACGGCCCAAGAGAGCCGCAACACGGCCCAAAAGGACCCCAAGACTGCCCAACGTGGCCCACGGGAGCCCCCAAACTGCACCACAGGAGCTCAAGAAAGGACTGAAAAAAGGGAGGCAGACGACGGGGACGAGAAGATAACCCTCAACACGACGCAGAAGAGTGTTTCACATGTACGGCTCTCCCAAGCCTCGGGGCAGGAGGTGTCACACGTTGCGCCCCCACCGAACAGTCGCCACCAAAATTGCTGGGCTGGCACTGTGGCGGGACTTGCCGCAGGCAACTGGATAGATGTGAACGTGCATGTAAATGTACCTGAGCTCTGGTGCATGTAACTGTACCTGAACCCTGTGAACGAGCAGATCTGTTGTGTGCATGAGCACACATACGCCATGTTGTTGGTAGACGTATTTGCGTCTGCACATACACATCCATCATGATGGCTGATGTTGCCTCCTGCTAAGCGCTGCGTTATCGATCGTGTGTCCTGATGCCTCCATCCGTTTCGACATATGTACACATATGTCATGTGTACACGCACAGGTGCCTCTCCACGGCCGTGTTTCCCCCCACGAACACGCAAACGACACTCCGACCACAAATGTATGCGCTTGCTGCAGGCCCTCGCGAACACGGACCTCCACGAAGGGATGTGCGCCGCGCGACGCGCGAACCGCGGCGGGCGCGGGTCGCGGGCGGGCTGGAAGCGGCGCCAACCTCCGCGGGCGCGGGCCACGGGCGGCGGGGGTCGCGGCGGGCCCTGGGTCGCCGTGGGCGCGGCGCGGGTGGCGGGCCGACGACGTCAAGAGAAGGCACGCCAACAGCAGAAGCACTCCGCACCGCGGAGCCCCAGCTCAGCCACGCACCTGGGGACCGTCCGAGACGGTTCGGTGCGGCCCCTCGCCGTGATGCGGACCATGGCGCGCGCTTGCGGGCGCGCGAGCGCTTTCATTCGCGCCCGCTCGGTCCCCAGAGCTCCGCGGGACCGGAGTGGGGCCTGCGATGCTGGAGTGTGTGCGCCCGCCGCCCTGCGATCTTTCGCGACTCCAAGGGGCTCGGTGGGAGAGCAAAAATACAGACTCTGCTGCTCCTTGGACCTCTCCCTGGGTGCCTTTCTGAGCAGGATCTCGGGGAGACTCCAGCTGTGGCGACGAGGGCTCTCTGGGACGAGCAGCGGCATCGGCACCTTTCCCTCCTCTGATTCGGGGGCCGAGCCCGCGGCCCAGTCGAGCGAGTTGACCCACTCCAGCAGGATCGACGCGTCGATGTCCGCCATGGGCCTTCGAGCGCCGCTCTGCGGGGCCCCTCGAACATGGGCGAGGGCGAGCCGACTGGCCCACGACCTCCAGCCAAAGAGGCAATATGCAGGAGGAAGGGGAGGGTGCGAAAGGGAGGGGAGGTGGAGATACAGTCGAGTGGGTGCGCGAGGGGCGCGGGAGGGAGGGAGAGGTGTGGATGATGACGATGATGATGGTGATGATGATGATGATGATGACGATGCTGATGATGACGATGTTGATGACGATGCTGATGATGACGATGCTGATTGTGATGATGATGACGATCATGCTGATGATGATCATGCTGATGATGATTGATATGGGGGTGCTGATGATACTGATGATGATGATGCTGATTATGCTGCTGATGATGCTGCTGCTGATGATGACCATGACGATTCTGACGATGCTGATACGGATGCTGATGCTGATGATGATGATTGATGATGCTGATGATGATGCTGCTGCTGATGTTGGTGGTGACGGTGGCGGTGATGATGGTGATGATTATGATGCTGCGGCTGCTGATGATAATGATGATGCTGCTGCTGATGATAATGATGATGCTGAGGAGGAGGGAGGGTGGGTGAGGAGCATAATTAGGGTGAGAAGGATAAGCAGGAAGAGATGACGCCGAGGAAGCGATCGACGAGGAAGAAAGAAACGAGAACGCGGATGAAGACAGGAATTAGGAGGACGAGAGACTGGGCTGGAGCTGGATGGACCGCAAAGAGGGACGATGATCAGAATGAGGGCTTTCCATCCCCCCACTACCCTCCAACTTCGCACTTCCCCATCACCTCTGCAACCCCTTGGGGGCGGAAGCGAACGGGGAGCGGAGGAGAGCGCGTGCATATATATATATATGTATATATATACATGTATATATATAAATATATGTTTACGTGCAAATTTACACATACTCACATCTCTCGCTCTCACCCTTTCTCTCTCTCTCTTTTTTTTTTTTTTTCTTTATCTCTCTCTCTCTCTCTATATATATATATATATGCATATAAAAATATTTACATACATGTGTTAGCCAGCGTGGGCCCCAAACAACGTGTTTCTAGCAACATGGCAACGCAAAGCAGCGCGAATCAACACAGAGCAAGGCAAACCAACGCAATGCAACGCAATACAATGCAACTCAATGCAACGCAATAAAGCATTTAAAATCAAGGCAAGGTAATGCACATTGATGCAACGCAATGCCATGTATAGCTATGCAAAGCAAGGTAAAACCAAACAAGACAAAACTATACACACCAATGCCACGCAATGAAAAACAACGCAATGAAAAACAAAGCAATGCATAGTAAGTGTAAGTCCGAGCAGGCAAGCATTGTCACGTCGGCGACGAGCGGCGACAAGGCGGCGACAGCGATTACATAGCCGCCACACACGGCCGCCACATAGCCGCCACACACACGCGGTTCCTCCTTCCAGAAGTGAGAGCCCCTAGTTACTAACACTGTTTGGGGAAAATCGGCAGAGAATGAGAGAGAGAGATGTTTATAGAAAACAAACAAATTCGATGCATGTTTTTTGATTACCGGGCGCCCAGAAATCCCGATGATCCTGATTTCTTGGGGCCAGCCTTTAATCCTGAGTAGTATTCGACGGTCCTGGGGCCTGGCGAGGGTCCCTGGGGGCGAAAACGGCGAAACACTTCCACACTGTTTTCTATAATACGTTGCAGGTCATGGGGCGGCGACGACGGACGGTGCCCTGATGACTGCGACGCCGACGACGACGACAACGACGAGCGCCGCGCCGCGCGCTGGGTCGCCTCTTCTCGGCGCGGGTGGGGAATCGCTCCCGCGCGGGGGGGGGCTCCCCGAGCTTCGAGGCGGAGGTGGCCCAGAGGAGCCGCGGCTGCTGGTCTGGCCGGCGGCCGCGCGGCCTCTCAGGAGCACAGCGCCTCCACGAACGCCTCCACCTCGGAGGTGCGTCCCCCCGCCCTCAACCTGGTCCTCGTCGTCGCCGGCGGAGATGGAGCACCACACGTTTTGCATGACTGCTGGTGAAGCGTCTGGTGCTTCCTCTCAACACGTTTTTTTGTTTGCTTTGTTTTGTATTGAAGTTTGTTTTGTTTGTTTGTCCGTGCGCTGGCATTCAGTAAATCTGCTATCACCACTGGTAGGCATAACTTGCTGGTTGTAACTATTAATGCCACTTGGCCACCAACATTCATAAATGTGATGCTACACCTCCGCCGCCGCCGCCGTCGCCGTTGCCGTTGTCGTCGTCGCCGTTGTCATCGTCCTCATCGTCGTCGCCGTCGCAGTCGCCGCCGCCGCCGCCGTCGCCGTCGCCGTCGCCGCCGCCGCCGTCGCCGTCGCCGTCGCCGTCGCCGTCGCCGTCGCCGCCGCCGCCGCCGCCGCCGCGGCCACCGTCGTCGTCGTCGTCGGCGTCGTCGACGTCGTCGTCGTCGTCGTCGACGTCCTCGTCGCCGTCGTTCTTGTCGACGTCGTCCTGGGACTGTGGGGCCAAAACTGCAGCAAAAGCCAGCCCTCTGCCTTCTTAGCGACAGAATATGCCTGGGCCTCTGGAGGTCCCCGGAAGAAAACCAAAAACGTCCAGCAACCTCGGTCCTGAAACTTCGATCGTCATTCCTACAGGAGTCTTGTTGAATTCATGCCTGAAAGATAACCATTGTTGATCCCACCTCTGGTGCACCTTAAGAATCTCGCTCTCGGCCTGGACTTCTTGGGGATCGCGCTATCTCCAGAGACTTCCTCGCGATTCATGCTGGACTGACGCTTCAACGAACCGCCCGCTCAACCTGGCCGTCTGGGCCCGCCCGCCCGACCCTGCCGTTAGGGTTCGCCCGCCATGCCCGTCCGTGTAGTTCTGCCGATGGTTTTCATGCGCATACCCCCTCCTGCTAACCTCTCTCGTGCTCCATTATTCTCCCTCTCCCTTGCACCTTGCTTCCTCCCTCTCTCCCTTTCTGCTCTCATTTCCTTGTCGCTATTTTTTTTTCGTGTCTCCCTCCTCTTCCTGTTTTAGGGGCTGCGCCAACTACATACGGCAGGTGAGGAAGATATACCGCCACGGGGGGGTACGATCGAAGACGAAGAGGGCGGGTATCGAGGGTTCGGGAGAGACATGATGATTGACGCGCGAGCAGATAAGAGCGAACGAACTTAGAATGATTGTTGACTTTCCATTTCTAAAGCATAGCCATTGTTGATTCCCCCTTCGGCGAACATGGTGCTTTTTCAGTTGAAGTGTCCCTGCCGGAGCTCGTACCCTTTATTCTATAAGAGAAAATTTTGAGCCTCAGAGTGCGTTGTTGGTCCCCAGTTGCCACAGCAACGGCTCCCGCCTGATAGTTCTTCACAGTTTATTGCAAATCGTGCTTTGGCATTGGTTGTTCTTACCATCTATCCAAGCACTGCGCTCTCGCGCAGGCTTTCCTCGCAATTTACTGCGAAGCCGCGCCGTCGACACTCAAGAATCACGCTCTCGCTGTCAGCTTCCTCACGATTTCCTTGGGAATCGCGCTATCTCTGAGACTTCCTCGCGACTCATGCAAGACTACAGTTGGGGCGCTGACCCAGGGAACCCTAAACAAGGAACGAGGCCACTGTCTCCCCATGAGTTAAGCTTCGATTTCCCATCGAAAACCTAAGGAACGCCCAAGGCAAACTGTAAAACAGCGAAGGAACACGGAGCCCCTCCCCAACGAAAAGGGTTCCTTCGTCAGCGCCCCGACTGTAACGCTTCCGCGACCTGCCCGCTCGACCTGGCCGTCCCGACCCCGGACGTCCGGGTCCGCCCGCCGGACCCGCCCATTTGGCCCTGCCGCTTCTTCTCCTGCTCCTGACCCCCCTCCTGCTCGTTGACCTAAGGAACCCTAAATAAGGAACGAGGCAATTTTTTTCATAAGTTAACCTTCGACTTCCCATCGAAAGCTTAAGGGAAACCTTGGGCAAGGTGTGGAACAATTAAGGAACACGGAGCCCCTCCCAAACGAGAAGGGTTCCTTCTTCAGCGCCCCCACCGTATCTCTCGTGTTTCCTGAAAGCAGCTGTGGCGAACTCCGAGCAGTCCCTGGCTGATTCCTATGTGAGCTGGAGAACTTTTTGTATACTCAGCCCTCATCGAGGTCAACGGCTCAGAATTGGCGGTCGGGGACCTGAGCCGACCAGCGCAGCGACGCCGAGGAGCTCGACGGCAAGCGACCGAGGCGTCGCGGTCCGCGGAACCCTCGGCGGCCGTCGGATAATACGAAGCCAAGACCAAGACAACATCGGACGGGGACAAGCCGGGGATCTCTGAGATGTGGCGTTTCTGGAAGTCGTGTCGGGCGTTCGAGAGCGCTTTCGAGAGCTCCGAGAGCGTTGCGGAACGTTCTGGGCCGATGTATCCCGGTGCTGGGCCCGCCCGATCGTAGGCCTTCGTCGGTCCAGGCTGTGGCGCAGAAATCGTCGCCATCTGGGGAACACACAATGACATGAACATGTAAGCCGACGTGGACCCTGAACAGTGTGTCTCTAGCAATGCATAGTGTCCAGTTTTTTTCACATATAGACCTGGACATGATGCAATCGATGTTGTGCAGACTATGTCGGACAACCGCTGTTGCGCAGTGAAATCGCGACGTATAGAATGTACATTTTATGATGTGCAATCGATGTGGATTAATCTACGCGTTGTAATCTACGAGGCGCAATGTATATTGTGCAATATGTGGAGTATCATCGATATTGTGCACTCTGTCTGGTGCGCCCTATTTGGTTCAGTATCTGTGATGCAACCAAATGTGCCACAACATATGTTCTGCACTCAATGCTGTGTGGTGTAATATATTTGGAACAGCACATGTAGTGCAAAACCAGTGTTGCGATCAATGTGGCGTACCTTATGTGAATCAATCTATGTTGTACAGCAACTGCTGTGCAATCTATGTGGTGCAATATACGATGTGCAACTTAGGTCGTGTGGTCGTGCAATGTATGTTGTGAGCGATCAAAAAGCGCGCCACAGGCGCGAAAAACAAATCGTGCCATCTATGTGCTGCGATCTGTGTGCGGCAATCTATGCGGTGCAACCCAAGTGGTACAATCTATGCGGTGCAATTCACTTTGACAGTCTTGAAGCTGTCCTCTCCACTGCTCGTGCAAACATCCCACCCTCCCACCCGCAACTTGGTCGCAAGACCTCTTAAGACAAGACCGTGACGGTAGGTACCACATGGCACTTGGCCACGACACCGACGCCGACGACGACAGCGACAACGACGACGACGGCGCCGCCGACACCGACTACGACGACACCGACGACGTCTCCAACGACTTCGACGACGACAACGACGACGACGACACCGACGACGACGCCGACGACGACGATGACGACGACGACGCCGACGCCGACGACGCCGACGACGACGACGACGAAGACAACGACGACGACGACAACAACGTCGCCAACAAAGACGACGATGAGGGAGGAGGGAGGACGACGACGGCGATAACGACGACAACGACGAGGGAAAGGGAGGACGGCGACGACGCGAACGACGAAGAAGGAGGAAGGACGGCGACGCAGACGACGACAACGACGTGGGAGGAGGGAAGACGACGACGACAACGACGACGACGACGACGACGGCGACGAAATAGGAGGGACGGCGACGAGACGCCGACGACGGACGACGACGACGACGAGGACGACGAGGGAGGAGGATGAAGGACGACCACGGCGACAACGACGACGGAAACGACCACGACGCCAAAGAGGACGACGACGACGAACACGAGGAAAGACAGAGGACGACGTGGGCGACGACGACGACGACGCGGGAGGAGGGAAGACGGCGACGACGACGACGACGACGACGCAAGAGCGCGCGCGCACGCTTTTGTTGAAAATCCGTGTTGCGAAACCTTGTGCTTTTGTAGGTTTTTTGGGCGCACGATTTTGGAATCCTTCCGAAACCGATGGGTTTTGAAGGATTTCGGCATACGCGCGCGACGACGCGCGCGTCTGTACTTCGCCCCATTTTTTGCAGAGGATTCTCGCGACGGCACACGCGCAAGGGCGTTCGACAGATTTCGACATGCGCGCGCGCGAAGCCCGTTTGGTAGCATTTTGTGAACATCTTGAAAAACCAATGGTTTTTCCTAAGATTTCGCAAGAGCTCGCGCGGAAGCTTTTTTAGCAAATCAGTGTTGCGAAACCCTGTGTTTTTGTATGTTTTTTGGAAGCTCGATTGCGAAATCCTTCCGACACCGAAGGTTTTTGAAGGATTTCGGCATGCGCGCGCGACGACGCGCGCGTGTGCACTTCGTCTAATTTTTTGCAAGGGATTCGTGAAAAAGTGTTATGTTAGAACAAAACATGTCACCGCATAGTGTTTTTTATAAGGGACCCTCAGGGGGGGGATACCGGTTGGCCTGGGACATTGTTATTTCATATTTAGGATGGACATGTGGTCAGAATCCTATTTGATTTACATACCCGAAAGGGGGAGTGATAACGCCGGGGGGGGAGATCCTATTCTGTTTTAAGAAAGGAGAATCTAAGTGGTCGTGTAATCTATGTGGTGCAATTAATTTCTGTTCGCAGTGAGTTGTCCACTCCACTGCTCGCGCAAACATCCCACCCACCCACCCGCAACTTGGTTTGCAAAATCTCTTCAGACCGTGACGGTGGGTACCACATGGCACTTGGCAACAACAGCGACGCCGACGACGACAGCGACAGCGACGATGACGACGCCGCCGACAACGACTACGACGACACCGACGACGTCTCCAACGACTTCGACGACGCCGACAACGACGACGACGACGACGACACCGACGACGACGACGACACTGACGCCGACGCCGACGACGATGACAACGACGACGACGATGACGACGCCGACGACGATGATAACGACGACACCGACGACGACGACGACGTTAACGACGCCGACGACGACGACGACGACGACGGCGGCGACGACTACGACGCCGACGACGACGACGACGAAGACGACAACGACGCCGACGCCGACGCCGACGACGACGACGTCGCCAACGAAGTCAACGAGGAAGGAGGGAGGACGACGACGGCGACAACGACGACAACGACGAGGGAGGAGGGAGGACGGCGACGACGCGAACGACGAAGAAGGAGGAAGGACGGCGACGCCGACGACGGCAACGACGAGGGAGGAGAGAAAGACGACGACGACGACGACGACGACGACGACGACGGCGACGAAATAGGAGGGACGACGACGAGACGCCGACGACGGACGACGACGACGACGAGGGAGGAGGAGGAAGGACGACCACGGCGACAACGACGACGGAAACGACCACGACGCCAAAGAGGACGACGACGACGAACACGAGGAAAGACAGAGGACGACGTAGGCGACGACGACGACGACAACGACGCGGGAGGAGCGAGGACGGCGAAGACGACGACGACGACGCAAGAGCGCGCGCGCACGCTTTTGTTGAAAATCCGTGTTGCGAAACCGTGGGTTTTTGTAGGTTTTTTGGGCGCACGATTTTGAAATCCTTCCGAAACCGATGGGTTTTGAAGGTTTTCGGCATACGCGCGCGACGACGCGCGCGTCTGCATTTCGTCCCATTTTTTGCAAGGGATTCTCGCGACGGCACACGCGCAGGGGCGTTCGACAGATTTCGACATGAGCGCGCGCGAAGCCCGTGTGGTAGTATTTTGTGTAAATCTTGAAAAACCTATGGTTTTTTTTTTTTCCTAAGATTTCGCAAGAGCTCGCGCGGAAGTTTTTTTAGCAAATCAGTGTTGCGAAATCCTGTGTTTTTGTATGTTTTTTGGAAACTCGATTGCGAAGTCCTTCTGACACCGAAGGTTTTTGGAGGATTTCGGCATGCGCGCGCGACGGCGCGCGCGTGTGCACTTCGTCACATTTTTTGCAAGGGATTCGTGAACAAGTGTTATGTTAGAACAAAAGATGTCCTCGCGTATTGTTTTCTACAAGGGAACCTCAGGGGGGTCGATACCGGCCCCCCTGGGATAGTGCAAATTCATATTTCGGATGGACATGTGGTCATAATCATATATGATATATCCGAAAGGGGGGGCGATAACGCCGGGGGGGGGTAGAGTCTATTCTCTTTTTAGAAAGGAGAATCAAGGGGTGCGCCGCAGGCGCGATCCTTTCTGTTCGTGCAATACATGTGGTGCAATCTAAAGGCGGCGACGGGCGGCGACGCGGCGGCGACGAGGCGGCGATGGGGTGGCGACGGCGGCCACGTAGCCGACAGTCCGAAGTCACAGCCCAGACGACGGGTGGCGACGAGGCGGCGACGGGGCGGCCACGGCGGCCACATAGCCGCCAGACCGAAAACACGGCCCAGTTCCGTATAACAGAAGTAAGAACCCTTAAATGCAAACACTGCTTCGGGAATAAGGTTTCGGAGGTTCGCGAAAATATCTTGGATCGGCGCTGGACCCCCTTCCCTGGCGCGCGGAACGCGCCAGGGACTGCGCCGGAGGTGCCAGGAAGGGGGTCCAGCGCCGATCCAAGAAATCCATGCGTCCGACAATTGATGTTTATGTCATGTTTTTTGTTCCTCGACTCGTGGTCGTGGTCGTCGTTGCGGTCGCCGTCGCCCCGCAGGCCGCAAGGCCGCGCGGGCCAGCCAGACGCCAGGGCCCCCGCCCTGCCCTGCAGCAGCTGCCGCGCCACGCCGCGGCGCCTCGGCAATGACGACGACGACGACCACAGCGGCGACGACGACGCTGCCGACGCCGACGCCGACGCCGACGACGACGCCGACGCCGACGCCGACGCCGCCGCCGACGCCGACGCCGACGCGAACGCCGACGCCAACGCCGACGCCGACGACGACGACGACGGCAACGGCCGCAGCGACGACACCGGGGACGACGACCACGGCGGCGACGACAATGCCGACGACGATCACGACGATGACGCCGACGCCTCCAGACAGTGGCAACGCTGGCGGCGGACCGAGCACGCCTCCAGGCGACGACGACGAGAAAAGAGAGAGCGAGGATGGGCGGGCTGAAGCTGGCTGGCCGCTGTGTGTGGGCCACAAACGCCGCCAGACTCAGGAATCGATGCCTCCAGAACCCAGGCCCATGCCTCCCCGGAGTCTGGCCCCCAAAGCCGATGCGGACAAAGGTAGGGATTCGGTGCCCCAAAACTGTGTGGTGACGGACCGCGTGGTGACCTCGGAATCCCCAAGGACCTCACTGCGCGGTCCGTCACCGCACGGTTTTGGGACCCTGGAGGCCCCAGTCGCCCGAGACTTCCTCGGAGAGCGACCCGAGTCCCAAAGCCGTGCGGTGTTCCCAAATCCCCACTGACTCACCGTGCGGTGTGGTCACCACACGGTTCGGAAGGCTCCGGAAGGAGCGCGCCCGTGCTGCAGACGGCGGGCTGCCCCAGAGCTTCCGAGGCAGAGAGCGGAGGGTAAGGCACTGATTGCAAAGCAATGCCGCTGCGGAAACGGACAGGCCGGCAGGGCGTGCTACAAAGCCACCACTCTCCCATTCACGGTGCAGCCATCGTGTTCCCATAGGGAACGTAGAATAAGGAAAGACAGGGCTCTCCTGGCCGCCGCGAGCATCGGCCGCGGAGAGGATCCCCGACGCAGATCAATGAAACGGCCCGAAAATCAGAGCCGCTCCTGACCCCAGTGGTCTTTCCTGCAGCGTCTTGGCTGTATCCCACCCGCATCTGGCTTCTGATGAAGGTGTCCTGTGGGAGGAGGAGAACCTACCCCCTCCACTTTTCGGCCCCTTGTCCTTCGCAGGTGCTCGTCGGCGATGCGGCACCGCCTCGTGTCCTCGAAGGCCAGCGTCACCCTCAGCGGCGAGCGCTGTCTCGTCTTCTCCCTCTTCGTCCTCCTCCTGCTCATTCTCTCTTTCTCCCTTCCACCATGGCCTACCTGGCATTCCCCTTCTCCCAGTCCCCCGTCCTCCTGATCTTCACCTCATCCTCCTCTCCTTTTCCTGCCTGTCCCTCTATGCCAATCTCTGAAGGCGCGCCGCTGGATGCCCCAAAGAAGGACTCCCCCCCCCTCAGCCCCTTTCCCTGGTCCGTCGTCCCGGGACCCACCCCACCCGTCCCCCCTTTCCCGATCCGTCGTCCCGGAACACCCCCCTCCTTTCAATGGATGGGGTGTTTGAATCTCTCTCCCTCACCATGCGAAAATCGGACCCACCACCCCTCCCCCCCTTTCATCACGCCGCCCCCTAGCTCTGGAACCCTACCACCTAATCCTACTGTCCTAACTCTAACACCCTGACCCTGACACCCTAACCCTTCCACCCTAAGCCTATAACACCCTAACACGAGCACCCTGATCAACCCCAAACCCTAACACCCTAACCCTAGCACCCTAACTCGAACCCTGCTGCCCTGAGCCCTACGCCCTAACCCTAACACACTAATCCGAACACTATCGCCCTAACCCAAACACCCGAACCCTGACACCCTACCCCTACCTAGCCATAACACGCTGACCCTAATACCGATACCCTAACACTTTAATCCCAACCCTAACACCCAAACCCTAACACCCTGACCCTAACATCCTGACCAACCTTCCTAAGCCTAACACCCTCACCGTAACACCCTAAGCCAAACTCCATTATCCTAGCACACCCTAGCCCCAAGACCCTAAGCCTAACACCCTGACCCTAACATCCGGACCCTAAGCCCGAAGCTCTAACCCCTAAGCCATAAGCTCTAAGCCCTAGGTACCAAGCCTTAAGCCCTAAGCCCCAGCACCCTAATCCCAGGCATTGAACCCGAAGGCCTAAGCCCCAAGCTCTAAGACTTAAGCCCAAAGCCATAAGCCCAAAGGTTTAAGTCCTAGTCTCGGCTGGGTGTGTGTACTCCCCTACTCCCACGTGCATCTCAGGAGCCCACGAAAATGGCGACGGTTGCGCAATTCGCAGCCCCCCATGGAGCTGCGAGGTCCCGGCTAGGTGCGCCTTCTCCCCTACTCCGCCGTGCCTCCCAAGAGCCCACGAAAATGGCGACGGTTGCGCATTCCGCAGTCCCCCAGGTCTCGGCTGGGTGCACGCACTCACGCACTCCCCTGCTCCGCCGTGCCTCCCAGGAGCTCACGAAAGTGGCGACGGTTGCGCAATTCGCACCCCCCCAGGGAGCTGCGAGATCCCGGCTGGGTGTGCGTACTCCCCTGCTCCGCCGTGCCTCCCAGACGCCCACGAATGTGGCGACGGTTGCGCAGTCCGCAACCCCCCAGGGAGCTGCGAAATCTCGGCTGGGTGCGCGTACTCCGCTACTCCGCCGTGTTCCCAGGAACCCACGAAAGTAGCGGTGGCGACGGTTGCGCAATTCGCAATCCCCCATGGAGCTGCGAGGACTCTGCTGGTTTCGCGTGCTCCCCAACTCAGCAGTGCCCACCAGGAGCCCACGAAAGTGGCGACGGTTGCGCAGTCCGCAGCCACCCATGGAGCAGCGCAGGAGGAGGCAGAAGAAGGAGCAGGGATGAGAAGGAGAAGAAATGTCTGTCACAATGCTCTTCAAAACGAGAACCCAACACAAGAGGGTTGGGGACAACCATGCTACACGGTGCATAGCGGCTGCTGTTACCACCGCCTTCTCAAGCCTTAAGCCCTCGCGACCCGATGCAACTAATCTGAGATTCTGTACATCCCCGCGCAACACCCTTCAAGATGGGACTCCACGATCCGATGCAACAACATACCCTGCGACGCACCCAACACACTTGCATCACATCACCAGATGACTTGACCCACATTGTTCTGGATGGTGACAGTGTGACAACCGTCATTTGCTGCGCAAGCGACATGGGATGCCCGCCCGTTGCACGACTCACAGGACCCTCTGCCACCGCAGGAGGAGCTGGAGACTGGCGGAGCGCCACGAGAAGTCGAGGCGCTGAATCTCCGTAGGGCGTTACCCAATTGAACCCCCAGCAGCCCTTGAAAATGGCGGCACTTTCGCATTTCGCAGCCCCCCCAAACGGAAGGAGAGGTCCGATCTGAATCTGTGAAAGACGTCACCCCGCTGGACCCCCCAGTAGCAATCGTAAATGGCGACGGTTTCGCAGTTCGCAGCCCCCGAGGAATGGCGAAGTTTAATTTGAATCCCCGCATGACGTCACCCCGCTGAACCCCCAACAAATTGCTTAAACGTGGCGACAGCTCCGCAATTCTCAACCCCCCCAAAGATGGCGAGGTCGAATCCGACTCTGCGATGAAGCGTCACTCCGCTGGACCTCCCAACAGTCTTAAAACGTGTCGGCAATTCCGCAATTCGCACCCCCCTCCCCAAGGATGGCGAGGTCCAATCTGAGCCTTCGTGAGACATCACTCAGCTGGACCCCCCAACAACCCTCGAATGTGGCGTCAATTTTGCAATTCGCACCCCCCACAGATGGCGAGGTCTGATCTAAATCGGCGCAAGACGTCATTCCGCTGGACCACCCATCAACCCTCGAACGTGGCGACAATTTCGCAGTTCGCAACGCCCCCCAAGGATGACGGGGTCTCTGCGTATACAGTCACTCCGCTTGGCCCCCCAACTGCACTCGAAACTGGCAACAATTTGGTAATTCGCAGCCACCCATGGACGGCGAGGTCTATTCTGAGTCTGCGTACGGCGTCACCTCGCTGGACGCCCCACCAGCCCTCGAATGTGGCGACAACTTCGCGGTTCGCAGACACCACCCAAGGATTACGAGGTCTAATCTAAATCTGTGTAAGGTGCCATTCCGCTGAAGCCCTCGAACGTGGCGACAGTTTCGCAGTTCGCAACCACCCAAAGATGGCCATGTTTAGTTTAGATCTGCGCAAGCGTCACTCCGCTGGACCCCCCAGCAGCCCTCGAACGTGGCGACGCCAGCTCGCTGTTCGCACCCCCCCCCGAGAATGGCGAGGTCTACTGTAAGTCTGCGTAAGGCGTCACTCAGCTAGAGCCCGAATCCGCCTTCGAACGTGGCGACAGTTTTGCAGCCCGCAGTTCACTAGACATGGCGATGTCACATTCAGGTCCGCGTAAGGCGTCACTCCGCTGGACCCCCCCAACCGCCCCCGAGTGCGGCGGCAGTCTCGCAGTTTGCTGCCTCCCAGCGAGCCTCCAGGCAGCACGGCGAGGTAGGGGGCACGGACGCAAACAGGTAGGAGGGGACACGACGGGGGGGCGGGAGGAGGAGGTCGCGACCGCAGTGCTCTGTTCGAAGCGAGAACCGAACGCAGGGAGGTCGGGTAAGACTACCATGCGGTGCACATCTGCTGATCGTAACCTCGCCTTCTCATGCCTCCAGCCCTCACGATTCGAGGCACATTGAGCGCGCACCTGACCTGAACCTGTCTCGACGGAACTCCGTGCCGCTCACGATCCTCTGCAGCTTACCCTGCGACATACCCAACCCTTTCTACACATGTGGCGGCGATGCGCAATAACGATCACTACAACCAAACATGTTGAAAACCCGCAGGAGTCCACACAATTGGCGACTCTTGCACAATTCGCAACCCCCCATGGGAGCCGCGAGGTCCCGACTGCATGTGTTTACAACTCCACTCGGCTGGGCCTCCAAGAACCCAAGAGCATGGCGATAATTGCGCACTTCGCAACCACCTAAGGCGCCGCGAAGTCTCGGCACGGCGTGTTTCCAACTCCACCACGCTGGGCCGCTCACGAGCCCACGAACGTGGCAGCAATTGCGCAATTCGCAGCCACCCAGGAAGCCGCGAAGTCTCGGCTGGGTGTGTTTCCAACTCCACTCCGCTGGGGCGCTCACGAGCCCACGAACGTGGCAGCAATTGCGCACTTCGCAGCCACCCAGGGAGCCGCGAAGTGTCGGCTCGGTGTGTTTCCACGTCCACTCCGCTTGGCCTCTCAGGAGCCCACGAACGTGGCGACAATTGCGCACTTCGCAGCCCCCAGGGAGCCGCGATGTCTGGGCTGCGTGTGTTTACAACTGCACCGCGCTGAGCCTCCCAGGAACCCACGAACGTGGCGACAATTGCGGACTTCGCAACGTCCGCAGGGGAGCCGCGAAGTCTCGGCTGGGTGTGTTTACAACTCCACTCCGCTGAGCCTCCCGGGAGCCCACGAAACTGGCGTCAGCTTCACACTTCACAGTCCCCCATGGAGCTGCGAGGTCCCCCCTCCCAGAAGCACACGAGAGAGGCAGAGTCACAACGGGGCTGCAACGCAACCAGGACGAAGGAGAGAAGGGAGGAGAACGAGAAGGAAAATGAGACAGGATGCAGGAAGTAGGAGGCAGGAGGCAGGAGGGGGGGAGGAAGGATGAGTCTCGACCGCAGTGATCCATTCAAAACGAAATCCCAACACAGGCGGGTTAGGGAAGTTTGCTGCGATCCACATCTGCTGATCTGAACAGTGCCTTATCAAGCCTTCAACCTTTACGATCTGATGCAAATGGCATGTTTTCCTGCACACCGCCAGTGTACACCAGTCACGATCGACAACTGTGCCGCTCACGATCTTCTGGCCTAACACACAAAAGTTGCCCCCCCCGAACCTTCGGCCGGCCGCCGGCCAGCCTGGCGCCGAGGCCCCGCGGGAGCGCGGCGGCTGGTCGTCGTCGTCGTCGTCGTCGTCTGCGCCGCCGCTGCCGTCGTCTTCGTCGTCGTTGTCGTCATCGTAACATTCTTTTCCTTTTCCAACCCGCGGCCCAACGTCCCCTATAGCTTTCCCCAAGGTTTTTTTTCGTCCCGATCCGTTTTTGATGGTCCGAGGGTCCGATACCTAGCCCGACACGCCGAAATCGAGGAGAGACCGCCTGCTGACACACTCAGCTCGTCGGAAATCTGGGGCGTCGTCGTTGCGACGGCTTGCGGCGGCTCCCAGCAGACGGGTGGACGGGGCGCGGTAGGATGATGATGATGATGATGATGATGATGATGATGATGATGATGATGATGATGATGATGATGATGATGATGATGATAATGATGATGATGATGATGAGGAGGAGGAGGGGGAGGAGGAGGGGGAGGAGTGGAGTGGCCGCGTCCAGTCGCTTGAGATGCAGTTTGACGCAGCGTGCCTTGATGTCATTGGTGTGCAGGAGGGACGGACGCAGTCGTCGCACATGGTTGAAGGCCTTGTCTTCGATCGTTACATTGCAAGCGCTGACCCGAGTGGCAATTACGGCACGCAGGTTTGGGTGAGGAGGAGGCCTGGTTTGCGCGTGAAGGATTGGGTGCCGCATAGCCCCCGCCTTGTCGAGGTGGTGGTCCGGGTGAGCGGTCTGACGAAACATGTTCATGTTGTCTCTGGGCATGCCCCGCACGAGGGGGCCGCCAGAGTTGTGAAGCACGCGTTCTGGGAGCATGTCTGTCATGTTGTGCACGCTGCTCATGCGAAAGGTCATCTCGTCATATTGTTGTTCGATACGAATGCTCGTGTTGGCTCTGTCACCAGCAGGTGGATAGAGGGATCGAAAGCGAGTCCGAGAACTACAATGGCCAACTGTTCCGTGCGTGTCTGCGTGCTTGTGAGCTTTGTGCAATTAACACATTTTGGAAGGCGGGGCACACTTGGACGTCTTCTTGGGGTACTCTCCACAGGATTGACTATGTGTGTATCCCGCCTGATTGGTTGCAAAGTGTGGTTGTTTGCTGCGTTCCAGACAGGGTGTGCCTCACGAGGGGGTGCAAAGACGATCACCGGCTTGTGCAGGTTACCGTGCAATTGAGTACCGAGGTAAAGGAACGCTCCCAAGGTGGCGGTAGGCAGCGTTGTTTCTTCAACGAGAGTGCTTTGTATGACCCTGTGTTGGTTGAGAGGTTCCAATATGCAATGTGGTTGTTCCAGCCTTCTGACCGCCTGGATGTACACAAGTACCGCAGCGAACTGTCGGAGTACATCCGGGCACAAGCGAAGCAAGTGTTCGGACCACCTGAGAAGAAGCCGAGGCAGGCTTGGATTTCCCAGTGCACGTTCGAGTTCGTGTCTCTGTCAGGACCCATGAGGAGGTGCATGCATGCGTTGAGAAGTAGCGCGCGCGTGTGTTGTTTTTGCTTGCCTACGTTCATGCTTGGGCATCTGTCTGCCAATGTCGTTTTGTCCCCTCCTCCCGGAGTTCTGACGGAAGCCCGCGCATTGAGCTAGGATGGTGTGCAAAATTGAGAATGCAGGATGTTCTGAACAGGGTGGAACTTCTGCGTCGTGCAGAGGCTCTTGCGTTCCATTGTGTTGTGGTGTTGCATTCAGCGACAGCTCCACTTGTGAAGCTTGACAGAGTTTCCTTCTTCAGTAAGCTTGCCTTCGATGCACAACGTGCCCCTGATGATCACGACAGCAAACGGGTTTTCGCCATTGCTAAGAAAATGGCAGGCAAGCCGTCTAAGCCGGCGCCCGCTGTCCTGATGGAGGACGGGTCCGTCTCTCGGTCGACAGAGCAGATGTTGGAGCGCGTGCAACGTCATTTTTGCGCTGTTTCCAAAGGCACGGTAACGAGATCTGCTTTTGTAGTGAAGTCTCGCCCTGAGCGTGTTGCTGTTGGATCGATGGGCGTTTCTCCTGGCAGGTTTATTGATGCCAACAGTGAGCAAACAACAACTTGCGCCCTCGGCCGTGATGGCATCGGATCTGCCCTCCTGCAGGCAGGGGGTTTCGCGATGGCTGTGCAGCACTCGAAGGTTGCTGAAATGGTCGTTGCGCTCGAGGAAGTCCCTTTCCAGGACAAGGGGGGTCGAATGGTCAAGTTGTATAAGGGCAAGGGGGATCCTCGGGATCTCGATTGTTCACGCGGACTCACTGTTGTGGACCATCAGGCGAAATCATTTATTTCCTTGTTGAAGAATGACCTTGAGGATGCATATCATGCGTTTGTGCCCCAGAGCCAGCACGGAGCTGTAGCAAAGAAAGGCACCGATCTAGCGCACCATTTCATCTTGACTGCCCTTGCCTACGCTAAGGCCGTGGGGCAATGTGCGTTCGTGCTCTTTGTTGATCTTGTGAAAGCTTTCGACGGCGTTGTCCGGGAATTGTGCATGGGATTCCCTCAGGACGTCCCTGAAACTCGCAGCGCCCAGCTCGAGTACCTGATGGGGATGGGGGTTGATGCTCCGGATGCCGAGTGGATTTTGGATTACATAGAACAGCACGGGCACGCCTTTCAGCAAATAGGGGTGCCAGAGAAGCTCACTCGCCTTGTTGTTGCGCTCCACACGAAGTCCTGGTTTCAGGCTGACGGAGCGGACAGCTTCGCCTACACGAGAACTGGCGGCCGGCAGGGCTGCAAATTAGGCGGGCTCATGTTCAATTGTTGTTATACTCTTGCTCTTAACCAGCTTGTGCAGGCGTTGCGCGAAGCCGGCATCACCACCAGGGTGAGGAGATGTGCCAACCCAGTGTGGGAGACCACGACCACACCGAGAGCGGGCGGTGATGGGGAGGAGGAGGAGGAGGAGGAGGTGCTTGACGTCGCATTTGTTGATGATCTTGGCATCGTTCTTTTTGCTTCTTCTCCTCGTGCCATGCTGTCTGCCATCCATGTCCTCTTGCGTGCTCTTGTCGATGTTTTCACCAAGCACAGAATGGTTATCAATTTCAAGAAGGGGCATACTTGCTCTGAGGGGAAAGGATGCGTGCGCGGTGTGGCAGACCTTGCAGACCGACAGGGGACCAGCCTTGCCAATCCCTTGTTCCGATGACGTTGTGCATCTTGTTAGCGTGTACGCGCATCTTGGCAGTGAGGTCGAGGCGAAAGGTGGCAATCTCGCTTATGCCAAAAAGCGCAGCAGTAAGGTCCGATTTACAAGTGCGCATTGAGTTCAGCATTCCTTCGATCGATTGCGAACTTGCAAAACGCAGACTCGAGTAGTGGGCAGGTTGGAAAGGTCGTCCTCGCTTCCGGTGAAGGCCATGCTGTCGCTTCGGGACAAAGATGGACGGCCGGTGCTCCCGTGGGCACAGCAGGCCGGCAAGGACCTCAAACTGTTGCATGAGAGGGTTGCCCGTGTCAGGGAAGTCTTACCTCACCCGGATGCGTGCCCTGAGGCGTGGCAGGCGTTTCTGCGCGACCACGCCGAGGAATGGGCTTCGCTCGTGTCACAGCTCTTCTTCGCAGATTCTGTCTGCGACAATCAACGGGCCAATGAAAGTGCGCAGCCGCCGGTTGCTTCGTTCTCGTGCCCGCACTGCAGTGGCAGAGCTTCTGGGACCAGGCAGGCTTTGTTAATGCACATGCGTGTCAAGCACGGCGTGAGGAATGTCATGCGTATGTATGCTGGCCGCGATTGTAAGTGCCAGGCGTGCCAGACTGTTTTCTCGACAAGACTCGGGCTGCTTGCTCACCTGAATAGACAGGCCAACCAGTGCGGTGAATGGGTGTTGACCAATTGTGCACCTTTGCATGGAGAGGAAGTCGCTGCGTTAGATGAAATTGACGCGCTGGCGCGCCACTCTGCGCACAAAGCCGGGCTAAAACACCCCCAAAGCGGGGGGCCCGCTGTAAAGGCTGACGGAAGACTTGTCGGCCGAGTGTTCCTGTAAAGCGGGGGCCGAGTACTGTTTTATCATCCTTCTGCGTCGCATCGAGCATGGCGCATGCAAAAAAAAGGGGAGGAGGAGGAGGAGGAGGAGGAGGAGGAGGAGGGGGAGGAGGGGGAGGAGGAGGAGGGGGAGGAGGAGGAGGAGGAGGAGGGAGGAGGAGGAGGAGGAGGAGGAGGTGGAGGAGGGGAGGAGGAGGAGGAGGAGGAGGAGGAGGAGGGAGGAGGAGGAGGAGGAGGAGGAGGAGAGGTGGAGAAGGCGGTGGAGGAGGAGGAACCCGCGTCTCCAAGAGGGGCGCGTCTCTGTTCGCCTACGCGGCCGGGCGCGCCGCGGAGGCCAGGCTCGGCGCCTCGGCGTCCTCGGTGGCGGTGGCGGCGTCGCTGTCGACGGCCAAGCTGATGTCGTCGCACATGGCGTCGACGTTGTCGGACTGGTAACGCGGGATGACGATTATTTAAAAAAACGGGAGAGAACGATTAAAACATAGTTTTCTGCCATTTCTGCATAATTTTTTGACTGGAGGAGAACGATCAAAAGCCGGGTTTTTCTAATCGTCATCCCGGGCGCCGCCGCGTGAACACGACCCCCGGTCATTTGTTAATTGTCATCCTCCAGTAACTGATGAAACCGCCGAAATCGCTCACCACCGCGGGCGTGACATGGACGTCGGGTGATCCAGAATTGTCAGCAAGAGCACCTTCGCACGCACGTGGTTGCCGCCGTCAGCCCGTGGCAGTAGGGAACTCCATGTCGATGCGCTGCCGGTGGGGACTTGAGCACCAGGGTGGTGCTGTGTCAACGCCTCTGTCACAGGCGGGCCCGTCATCACTCGACCTGGTTGACCACCGTCTGCACGGAGATGTGGATCTCTGGCGGAATCTTCTCGCGGTCGCCGTCGTCCGTGGACACACGTCGCCCCCGCATAATTTTCTTGAAATAGTCCCTCACGTAGTGTACTCTCCTGAGAATGGTGCGCAACATCTTGCGCACCAGCATCGACAAGACCACCGTCAAATTCCATCCCCGCGGATGGCACCTCCCAGTCCGCACGCATCATCAGGAAGGGGAGCATAGTCTCCATCGCCAGAACGGTCAAGGGAAAGTGGGACATCGTCACTGTTGCCATTGCCTGGCGTCTCCGCACCCCCACCACCGTCGTTCAGATTCTCGAAGGATGTAGAGGAGGGGGAGGAGGAGGAGGAGAACGAGGAGGAGAGGAAGGAGGAGGGGAGGAGGAGGAATAGGAGGGGAAGAGGGGGAGAGTCGACGTAGCCTGAGGGCGGGCTTCTGATGAACACACTAAGCGCGAAACGCTAAACGTGTAACGCAAGTCACTCGCGCAACTTCTGCGTATGAGAAGCCCGCCGGGGTCGGTACATTGTTGTTTTCGCTTTGTGATGCATGTGGGAGACTAGTCCCGCGGGTTCGACCGCCTGTGCCCTGGAAATTTCCCAGGCTTCCGTGCTACACTCTTCAGTTCGGCCAACACCGAGCCAGAGCAACGGGTCCATTGGGAAATCGAGGCACATCCAGCTGAGGGCGACATGATGACGGAATCGAAAACAACGAAACTAAGGACGGATTGAATCCGCACTCACGCAGCCAAATATACAATCCATGGAGTGGGGGTAGACATGCATACGAGCGCTGGTCGTCTGAGTTGCTCCTGCCAAAGACTTTAACGCGGCCGATTTCCACGAGGGGTGAACTCTGGAGAAGGCCTCCTTGAGGATGGACCAGCGAGCTGCAACGTCGGGCGGGCACGAGAAGTGCCAGGGCTTCAGTCGGCGGTCGATCGTGCGAACAAAAAATCCAAGACAAAACGCAATCGTAACCTCTGGGCCACCAGCGCGTTGGATTGTTGGTTTGCGGTTCTGATACATTGCCGCCCTCGCCTCGCTACGTCCTGCAACTGTGGCTCTGTCCCAAGATCGGATGCTCAAAGGAAGAATGGGGCGGAGAAAGGCATCATGACGCTGGACCACGACACGAAGGGAGGAGAGGCGGAACGAGACAAAGAATTGGTCGATGGCCTGAATCCTCCGCCAGAGAGGGGGCGCACCACTCGCATGCTGCCCACCGCGGGGCGCTGAGGGAGGGGGAGCCGCAGGAAGCGTCGGCCGCCTGCAAGAGCGCATCGTAGGCAATGTCCCACTCGGGGACGGTTTGGGAAACCATTCTCCATGCCGGTGCTATGCCGAGCGCATTGAGTGAGTGGGGGGACGAGCAGCATCCTCCTAGAAGGGAAGATATCACCACGGGAAACCACAAGCATGTTCGAGGGCAGCCGCGAGATCTGATGCAATCTCAGGGCTTCACGAGACTTAGAAAGGGGGAGCGAGAGAGAGAGAGAGAGAGCGAGAGGTGGGAGACATGGGAAATAATTGGGCGATCTAACTCAATGTGCTGACGGCTCACATGTTATGTTGGTACTCGAATGGAGCAGATGCATCACGGGATGCGGGCGGCTC
The DNA here is from genome assembly GCA_963575745.1 of Prorocentrum cordatum. NCBI lineage: Eukaryota > Dinophyceae > Prorocentrales > Prorocentraceae > Prorocentrum > Prorocentrum cordatum. The sequence continues at coordinate 777,067 of CAUYUJ010018871.1, read as the reverse complement.
AATAATGCGCTGCCACCATTCCTGTGATGCAGCATGCCGTTGGAGTACGAGATTCCCTTCGGCCTTGACAGAAGTCCAAGGTACTCTGCGGACCTTTGAAAATCGAGCTCCTGGTATTGTGGAATTTCCAAGGCGAGCCGCGTTCGGGTATTGGCAACCAGGGTTGGCGCACACTCAGCCTAGAAAGGGACGATACAGCAGTTTGCATGTTGAAGCCGAAGGAGCGCGTTCTGGGCAAGGTTGCGGAAGGGGGGGGGGGCTAGGTGTCTCCGTCACGAAGCTGCGGTAAGATATCGCATGTATCGTCAACGCATCCTCCGACCTCTCCTGTGGCGTCGCCTACCACTGGATGCTCAACCGTATCGGTGAGGAGTCACACAAAAGGATCAAGCATCAAGTCCCAGATCGATCCCGACAGTGGGCATCCTTGCAAAACACCTCTTCGAAGATGCCACAAGACATGCTTTTCTCCGTCGGACCAGCCACAGCCTCTAGGACTGAAGCAAATTAAGATAACCGTGGGGGACTCCGAGCCGTCAGTGAATCTCCCAAAGCCACTGGCGCCGACCGAAGGGAATGTGGTAGCTACAGAATAAGCAACAAAGCATGGCCGACTCGTGCTAGCGCTGGTGTCAAGGCTGACAGCCAGGGCGCGGGCTTGCGAGCATAATTGCGGCTTATGACACAACCTTGCTGGTTGCAGTGAAATTTTGGTGGCGGTGATTTGGTGGAGCAGGCAATTGGCAGCGCTCGAAATGGTTTTCGTGTCCGAATTGTGGAGAGACGGAAAGCATGCTGTGCTGGCTTGCCGGACATATTCAAATCACACCAGCCATTTGGGCTAAGGTGGTCCAGCGACATCTCTCTTCTCTCTTCCGAAAACCATCTTTCCTTCAGGGAGGGGGTACCCTCCCCCTTACCTCCCTGAGGTTTTTCGGGGCGGGCCGCGATCGGCCAGGGCGCCCGGAATGGCCCAAGATGGCTCCAAGAGGGCCTCCGATCTCCAAAATGGCATCCAAGGCGGCTCAAGATAACCGAAAACGATTCAACATAACTTCCGACGTGTCTCCAAGTGGCCCGACGAGAGCCACAATATGGATCGAAACGCTCTCGGAGCCCCCTCAGGACCCCCCAAAGAGGCCCACATCCTTCAAACACTCAAGGCAAATCATAGGTTTTTGCCTCCTCGCCTTTTCGCTTCGGATGCGCTTCTGAAGGATCAGGATTGCCCCAAGATGGCCCAAAAGAGGCCCAACATGGGCCCACGAAACCCCCAAGACGGCCCCGAGAGCTCCCAAGATCGCCCCATGAACGCCCCAAGGGGCGATTTCGAGGTCCCCCACAGGGGGGGGCCAAATGTTACGACTTTTCTGTTTTCACCGACGCCTTCCACGGTAGTCCCGACGAGGCCCTCCAAGGAAAGGCCCACAAAAGAGCCCCAAGAGGGCGCCAAGAGACCTCCAACATCCTCCAAAAGAGCCTCAAGAGGACCCCAAGATCCCCACAAAGGGCTCTATCCTCGTCCTCGTTGATGTCTTACTCCTCCTCCTCCTCCTCCTCCTCCTCCTCCTCCTCCTCCTACTCCCCGTCCTCGTCTTTGCCCTCATCGTCTTCCTTTTCCTTTTCCCCCTCTTCCTCGTCGTCGTAGTCGTCGTCGTCTTCTTCCTCCTCCTCCTCTTCCGCCTCCTCCTCCTCCTGCAAATTCTCATCCTCCTCCTTTTCCTAGCTCCAAGGACGGTCCGAAGAGGCCCTCCAAGGCCGCGTTTCTCTGTTCACCATGGTTGCTCGCTTTGTTTCACTATATGTGTCTCTTCGTCCCTTTTCCTGTCAGCTATCGCGGGCAGGGTTTCTGTATGGGCTGGCGAGGGTACTTTTTGGTTCGCGGGGAAAGCAAACGCAGAGTCATTGAGGTCAAGCGGGGACGCCCCGCTGCTAAACATACGTAGGCTTAAATCGTACATATTGTCGAACTGCTGAGACAGGGCGGCCCAAACTTAATATTTGAATCCATCAGGGCCTGCGGCAGAAGGACGAACGCGTCTCAGAACCTTCTCGAGGCTGGTATGAAATGGGGCGGGGAGGCCGGCGAACTCGGAACCATCCGCGGGGAGAGACAAACTGTCCAGATATCCATTCAACATCACCGGGTCTATTTGCCTGGCCTTCAACACCCCGGTGCGCTGTCAGAGAGTCGCGGACGTCTTCGCTCGAGCGCGCGGTCGCAGTTATCTTGCTTCCCTGGGATGGTCTCAGGATGGATACCATTGAAAGTTTGGCCCTGCGCTGCAATGAGCGCTGGAGGCGGCGAGCAGTCGGCTGACAGTGCGTCACCAGTTGCTGCAGCACGCTGGGCAAGTGCGGCAGCACGATCACCCTGTCTACCCCTGGGTGGCGTCCTGGCCTGCTGCAGAGCGTGTTTCCCCATGCCTCCATGTTGCGGAGCGGGTCCATTCCCGCCATCACCAAGATGATCATCCTTGCTGTGGTTCAGCAGGCGATGAGACACGCAAAACGACAGCACCTGCAAGGTAGGCGTCGATAGAACACCATCCCGTCGAACCTTGGATGACATATAGAGGTGGCTGTCTCGGGGTGCGCTGCCTACACATACCATGCACCAGTACTAGCTTCCAACAACGTCCCTGTTCAAACTCTGGGACCAGAAGGTTTGTCATCCTTATCTTCACGAGCACCACTCCCAGGATGGGAGAGCCCATGTGCCCTCTCCGATCCGACTCGACACGGTTATGTCCACCCTCGAGGGCACAAACAATACACTAGGAGGAGGAGGCGGAGGAGGAGGAGGAGGCGGAGGAGGAGGAGGAGGAGGAGGAGGGCGCTTTCTCAGGGGCGCGGGCGTGAAAAGCGAGCTGCCGCGGAGCTCCTCCGGCGCCGGGCGCATGCCTCCGGGCGCGGGGGGCCGCTGGCAGGAGAAGCCGAAGGGTCCAGAGGAGGAGACGGCTGGAGTGCTTCGCCCGAGGTGCCCTCCCCTTCGGTGAGCAACGACGCGACGATGAAGGTCACGATGGAAATAAGCCGGGCGTGGGGGGCCGCCGGCATGAGAAGCCGAAGGGTCTAGAGAGGAGACGTCTGGAGTGCTTCGCCCGAGGTGCCCTCCCCTTAGGTGAGCAACGACGTGACGATGAAGGTCACGATGGAGATCACCACGGCCCCAGGGCCCGCCCTGGGCCAGGTGGGCCGTCAAAGAAACGGCTCGGGATGGGAAGCTTGGCCCTTGGCGAAGCCCTTCCCCCCGGGAACCCTCCCCCTCGTGCCAAGTGGGGCCAGGGGTAGCGTTGATCCTCGATGCTCCTCCATTTACTCCTTGTCATTATATTCCTTGTCCTCCTCCTCATCATCCTCTTTCCTTCTCCCTCCCTCCCTCCCTCACTCTCTCTCTCTCTCTCCCTCTTTCACTCCTTCCTTCCTCCTCCTGCTCCTGCTCCTCCTCCTCTTCGCCAGTACGCCTGCGCGCGCCTCCTCCCAGCGGGCGTTCTTGCGCGCGCGGGCTGGGGTCGGCGGGGGGGGTGGATCTCAAGAGGACAAAGAGGGGGGAGGGGGAGGAAGGGCCAGAGGCAGGAAAAAGAGGAGGGCGAGGAGGAGCGGGAGGGGTACGAGGAGGAAGTCCCTCAAGCCCCCTGGGCGTAGGTGGTTTAACTATTTTTGCCTTCTCTCTGCCCCGAATCCCTCCTTCCCCTGCTCACCCCCTCCACCAGGCGACCGGCGTCCAACCAGGAACCATGCCGACACCATGCCGACTCGCCCCCACCATCCCTGTCAAAAAACAATACAAACGCACTCTGCCTCCAAATTTGGAGCATGCGCGGCCAACCCGATGCGGCCCCCCCACCATCCCTGTCCAAAAACCAATGCGAAGTACACTTTGGGGCCAAGTCTGGAGTCATGTTCGTGAGGCCCGTGAACAATGTGTAGTGTTTTTGACAAGGACGGCGGGGGTGCCAACATATTCCCTGCCGTGCGCAGGGCTACCATCCCTGACACCAAAAAACAATACAACATTCACCTCCCGGCTAAATCTGGATCGTGCGCGGCCATCCCGCGACCACTGTCAATTTGTTTTTGGCAGGGACCGCGGGGGTGGTGGCGCGTGGCCTGCTGTGCGCAGGCCCACCAGGCACAACGATGGGCATTGGTTTTCGACAAGGATGGCGGGGGCCGACATGTTTCCCGATATGTGCTGTCACGTGCGCAGGCGCACCTGACGCACTCTGCACGTCCCCGAACATGGCGCACCTGGCGCGGCTGGAGTGTGCGGCACACCTGGCGCACTCGGAGCACGTGGCGCCTCTGGCGAACCAGGCGTGCCTGGCACGCTCAGGCCCCAGGGGTGCCTGGCGCGCGTGGCGCCCCTGGCACGCGTGGCGCACCTCGCCCAAGTGTCGCGCACCTGGGGTCGGCTTTGGTTCCCAGCAGCTGTCCACCCAAAGGCGACCGCCGACCACGCTCAGGCTCGGGTGTGTTACGCATGTGTTGGGAGGGCGGGTCGGGGTGAGCTAGACGGCTTGCGGGCGGATGGGTAGCTTGACCCCTCCCCCCACCCCATCCCTTGGCTCTGGACGGGCCGCCCCGCGAGGGATTAGAGCGTCCAAGATGGCTCCAAGAGGGCCTCAGAGAGCCCAAGATGGCCTCCAAGATGGCTCACGATAGCCGAAGATGGCTCGATATAGCTTCCGACATATTTCCAAGAGGCTCCAAACGGCCCCAAGACGGTTGAAAATGCCCGTCGAGCCGCCAACGGAAGCCCCACAAAGGCCAAACTGGCTCTCAAACCCAAGAGCGATTGCTGATTTTCGCCTTCTCGCCTTATGGCTTCCGATGGGCCTCGGAGGTCCCCAAATGACCTCAAGATGGCCCAAGGGAGTCCCAGGAGGACTCAAGAGGTACCTAAAAGGGCTCCAAGACGGCCCAAGAGCGCTCCCAGAGCGGCCCCGAAAGACCTCACAATTACATTTTGAGCCTCCGAAGGGGGGGGGACCTGCATCCGTTACCCTGCTATTCTTGAGCTTCGGGGGCCAGGATGACCCCAAGAGGCCTCCCAGACCTTCCCGAACAAAAACCCACAAAGTCCCTTAGACCTCCCTAGAAAGCCCTCCAAAAAGGCCCCAGGAGTGCCCCAAGTGGCCCCGCGAGGGCCCCAAGAGAGACCCAAGATGGCTCCAGGAGAGCTCCGATAAAACGCTTCCGAAGCGGCTGTTACGTACACTGCATGCATCTATATTCCCCTGATCAAGGCAACTCGCCTGGCGATCTGTTTCTGGATGGGCTGGTGGGGATACTTTTTCCTTCGCGGCCGCAGGCGAAGGCGCCCACAACGTCAGCAGAGTTGGCTCGGGCTACGAGCGACCTAGTTGCTGAAACTGAGCCGAAGGAAGCAGCCGCGCCGAAGCTGAGCTGCGCCGAGGGTGCGGACTGCCAGCTACGGAAGCCGCCACGATGCTGCAACGTGCGAGTACCATGGGAGCAGAATCGCCAGGCACGCGAATTAGACCTTGTTGCCACTGGGCGCCAGAGGACATGGCAGCAGACCGGCAAGTGACGCGCCAAACCGCTCAAGAAGGCTGAACCTCTCCTGAATGAACCGGCGGGCCAGGACCCCATGTGGCCAGCTGACAACCAGAAGCCAAGGAAGTGCAAACACTCGTGCTGGAACTGGTCAGAACGCGCGACACCTGAACGCCAGGGCCCACTCGGCTCCACAAAACAAAGGGAAAGAAAACCCGAGGCCAGGGGAGGGGCGCCTCCACCGAGGACTGAACGGAACGGAGCCCAGCGCCAGCGGCGAAATGGGAGCCATACGCAGCCAAGCGAGGCGGTGTCTGGGGACCAGGTCCAAGGAAGTGCAAGCACTCGCGCCGGGACTGGTCAAGACGCGTGAGTCGAGGCTGGTGGGGATACCTTTGGTCGCGAGCGACGCAGGCAACTGCGCGCCGTCAAAGTAGTCAGACGACAGGCCAACCTAACAGGACAGGCGGAAAAAGGGCCACAACGGTGGCGAGAACTACGCGGCGGAGGAGAAACGAACGAAAGCACACAGCTGCTGGTGGGGATACTTTTTAGGTCAACAGGCTCGCGGGGCGGGCCGAAAGCCGTCCGAACACCAGTCGGGCCGCGACCAGGCAGCAGGAAAAGAAAGGCAAGCGAAGCGAGCGAGCGGGCGCTGGTGGGGATACTTTCCCGTCGCAACCGCAGGCGAAGGCGCCAGCGGCGAGTCGAGTCACCTCGGGCTACGAGCGGAACTAATTGCCGGCGCGCGCGCGGAGCTAAGCAGGATCTACCGCCGGGGGCGGCTGCGCCGAAGCTGAGCTGCAGGGCCGAGGGCGGGGACTGCAAGCTGCAGGGGCTGCCAGGAAGCTGCAAACGTGCGAATACCATGGGAACTGAATCACCAGGTATGCGAATTGAACCTGTTCGCCACAGGGTGCCAGAGTCTGGACTGCGGACCAACAGGGGGCACGCCAGGCCGAACAAGAAGGCAGAACCACTCCTGAGTGAACCGGCGGGCCAGAGAGCAAAACGCGGCCAAAATGGTGCGGCAAGGTCACAGACAGCGGGGCTGACAAGTGACCGCTGAGGGCGAGGACTAGACGTAGGATAAATCACAAGAAACATCCATGCTGGTGGGGATACTTTTTTGGTTGCGGCCGCACAGCAGAGGGCAGGCGTCGAAAGGGGGTCCGGGGCACGGGCCAGCCTAATTAGCTACTAGGCGCAGCGCAAGCCGGCCGGGCCAGCACTCAGAAGCGGCAGCCGGAGAGCAGCAGCGGCAAGGGGCTGACTGGCTGAACTGCAACGCCCAGGGAAGCTCATGCATTGAGCAGACCTGTGGCAAAGTGCCTTAGAATTACGAACTGAACGCCGCGGCGCCAGTCCACCACTGTGTAGGTGCCATGCCGCGTTTGAGAGTGTCCTGCAAGCACGATCCGCACAAACACTGTAGCAAGTGAAGGCCAAGTACAAACTGGTCATGTCGCCAGAGGGGACTGATGGGGACGCGCGAAACGTCGAGAATCGTTGCTGGTGTTTCTCTCCCTACCTGTGCGTGTGCTTTCGGGCCCGGCTGCCTGCTGGGGTCTCCTCCTCTCCTCCCGAGCATTGCGGCCCAATTTGCAACTTGCGCGCCCCACTGATGCCCGATCGCCGGAGCAGTAACCTCTGCCCAGCCGTCGACGCAAAGAAGTGGGTGTGTGGCCCCGCTCTGAGCGGGCCCGGCCTCTGTCTCCCTCCTTCCTGCGCAGGGCGTTCCCGCTCGTCTTCACGTGCATTGCGGCGTAACTAGCATTTGTGTGCCCTGCATTTGCTCCATCCGCCAGCGCAGTCACTCTGCCTAGCCGCCAGCGCAAAAAGTGTGTGTGTATATATATATATATATGTGTGTGTGTGTTTCGGGGCTTCATGGGCATCGTGAGGCTTCATGAGGACCTCTGAGGGAAGGTGGAACGGGAAAAATTAGGGGGACACTTTGACCGCTGAAATTGCCTCTACTTCATCGGCGGAGTTATCCAGAGCAATCTGGACAGAGAGCAGAGGTCAAGGCAAGGCCTTCAGGCGTCCCTGATGGGCTGGTAAAGCGTTTGTATATATGCATCGTCCCCCAATGAGGGGTGATGGATCTGAAAAGGCGGGGGATGATGGAGGGGGGGAGGACGGGGAAGTTCAGGACCAGACCGACCGACGGCAGCAGCGAGCAGACCGAGCCAGAGATTGAGAGTGCCCCTGCGTGGACATACGGTGGTCCAACTTTCGCTCGGGGCCTGCCAAGCCCGCGCGGCTCGGCCCCGTCGCAGAGGGCGAAGCCGCGAGCGCCGTAAGCGGGAGGCTCCAGCGGCCAACCCCGAATGCAAGGTCTGGCCCCCCGCCCCGCCCCTCCCATCCCCCCAGGGAAGATGACATGGGGGCGATGGGGGGGCAGCGTGGAAGCGAAGGGGGCGACGCCACAACTCCGCCGCCGTCGGCGCCGTTGCCGTCGAGGGCGTGGTTGTCGTCTCGTCGCCGTCATCGTCCTCTTGGCCCTCCTCTTGCAAGGGGGACGAGCAGAGTGTTCAGGAGGAGGGCGAGGAGCGAGGTGAAGCGAGGAGGGAGGATAATGAGGAGGAGCGAAGTAGCGAGGGGGAGGATGACCGAAAGAGTAAGCGGGTGAGCGGAGGAGGGAGGGACGGAGGGAGGAATGGGATGGACAACGGAGACGCGACGAGGACGAAGATCAGGAGGGGAGGCAGGGCGGCAGGACGGAGGGAGGGAGGGGGGGGAGAGAGGGGAGGGAGGAGGAACGAGGGATAGAGAGAGAGAGAGAGAGAGAGAGAAACATAAAAAACAAACATGTCGAGAAGGAAACGAGAGAGAGGGAGGAGGAAGGGAAGGTCAGGCCAGGTCAGGCAGTCCTCGAAGGCTTCTCGGTGAGAAGCCAACCAGGGGGGGGGGTGGAGCACCAGGAGGGAAGGAGGATGCAGATAAGGACACGGAGGAGGACGAGGAGGCCAACTCGAGGGGCCTCCTCGCCCTCCTCGGCCTCCTCGAGGAGGTCTCCTCCCGCGAGGGGGAGCCTGGCTCTACCTCGCCGAGGCTCGGGTCGTAGGGCCGCGCCTCGCGCGCGCGGGCTCCGCCCGCCGCACCAGAGGGGCACGGCTTCTCGCGCGCAGCGGCGGCGGCGACGGCGACGACGACGACGACGACTCTAGACGAGCGCGTTCCACTGCTCGCAAAGTGACTATACTCGCAAATGGCCTGGATGCCCCGCGGAGGATCTACGATACATGACGTCAAGGCAGACACGTGTTTTTTGTTGGACGTTTGCGAGTAGGCACTTTGCGAGTAGTGGAACGCGCTCGGTGAGACTCAAAGGGCGAAAAAGGCGCCCTCTTGCGTGCGACGCCGGCGGCAGCGGCGGCGACGGCAGGCGTGAGCTGGATCGAATCGCGAAGCGGTGTCGGATCGCGAACGAATCGTCCCGAATCGGATCGACATCAAATCGCCGCGCGTGGCTGCGGCTGGCCCCGGCCGATGCCAGTGACTCGAGCCGAATCGGAACGAACCGGAATAAGGTCGGGAACCTTGGATAGCGTGTCGCCCCGGCGGCCCCAGCGACACGCTGTGCCATACTTGCTGATAGCGTGCCGCCCCGCGCCGCGGGGCGGGAGGTCGGGAAAAGCTCGGGACGTTGACGCGTGGGGACCCAAAAGTGAATAGCGTGTCGCACCGAAGCGTGGTGGGCCAGAACTGGCGGAACGACACGCCATCCCAAAGTTCCAGACCGCATCGGCCCCAGCCAGCGAATAGACTCGCACCGAATCGGACCGTGGGCGGCCTTGGACGGCGGCGCCGACGGCAGCCCGCTGTGACGGCGGCCCTGCCCGGCGCCTCTGAGGGGCGCGGCCTATCGCGGGGCGGCGCGAGACGGCGGTGACAGCCCTGGCGGGCGACGGTGGCGGCGGCCCTCGCCGACCCGCGGCCTCTACCCGACGGTGCTGGCGCTGGGCAGCCGCCTTGGCGGGCGCCCTGCCGGCCCTGTCTTGGGGGGTGCTGGGGAACGACACGTGGGATCACCATGGGAGGAATCTTAGAGTCTCCTCCTCCTCACCCCTCGCTCCTCCCTCGTCCCTCCTCCTCCTCCTCCTCCTCCTCCTCCTCCTCCTCCTCCAAGCGCTAGCTCGGGTCGAACCCCCGCGGGTTCGCGAGCCCGCGCCAGGCGGCCCACGCCGCTGCCCCCCCTCTCTCTCCCTCTCCCCTCCCTTCGCCCTTTGCCCGCGCCCGGCATGGAGCCGCCTTGGCGCGCCGCTGGTCGTCCCCGGCGCTCGGCTGCGGAGCGGAGGGCGCAGGCAGCGCGGGCGCAGTTTCGCGCAGCGCAGGCGCTCCTACGTGGGTTCCACGCCATGGGGCACAGGGGCTGCCGCCCAACCCTGTTGGGTGAGGCCATGGCCAACGTCCTTCGCGCCGCAGGCGGCGATCGTGGAGCTCGTGGTGCTGCTGATGGCGATGCCTCGGCCCCCCAGCCTCCCACAACCCCAACAGGGCCCCTACGGGGGATGACTGCCCGGTGGAGGGATGGCAAGGCGGGGGAGGCGAGCGGCGGGCTGGAGGCGGCAGTCCCCGTCGGCGCTCCTGCGGCAGCCCATGGAGAACCTTCCAGGATTTCGGCTAGCGCCGTCGTGAAGGGGGAATCGGAGGAGAGAGTGGAGGTGATGCTCGGCGTGCCTTCCGCTCCCAGCAAAGGCCCCGCGGTCGCGGCGGGTGCCTTTCAGCGGGTGCCACGGGTCGCTGGTGGCGCTTCTCCGGAGCGCACAAGTGGAGCTGCTGGCAGTCGGACGGCCATCCCGCTTTCGCCAGATGTCCTTTCTGCGCTGAACCAATTGATGGGATCTCCAGGTCCGCCTCCTTCGAGACCCGTTTCGCATCCGCCAGGTTTCACAACCCCTTCAGATGAGAAGTGCAAGCAGCAATGACCATGAGAGAGGTGCACATCACGTTTTCGTTACGACATTTTGTTGTGGCCTTCGGTAATTGCGTGGGTGCTTACTCAGTGGAGGACTCGATCAGGTAGTCTCGGTTCTGTTATGTGTATTGCTTGTCGTTGCAGACGGGAGAACACATTTGCAGGGCGCTGGCATTTTCTGATACAGGGTGAACACTTTGTTGATGCATCATGATTCTCCAGCTCTTTTGCTCACTCTGTGGAGGGACATGAAATAAGGTGAACACACTGCTGCATAAGAGTTCTGTCATTTTGTCTTGCCTCTTGAGTGTGCGTGTGCGTGCGCGTGTGCCGTGCGAGCTCACCAATAAGAGGCTTGCTTATCTTTCATGATGTTGCTTCGCAACTGCTCTGATTCCTGATTCCTGATTCCTGATTCCTAATTCCTGATTCCTCCTCCTCCTCCTCCTCCTCCCTCCTGGAGGCCCCCGAGAGAGCCCGCCTGGGAACCAACAGGCACAAATCTGCCCGTGCCAGTGCCCAGTGCATTTCGACATGCGGGCAGCGTTAGCGGTGCTCCAATTGTAATGGTCTCTCGATTCGGGGCACACTCCTGGAATTTTGTGCGACGGATTGCTTGTCTGACATGTCCCGGAGGTGGCCTCGAGATGTTGTCGTTTCGGCTGCTGGGTCCGTGGAGATGTGCGATCTCACGTTGTGTGAGTCGCATCGTCTCGGCTCGGCTTTGGTGACCGTTTCAGCATGCATTTTTCCCAACCCTCCTGCGTTGGGTTCTCGTTTTGAATTAAGCACTGCTCGCGCGAACCTTCCTTCCTTCCTTCCCGTCCCTCTCTTCCCCCCTGCCTTTGACCTCGCCATCCCTGGGGGGCTGCGATCTGCGAAACTGTCGCCACTTTCGAGGGCTGCTGGGGAGGCCAGCGGAGAGGGTACCCACCGCGGACCCAAACGGGACCTCGCCGTCCCTGGGGGGCTGCGATCTGCGAAACTGTCGCCACTTTCGAGGGCTGCTGGGGAAGCCAGCGGAGAGGGTACCCACCGCAGACCCAAACGGGACCTCGCCGTCCCTGGGGGGCTGCGATCTGCGAAACTGTCGCCACTTTCGAAGGCTGCTGGGGAGGCCAGCGGAGAGGGTACCCACCGCGCACCCAAACGGGACCTCGCCGTCCCTGGGGGGCTGCGATCTGCGAAAGTGTCGCCACTTTCGCTGCTGAAGGCCAGCGGAGAGGGTACCCACCGCTCGCCTTCCTTGCGATCTGCGAAACTGTCGCCACTTTCGAGGGCTGCTGGGGAGGCCAGCGGAGAGGGTACCCACCGCGGACCCAAACGGGACCTCGCCGTCCCTGGGGGGCTGCGATCTGCGAAACTGTCGCCACTTTCGAGGGCTGCTGGGGAGGCCAGCAGAGAGGGTACCCACCGCGGACCCAAACGGGACCTCGCCGTCCCTGGGGGGCTGCGATCTGCGAAACTGTCGCCACTTTCGAGGGCTGCTGGGGAGGCCAGCAGAGAGGGTACTCACCGCGGACCCAAACGGGACCTCGCCGTCCCTGGGGGGCTGCGATCTGCGAAACTGTCGCCACTTTCGAGGACTGCTGGGGAGGCCAGCAGAGAGGGTACCCACCGCGGACCCAAACGAGACCTCGCCGTCCCTGGGAACCTGCTGCGATCTGCGAAAGTGTCGCCACTTTCGGGAGCTGCTGGGGAGGCCAGCAGAGAGGGTACTCACCGCGGACCTGAGCGGGACCTCGCTGTCCCTGGAGGGCTGCGATCTGCGAAACTGTCGCCACTTTCGAGGGCTGCTGGGGAGGCCAGCGGAGAGGGTACCCACCGCGGGCCCAAACGTGACCTCGCCGTCCCTGGGGGGCTGCGATCTGCGAAACTGTCGCCACTTTCGAGGGCTGCTGGGGAGGCCAGCAGAGAGAGTACCCACCGCGGACCCAAACGAGACCTCGCCGTCCCTGGGGGGCTGCGATCTGCGAAACTGTCGCCACTTTCGAGGGCTGCTGGTGGGTCCTGCGGAGTGAGGCGCCGCGCGGACCTGAGCGGGACCTCGCCGTCCCTGGAGGGGTGCGATCTGCGAAACTGTCGCCACTTTCGAGGGCTGCTGGTGGGTCCTGCGGGGTAAGGCACCGCGCGGACCTGAGCGGGACCTCGCCGCCCCTGGGGGGCTGCGATCTGCGAGACTGTCGCCACTTTCGAAGGCTGCTAGTGGGTCCTGCAGAGTGAAGCACCGCGCGGACCTGAGCGGGACCTCGCCGTCCCTGGGGGGCTGCGATCTGCGAAACTGTCGCCACTTTCGGGAGCTGCTGGTGGGTCCTGCGGAGTGAGGCGCCGCGCGGACATGAGCGGGACCTCGCCGTCCCTGGGGGGCTGCGATCTGCGAAACTGTCGCCACTTTCGAGGGCTGCCGAGGGGCACAGCACAGTGGGTACTCACCGCAGACTCAGATTAGACCTCGCCATCCCTGGGGGGCTGCGATCTGCGGTCCAAAAGCAAGTTTTCTGAAATTCGGTGGCACCCCTCATGCAGATCGGCGGGGTCAGGGTCCAAAAACATAAGATTGCCACATTTCTGAAATTCGGTGGCACCCCTCACGCAGATCGGCGGGGTCAGGGTCCAAAAACACTTGGGATTTGCAACATTTCTGAAATTCGGCAGCACCCCTTACGCAGATCGGCGGGGTCAGGGTGCAAAAACATATGGGATTTGCAACATTCCTGAATTTCGGTCGCACCCCTTACGAAGATCGGCGGGGTCAGGGTGCAAAAACGTGTGGGGTTTGCCACATTTCTGAATTTCGGTGGCACCCCTCTCGCAGATCGGCGGGGTCAGGGTCAAAAAGAACATGGTATTTGCCACATTTCTGAAATTAGGTGGCACCCCTCACGTAGATCGGCAGGGTCAGGATCCAAAAACATATTGGATTTGCAGCATTTCTGAAATTCGGCAGCACCCCGCACGCAGATCGGCAGGGTCAGGGTCCAAAAACACATGGGATGTGCCACATTTCTGAAATTCGGCGGCACCCCTCACGCAGATCGGCGGGGTCAGGGTGCAAAAACGTGTGGGGTTTGCCACACTTCTGAATTTCGGTGGCACCACTCATGCAGATCCGTAGGGTCAGGGTCGAAAAACACAAAGGATTTGCCACATTTCTGGAATGCGGCAGCACCCCTCACGCAGATCCGTAGGGTCAGGGTCGAAAAACAAACAGGTCCCGACACTGCTTTACGGCGAAGCCAAAGCCTCATGACTTCGCTCTTTCATGGCCCATTCTTTGAGAGAGGGGGCCGGCGGCAGGGGGCGAAGCCCTTACGGATTAAATTTTCTAACCCTGCAGATCATCTTCTGAGGAGGACGGGAATCACCTCCCTGTGCTCCTCCAACTCCTAGATGAGGACGAAGAAGAGGATGCGGACCTGACCAGACTGGACGGACTCGCGAATTCTGGAGCAGAGGAAGGGCGAAGAAGAGGAGAGGCGACGACGACGACGTCGACGACGGCGGCGGCGAGACAACGACGACGACGACGACGACGACGACGACGACGACGACGACGACGACGACGACTATGTTGACGACAGCGACGCGGCGACCCAACGTTCTCCCAAGGCCCCAGGGGCCTCTGGCGGGCCCTAGAAGCCCCTTGGCCCTGGGAGAGTTGGCATCCTCGACCCTCGACCCTCTAACGACGACGACGACGACGACGGCGGCGGCGACAACGACAACGACAACGACGACGATGACGACGACGACGACGACGACGACGACGACGACGACGACGACGACGACGACGACGACGAGGACAACGCCGCCGCGGGGCGCGCGCGCCTCGCCCGGGCAAGGCGTGCTCCGCGGCAGCCTGGGAGGCACGGCAGCGGCGGCGCTCTTCGGGGAGCCCAGCCTCCTTCGCGCCTCCTCGCTCCTCCGCCGCCGCCGCCGTGGTCGTCGTCGTCGTCGTCGTCGTCGTCGTCGTCGTCGTCGTCGTCGCCGCAGCCGCCGCCGCCGCAACCGTCGCCGCCGCCGCCGTCGCCGTCGCCGTCGCCGTCGCCGTCGCCGTCGCCGTCGCCGTCGCCGTCGCCGTCGTCGTCGCCGTCGCCGTCGCCGTCGTCGTTGTCGTCGTCGTCGTCGTCGTCGTCGTCGTCGTCGTCGTCGTCGTCGTCGTCGCCGTCGTCGTCGTCGTCGTCGTCGCCGTCGTCGTCGTCGTCGTCGTCGACGTCGACGTAGTCCGTGGTCGTGGCCGTGGTCGTGGTCGCCGTGGTGGGTGTGGTGGTGGTGGTGGTCGTCGTCGTCGTTGTCGCTGCTGTCGCCGTCGTCGTCGTCGTCGGCGTCGTCGTTGTCCTCGTCGTCGTAGTCATCGTCGCGGGCGTCGTGGGCGTCGTCGGCGTCGTGGGCGTCGTCGATGTCGTCGTCCCCGTCATCGTGGGCGTCGTGGTCGGTGGGGTCGCCGCGGTCGTCGTCGCTTCTCATCCTCTTGAGGTTTGCTTTCGACCATCGGGGGTCCAGGATTTTTCTGCACGTTACGGGATGGTTTTTGGACGTACTTTGGCCTCTGGAGACCTTCAGGTTTAGAATCTAGGGCGGAGGCAAAACTTATCACCTCCTCTTTCTCCACAAGGGCCTGAAGGCTGCGGCCAGGTCCAAATCAAGCCTCGTTGCTTTTGACTGCTGCCACTTCCTCCTCCTCCTCCTCCTCCTGCTCCTCCTCCCCCTCCTCCTCCTCCTCCTCCTCCTCCTCTTCCTCCTCCTCCTCCTCCTCCTCCTCCTCCTCCTCCTCCTCCTCCTCCTCCCGACGAGGAAGACGAGGGGAGCATCGGGAAAAAGGACGAAGTCGTTATCGTCGTCGTCGTCATAGTCGCCGACTTTTTCGTAATCGTCCTCTCGTCCTCTTCCTCCGCCTCCCCCTCCTCAAATTCCTTCTCTTTTCCTTCTTCCTTCTTCGTTCCCTGCTCATTCTTCTCCCCCTTCTCTTCCTCCTCGTCCCCCTGTGACGACGAAGATGAAGCCTTTGAACGCTCTTAGCCCTTTGTGGGCCACGGGTCTCTGGGGCCCTCCAGAGACCTCCAGGGGGCAGGGCGACCATGACGAGGGTTGAGCTCACGCGAGTTGCTCTCACGATGGGGGGACGGGCGAGGAGGGAGGAGGGGATGGGGTTCTGAGGGGTTATCGCGAGGGGCGGGTTTCTCCAGCGACACGGACGAGGAGGAGGAAGCGGAGGGGGACGATTGAGGGCGCGACCGCGGCGCCGAGCTGAAAGACGAGGAGGGGGAGGAGGAGGGGATCAAGAGAAGGAGGGGTCTACTATGCCCGCGCGACGGACTGGAAAGACTTCGAGCGCTCGGGATTGCAAGCGACAGCAGAAGCATACACTCTTGGCAGTCCGCGTGGATTTCCTGTGTCGGCGCTGGGCCTCCCTCGCCCGGCGCGGGAAGTGCGCCAGGGGCGCCGCCGTGGGCGCCGCCACGGGGGACCAGTGTCGATCCAACGAATCCGCGCGAACCTCCGACCGTTTACGTGTGTCGATGTCTTTTCCTCCAGCGATTTCCCCGTCCAGCTCTGGTTCTGCTCTCGCAGCAGCAACATGCACTCTGTGATTGTCACCACGACGTGGGACAGCTGACCGCTGGGCAAGCTGGGGACGTCATTCGTCGGTCAGACTTCTGCAGGTGGAGGGTGGTGCGTGGAAGGGAAGGGAGAAGGACGGCAGGGGAAGCGAAGAGAACATCTGCACACGGAGCAAGGCCGACGTGCCACGCTGGTCGCTGGCTTCGGCGGTTGATGCTGGAGCGCACACCGCACACGGAGCAGCTCTCTGTGTCGAGCTGCCCCGGGCACGCCTGGCGTGCGCATCACTCGCCACCTCTCGGACGTCCATTCCTCGTGTATTTTCGATTCCGTGCGTGTTTTTTTCGCCAAATGATCAAGGATGGTCCTCGATGGCCGTCACCGAGAAAAAATGCACACGTCTGAGCGATGCCAAGATCACTGGGTCCTTCTGCGCTTGGTGCAGGGCCACGCGCCCGGCTCGGGCTCGAGCAGCGACGCGGGGAGCGGGCTGGCGAACGCGGCGTGCGTGACGCCGCCCACCCTGGCCAGCAGCTGGGGGACCTCGTCCTGCAGTGGAAGTCGGCAGCGAGGAGGGCGGAGGCGAAGAGGAGGAGGAGGAGGAGGAGGAGGAGGAGGAGGAGGGGGAGGAGGAGGAGGAGGAGGAGGAGGAGGAGGAGGAGGAGGAGGAGGAGGAGGAGGAGGAGGAGGAGGAGGAGGAGGAGGAGGAGGAGGAGAGAGGAGGAGGAGGAGGAGGAGGAGAAGGAGGAGGGGGGGGAGGAGGATGGAAATGAGGAGGAGGACCAGTGTAAACCCAAGACTCATCAACGATATCGCAATAAACCATCCCTCCAAATTCCCTCTCCATAGGCCGCTACAATGATATTCATTTCCACTCAGGGAAATGCCCCGTTGGAAGACAAGCGTTTGATAATCTCGAACTGTGCCAGAACACCCTTCTGGGACTTCAATGCAGCGAATCACGGTCACTGTTGCGCTCAGGCGATCCTGAATCGTGCCAAACACCATTTCTGGGTATTAGACTCCACGAATCCACGTCACTTCTGCGCTCTGACAGTCTGGCCTCGTGCCAAAACAGCATTTTCGGCATGTTAACCACGATCGTACTTAAAACTTGAACTGCTGTAGACTCTTCAAACGAATCTGCGCGTCGCTACGGCGAGAACCACATTTTGAAAACGACCTGCCCTCCATCTGTGAAGCTGCCAATTTCAGATTCCAAGATCATATATGGTGAGGATACCTCAAGCGAAACGCCCAGCCCGCCCTGTCGACTAGCCTCGGGTTGCGACAGGGAGGGACTATTTCTAAGGAGAAGGTATGGAGGAGGAAGAGGAGGATGAGGAGGAGAGGGAGAAGGAGGAGGAGGAGGAGGAGGAGGAGGAGGAGACGGAGCAGAGGGAGGAGGAGAAGGAGGAGGAGGAGGAGGAGGAGGAGCAGGAGGAGTACGAGCAGGAGCAGGAGCAGGAGCAGGAGCAGGAGCAGGAGCAGGAGGAGGAGGAGGAGGAGGAGGAGGAGGAGGAGGAGGAGGAGGAGGAGATGGAGGAGGGGGGGGTACGCCGAACGAGTGTGCGTTTGCGTTGTGACACCCCCCGCCCGAGTCCTGCAGTAGCCTGGTGAGCCTGTCCACGCGCCCGGCCTGCCAAGCAGGCAGCCGGTGAAGCCCCTCGAACTTTGCCAGGCTAGCCCTGAAGGCCTCCTCCTTCGGCATGTCGCCGTCGCTGATGCCCCTGCTGCGCTTGGCCTCGCTGAGCAGCTGCGGCAGGTTGGTGGAGGCCCACCGGTGCCTGCCCGCCTCCGTCTGCAAGTACGGCAGCTGCGAGCGTATGTGCGCCACTATGCAGAAATGCGCACGGACGCGGCGAATCCGTGACACCAGTATGTCAATCTTCCTCATGAGCGCAGTCCGAGGCAGAGCGTAGAGCTCTTTCAGGATCGCCTCCTTGTCCTCGTCGAAGAGCTTCCTGTGCTCGCCATACTTGTACGGCTGATCCCAGAAGGAACTGGCGAAGACCTTGGTGATCTCGGGCGTCTGGAGCACCTTGCCGAGGTTCCAGGTGAGGGCCCCATATACCTTGACGAGGTCCAGGGGAGTGACCTGATCCACCTTGTTCAGCACACAGCGCATCTTATTGGAATGGGGCTTGAGCACCTCCATCAATTTCACCAACTCGTCGGAAATGTCCAGCCTGTGCGCGTCGAACGTCAGCAGCACCAGGTCCGCCCTCTCGGCCAGCCAGGAGCAGACCGCGTAAAAATCGTAGCCCCTGCCCCTGCTGTTCTTGGTGCCCGCAAGCACGCCCGGGGTGTCTATGAAGGAGATTCCGCGCAGGAGGTCCACGGGCATCACCAGCGCCTGTTGTGTGTGTGTGTGTGTGTGTGTGTGTGTGTGTGTGTTTTTGGGAGGGGTTAATATATATATATATATATATATACATATGTATATGTATATAAATGTATATATATATATAAACCGCGCCTGGAAGCTGCTGAGGAAACTCCCCCCGAAGCTGGCCAGGCCCGTGTAGGGCAGCTGCGGCAGGCAGCTCGCGGTGTTGCCCTCCACCATCTTCTCCTGAAGGGAAACTGGGCCACACAAATAAATAGACACAAGTAACCAGATCCACAATATTTTCCCATGCTCTCTGGGTTTCTGTCTTCCCCCCCACTTCCTATATGTTCCCATATTTTCCTGGGGATCGACGATTAATTGTGTATGTGTTTTTTCCCCTCCTGATGTCCTCGTCCCCGTGGACCACAGCCATGAACTTGTCGGTGCTGGGCTGGGGGCGCACGTCGAAGTGGGCGCTGCTGCTCTGCGTGAGCCACTTGACCATCGAAGTCTTGCCCGTGCTGTACTGCCCGACGAGCAGCACCTGTGGGTTCGACAGGAACTCAGACTTCGTCACCGGCTGGTTGTGGAAGTGCCAGAAATGAGACTCCGCCTCGATCGGCAGCACGACCTCCTCGTACAGTTTCCAGAGCTGCCTCATCACCTCCTTCTGCGTGGCGTCTTCCGAGGAGTCCTGCGGGAGCCTCCACGCTGCCCGCCTATTATTTTGCTTCTGGGCTGCAGAAGGGGCGCTCCTCCTCCTCCTCCGCTTTATCTGGGTGTGGTGGTGGGAGGGGGAAGGGCACGGCCCAAGCAGCCCAGACTACAGCAGTACAGCTCCTATGCAATATTGAAAAGGCGGGACACTCTCCTCGACGCTTCGTAGGGGGCAGTGGCTTCTGCTCCACCCAGGCACGCTGGAAGGTTGCGAAGTGGCTCCTCCTTTTGCTCCCCTCGTCCTCCTTCTCCTGCCCCCCTCCCTCTCCTCATCCTTGTTCTCCTCCTCCTCTCCCTCTCCCTCCCCTTTCCCTTCCTCCTTTTCCTCCTCCTCCTCCTCCTCCTCCTCCTGAAGCATTGAAACACTGAAGGCGCGAAAATTCATCGAACGTTGCCCTCCCCCTCCTCCTCCTCCTGCTCTTCCTCCTCCTCCTCCTCCGTCTCCTCATTCTCCGCCTCCTCTTCTTCCTCCTCCTCCTCTTCTTCCGCCTCCTCCGCCTCCTCCTCCTCCTTTTCCTGCTCATTCATCCCTCGTCCTTCCGAATATTCAACCAGCCGTTTGGACGACAGGTCGTCTAAGGAGGGTCTCTTTCCTCTTCCAGAAACCTCCCCCTCCCCATCCCCGAAGTTTTTTTGAGGGGTCAGGAGGTGTCAAAGGGTCCTTTTTCGGCCCCAGGGAAGGCCAATTGACACTCCTCACGAGGATCGTTGCCTCCGAAGGGGGGAAGGAGCTCGAGCGCCCCCCCTCTTTTGACCGACCGCCCCCAAAATGGCCCCGAGAGGCGCTCCGGGGCTCCCGAAAAGGCCCCCAAGAGGGCTCCAAAAACGCCCCAAGAGGCCCCAAGAGGGCTCCAAGAGGCACCCGAAAAAAGGCACTCATGAGGCCCCCGAACGGCCTGAGAAAACCCAAGATGACCTCCAAGGTGGCTCAGATCGCCCAAACTGGCTCAAGATGGCTCCCATGATGCTCCAGGCGGCCCCAAAAACGCTCCAATACGGCTCGAGATGGCCACGGAGGCTCCCAAGCCTCCCTCGCTGTTTGACTATGCGTGTCCCTTCCTCTTCCCCCCCATCAACTCTCATGGGCATCATTTCTGGATGGGTTTTGTTGGGATACTTTTTTGTTCGCGAGCGCGCAGGGGTGCCAGGCGCCGTCAGGAACTTGCCAGCGAGCAAAAGCCTAAATTAATCACTACGCGCGCAAGAGCGAGCTACGCAGCGCCTCAGATGCGGGCGAGCACCAGGTCCACGTGCCAGCGCCAAAGTGGCGAAGAGCAAGCTGCCGTCGAACTCGAAGTCCACCAGGAGGCCGAAGAGGGCGAATAGCAGAACGGGCGCATGTCGGAAGTGCTCCGTAACGCCAAGGGGGGGGACCGTGAGAGCGCCACCGACGAGAACGACAAGGGGGCGTGCAGGCGCTCAACGGAAAAGTTCCGGATCGCCGGAGGAGGGCGTGCGTGCGTGGCGACCACGGGCGAGTCGCAAGCCCGAGAGCCCAGGGGTACCCCGAGGAAGGGGCAAGGGGCTGGTCCAGATACTTTTTTGGTCTGCGGGCTCGCGAAGCAAGTCGAAAGCCGTCCGAACACTAGCCGGGCCGCGACTAGGCAGCAAGAAAAGAGAGGGGCAAGCGAAACGAACGCGCGGGCAGCCACTCAGAAGGAGGACCAGGAAAAACAATCCCAACCCGGTGGCGTGGAAATCCCGGTGGCGACAATCATGTAGGCGCAGCCAAAACGGCGCGGCGGCGCGACCATGAACACGCAGAGGTCGACCACCCGGTGTGAGTCGGCACAAGGCCCGACAAAAACGAGCAGGTCCGACAGGCACTCCAGGACAACATCCGTGCCGTAGGTGGCACAACAGCTGGTCTGGATACTTTTTTGGTCGGCGGCCGCGCGACAAAGGTCAGACGGCAACAGCGATGTCCGGGGCAACGGAACGCGGCAAATTACACGCGATGCGTGGAGCGCACATGCACTGAGCAAAATGCTCCGCATTAAGGCAAACGCACATAGGCGCCGGCCACACCGAAGTGAAGCAGACAGCAGTGCGGGTGCAACGGAGAGAGTCGCCCTGTCGGCGCCAAGCTCCGAGCAGCTCCCCTAGCCGAAGGCGGAAGGCAGAACCGAAACTACAACGCTGAAGGCTGAACCACTCAGCGCGAAGTCCGTACCACCGCCGGACGCGTGGTCGGCGGAGACAGGGGCAGAGAACGGCAGGGACCTACAGAACACTCACTCCACGATCCACACCGCAGCCCGGGGGGGGGGGTGGTGTGTCAGTCATCGTCTCCGAAACCAGTGACAGGCCAGGGAAGCAACGATGAGGGAGGACACGCAGGCCCAAGTGCCGGTACACTGCCGCCTTGCGGATATCGGCCACGAATGTCGCCGAGGTACGCTGCAGCCGCGACCAGCTCATGGACCGCTGAAGCGCAGCCAGGGCTGAATATGACCACAGAGTGGGCAGAGGAACGGCAGGTACCTACAGAGCACTCACTCCACGGACCACACTGCTGCCCAGGGGGGGACCGGTGTCGTTCATCGTATCCGAAACCAGTGACTGGCTGGGGCTGCAACGATGAGAGAGGACACGCTTGCCCAAGGGCGGGTGCACTGCAACCTCGCAGGTAGCGGTCACGATTGTCGCCGAGATTCGCAGCTGCCGCGACCAGCTCACGGAGCGCTGGAAGGCAGCTGGGGCTGAATCTGACCACGAAGTGGAGGTGCTGGAACGCAGCCAGGGCTGAATATGACCACGCAGTGGGCTGGTCGGGATACGAGAAGCGTCAAGAATTTCCGTGGTCGCGCCACCAAACATATCGCTAGGACCAATACTTTCGCGTAGAACGTGCTCACCATGAGTGAAACATACGTACAATTTCCAACCATTCCATGGATGTATGGCGAATGGTTGTCACAACGTGGCGCTCGCCGTCACTCTACGCACCTTCATCGTAAAACCTTCCAGCAGTTACGCGGATGGAGGGCTGGCGAATATCAGCATGTCTCTGCCTCTCTCCGCTGCCCATTTGAGTTCAATTTTTTCTGGGCCTTAGAGGCCCCCTGGCGCCCGGCGGTCCTCTGGGGGCGGCTCGCAGGGAGCCGCGCAATTTGGCGCCGCGATCTGCTGGCTCGCAGGCAGAGGCCGAGACCCAAATAGCCCGATCCGCCTTTTGGGACGCTGGTCGCCCACGGGCAAGAGGCGGGCGCGGAGGCGCCAGCGCCTCGCGGCGGGGCAGCGCGGAGCGCAGCGCTGGCTCAGAGGGCAGGCGAGTTGCGCCACGAGCGTTGTGACAGCGCCGAGCAGAGCTGCCAGGCTGAGGAGGTCAGGATCGCGGCATGACGCTGCCCATGGTCCTGGGTGCTTTGGGAGCTGCAGAAGTCGGGCGTTGGCCGTCGAGGACGGAAACAGCGACGCCAGCTGTCCCACAGGTGTGGGATGAGGACGAGTCCTTCAGCGTGTGCGAGATGGCGCGCGGTCTGGCTGGAGGCGCCGAGGAGGAGGAGGAGGAGGAGGAGGAGGAGGAGGAGGAGGAGGAGGAGGAGGAGGAGGAGGAGGAGGAGGAGGAGGAGGAGGAAGAGGAAGAGGAGGAAGAAGAGGAGGAAAGCGCCGCGGAGCTGCTCGCCCTGGCCCGCCGGCATAGCGGGAGGCAGGGGGCAG
Organism: Prorocentrum cordatum; assembly: GCA_963575745.1. NCBI lineage: Eukaryota > Dinophyceae > Prorocentrales > Prorocentraceae > Prorocentrum > Prorocentrum cordatum. Next base: position 754,346 of record CAUYUJ010018871.1, on the reverse strand, counting down.
CGACACAGGGGTACGCAGCGCCAGAGGAAGCGAAGCAACTTGCAGAGGTCGTGGGCGACAAGGAGGCGGCAAAGGACGCGCAGCCCCCAAGCCGCCAGCCCCAGGCCCGCAGAGTGGGAAGGGAAGCCTTCGCCGTCGCGTGGAGGTGCCGAGCCCGTGGTCGAGGTCGGCGGGCAGGTGCGAGAGGTCCAGGAGGATGAGGCGCTGGGAGGAAATTGGTTTACACGGCGCCGCGACTGGGCCAAACGTGCCGATCCTCGCCGTCCTCCACCTCCCCCGCCACCCGGGTTTGAGGAGGAGCAGGAGGAGGAGGAGGAGGAGGAGGAGGAGGAGGAGGAGGAGGAGGAGGAGGAGGAGGAGGAGGAGGAGAAGGAGGAGGAGGAGGAGGAGCAGCAGGAGGAGGAGAAGGGTCAATGCCGACCCTGAGGACCTGGCGGGCGCCTACTCTTTTTTCTCTTCAATGCCGACCTCGAGGACCTGGTGGGCGCCTACTCTTTTTACTCTTCTTGCCCGTTTCTTTACTTAGTTCATTTTCCGCGGCGCCCGCCAGGTACATCTCGAGCTGAATCGTAGACCTGTTTTTTTTGCACATCATGAACCTTAGGTTGGTCTGACGTAAAAGGAGGAGGAGGAGGAGGAGGAGGAGGAGGAGGAGGAGGAGGAGGAGGAGGAGGAGGAGGAGGGGGAGGAGGAGGAGGAGAGCGAGGCTGAGGAAGGATGGTGGGGTTTCCAGCACGTCCGTTTCATGTCCATCGGCAGCAGGATCGGCGGCTACTTCAGCGACTGAGACACTGACGGATGGCAGCGACTCTGGGCAGGAAGCGGATGTCTCGTCGGAAGGGCGGTAACTACGGTTGTGAGAACCGCTTTTGGGGAGTACTGGCCCGACTTGTCTGGGTGCCTCCTGCTCCTGTTGGCGGTGAGCCTGGTGGTCGGCGTGGGATACGGGTTGCACTCGACGGCCGCCGCCTTGGACTACCTGGTCGTGAAGCCGCTCAAGGTGGTCCTGTCCCCCTTGCTCTGGCCCTTCGGGTATTACCCGCTGCCTTCGCCACCCCGCCCAGGAGGAGAAGGCGGAGGAGAAGGAGCGGTACCAGAGCTTCGGGGCCCAGGGACGACCAGCCCTGTCGACAATGCTTTCTATGCTCAGCTTCGCGCTCGGGCTGCAAGGGGCAAGGCGCTCCACCTGGCCATCAAGGTCGGCGACGCCGCGGCCCGTTTGGAGCGCCCGGCGCTCAACACGGGGATGAAGCTCAAAATTCGGGATGCACCTGGCAGTAGGCTCTACCTCGAAGAGGCTGAGGACACTGTTGGAGGAGCCCCAAGATAAGACGCTCCACCTGTGCCGGGGGGCGCCTTGTACGGATGGTGGGAACTACACCGTGCAGCTGCCGTCCTAGGTGTGCGTTGCGGAGAAGGCAGACGCCAACTTGGAGGCCCTCCTCGTAGCACCTCCCCACCCGTGTTGGGTCGCGCGGGCAGTGGGGGCGGGAGCATGGGCCTGAAGCAGGGGATGTGGCACTCTTGGGTTGCGGGGCTGCGCCAAGCTGTGCAGAGCCTGCAAGCACTGCGGGAGGACGGGCTGTCGATCGAGGAGGGCCACGTCGGATCCGCCCGCAGAGTTGCTGAGAGATCCAAATTTAGAGTCGGAGTCCGAGCCCGAGGATGCCAAGTGCGTGGCCCATGAACTTCTCTACCAAGAGGAAAACAACGTCTACCAACTGAGTGAGGAGAAGTGCCGTGACAGGGCCCGGGGCGACGCGGTGCAGCTGCTGTGGGAGGGCGGGGAGAAGTCGAACCTCTGTGGTGGCGCGTGCACGGCGAACCTCAGCTGGCAGCACAGCAACATGTACCAGGTGAAAGCAGGGAATCAAGAAGTGCGCCCGTGTCGTGTGTGTGTGTGTGTGTACTTGGGCCGAGTGCTACGTGATGGCGTCCTGCTCTGCCCGTACCACGACAACGTGCGCGTGGCGGCACCCGCCGAACTGCCCCACGTGGTTGTCCGTGGGGTCGCCGAGGAGCCCCGAGGACCGGCAAGGAGGAGCGAGGAGGAGCGCAAGGCGACGTCACGGAGTCCGACTCAGGCAGGGCCACCTGCTGCGGAAGAGGGGGCAAGGCATCCGCGGGGGCTGTCGAAGACCCCTTTGCGGCCCTCGCATGAGGTGAGGTTGGAGGAAGAGGCCAGCTGCCTTCCCAGATGTGCCGACATGGGAGCCACAGTCAGACCTCTCGCGGGCGGAGCTCGGATTGTCGGCGAGTCGCGCGGCACCCGAGACGTGCAGGCGCAAGGGGTCCACGGCGTTGGGCATCGAGTACCCGAAGAGGTGTTCCCAGGAGGGCCATCCCTCGGCCCACCCCCTCGACGTCGCGGAGAGGCTACAGCTCTGGGAGGGCTTCGTCGATCTCAGCGAGGCATGCCAAGCCATCGGGGGTCGCTGGCCGCCCTCCGACTCGAGTGTGGCAGCTTCATGGGGACGGGCGAGCTGAGAAACCTGAGGCGGCTGGAGGAGATCGTCAACGAGCGCCGCGGCGTGAGCCAGGCAGCGGTGCGCGAGGAGAGCTGGATGGCGGCCTCGAGGCAGCCCGTAGCAGAGCCACCAGTCTCCGTTGCCGCCCCCAGCCGAGCCCTCAGGAGGGATAGGTCGCGTGGGCGGGTATTTTTCCCGAGCGGGACGCCGAGCGCCAGCTGGTGAGTGGTCTCCGCGTGCCGTCTGCTGGCCAGGAGGCGGAGGCGGAGGCGGAGGCGGAGGAGGAGGAGGATGAGGAGGAGGAGGAGGAGGAGGAGGAGGAGGAGGAGGAGGAGGAGGAGGAGGAGGAGGAGGAGGAGGAGGAGGCGGGAGGGGACAGACCGTGGCCGCAGTCGCGCTGCGAGACTCCTGGCACGGTCACTGGCTCCGCTGGTGGGGCCGCTGGGGATCGGCCGCCCCACGCCGCCGCCGATGCTGCTGGGGCCGCCGGGCCGCGGATGCGAACTGAGGGCGCGGACCAGCTCCGACAGGGAGGCTGAAACACTTTGCTCCGAACCAATGTGACACAAACACACATGGGATAAACATCAAGTGTGATAAAACAACAAGTTTTTTGTATCACACTTTATCACATGTTTTTTGGCAAACTTGTTCGACTGAGGGCGCGGACCAGCTCCAACAGGGAGGATGTGGGGAGCGCGATCACCAGTGCTCCGAGGAGGTCCGGTGCTCTGAGTGCCGAGGCAGGCCCTCTTGGGAGCGACGCCGCCACCAGCTTTGCTGGCCGACATCGCACACAGCCTGGACGTTCGGAACAGGCGCGAGGAGGAGGAGGCGTGGCGAGTTGGCACCCTCAAGTCGATTACCAAGGAGGACGAGTTGAAGGTGCTGGCGGCTCGGGGCTGTCGGCGCTTCCAGGTAGCGATCTGCCCCGACGAGTGGGGCGCCCCCTCGTGAAGGCGCTGCTTCGCATGGCCGAGCACTCGGCCGCCCTCTACAAGCACCACTGGTGGCACCCTCGTGAGTCACCAGATCGCGTATGGGTTGGTCACCAGTTCGTGGGGCGGCAAGTCGGTGAACACCATGGCGAGCTGGTCCCTGGGTGTAGCGGACAGGGTCACGTGCCCGGAGGAGTTGTTCGACGACTACGTCCCGCTTGGGGAGTCGAAGATCGAGACGCGGCCCAAGCTGCCGACCGACATGCTTAAGCGGCCCGAGCAGGCTCGGAATGGCACCTGGGTGGCGTTTTTGGTGTATGGCCAGGAGCACTAGGACGGGCGGTCGGAGGCCCTGAATACACTCGTTCGACTCCATGAGGAAGAGCCGCGGAAGTAGACGAGCCGGTGCGTGCAGGGCGCTTGGGATGAGCTCAACTCAAGGTGGTGGAAGGAGCTCAAGTGGAGAGTCGAGGAGGTGCTGCGGGTCTGCAGCAAGGATCAGCCTCGCAAGGGCGAGCAGCCTAGGAACGCGAGTGGCGGGTGGACCAGGACCAGGAAGGGCACGGGAAGCGGGAGCGGCTCAGGAGGAGGAGGAGGAGGAGGAGGAGGAGGAGGAGGAGGAAGAGGAGGAGGAGGAGGAGGAGGAGGAGGAGGAGGAGGAGGAGGAGGAGGAGGGCCACGAGTGCTGCCGCCGCCGGAGATCTTGAAGGTCCTGGCCCAGGAAGATGTGGCGCAGTCTCTCGAGCATGCACCTCGAGACTCGAAGGGAAAGCCCAAATGCTGGGGTGCTTCGTGCCACGATGGGTGTACCAAGACGGCCACGACATGTGCGCGGTCCCACGCCGACAGCATCAAGCAGGCGGAGAAGCTGCACTGGTCGATGAAGGCTCACCTCATCAAGCGAGGTGGGCTGCAGACGGGGGCGATAATCCCTCCCGAAGCTCAAGTCGAGAAGGTACAGAAGCTGAGGGAGGAGACTTAGAAGGAGCACCAGGGCCAGGTCTAGGAAGGCGTGGAGTGCGACAGCGCTCCCGACGTGGGGCGGGTGTTGAGTTGAGCGCGTCTGAAGAATACCTCGACGTGAATTTCACGGCCCACGAGAAAGGGCTGCATCAGTAGACGTTGGGCCCAGATCTGTAGTGGCGCGCGGACCCCGGCGCGAAGAGGGCGGTGGTCCACCCTCTACCCTGAAGAGCTGCCCCCAGACATGCCGGAGGCAACGCACACGTCTGCTCGTGTGGCCAGGGAGGTGCTGGACACGTCGGATACTTAGCCGGGAGATCCGGGATGCCCCGCCGTGGTGACGGTCCTACTGCCACGGGCGTCTGTTGGAGGGGCGGATGTCGGCCCCCCCCCGTCGCTGGAGGGGGCGCCCCAAGACGCCGTCGAGCTGGGGGGCGAGGAGCTGGCGGAGCAAGTGCGGCCATACCTGCACAAGAGGATGGAGCGGGTCGGAGGGCAGGTCCAGGAGCCTGAGGTGTACACGATGAGGGTGAGGTGGAGACGAGGGGCCCGGGTGTGCGCGTGCCTACATCCAAGGACGGCTGTTGAAAGTGCTGGACTACCGTGACCAGCTGCCGATCACCGAGGACTCAGCCATGTGCATCGAGGGCGTCCACCCCCTGGAGTTGGAGGAGCGGCAATGCGTCTTCATCAACACCGCGGCTGCGTACTTGTGCGCCCGTCACGGGCGCCGCGCCAGCGTTCAGGAGGCGGTGGAGGTTGGCCATGTGGGAGGACGCCAAGGAGGCCAAGACCTACATGGGCGACGCCGAAGCATACATCACCATCACGGAGTCGGACGTTCGTATGTTCAACCACGACGCAACGAAGCTCGGCCGCGATAAGGACTACCGCTGTTTGGCGGCGTTCCCAGCGGCGGCCCTCCAGCGGGTGCATACATCCATGGGGACGTGCGAAGTTGAAGGTGGTAGTTGGCGAGGACTACGACGCAAAAGAGGGAATGGACATCTCATCGTTGCCGGTGAAGCGGCGCCTGCAGGTTCTGGTAGCCCCCAACCAGGATGTCGCGACCCTCTGGTCGGATTTCACCGCTAGTCACCCACCCGCGGAGGTGCCAGCCGCAGGATGGGGACTCTACCTTCGAGACGCCCAGAGGGAGAGGAGGACCCGCAGGTGCCCAGCGACGTGGTCAAGCGCTGCCCCAGGTGCCGCGCTGAGGCGGCCGAGCGCCAGGATCGGAAGTGCGAGGGGTGCGCCGAGATGGACTGGGGGACGCATGCGGACCCTGGGAGCTCCACCGAGGGCCACGAAACGTGTGAGGGTGTGCCGACATGAACACGTGGAGAGCAGCAGCAAGAGGAGAAGGAGTAGGGAGGCGGGGGAGGAGGAAGGAGGAGTGAACGCGGGGCGCTGCGGATCCAAATCGAGGACCCAACTTCGCAGGATGATTGGGACGCGTGTCAAAACCATCGATGCTCGGACCTCGAACCTCAATTCCCGTCGTCGTCGTCGTCGTCGTCGTCGTCAGGGGACCAAACAATGACATAAGCATAACAACTCGGAGGTCTGCGCGGATTCTTCGGATCGGCGCTGGACACCCCCTGCCTGGCGCTCGGAGCGCGCCAGGGGCGGCGCCAGAAGCACCGCCAGGGGGGCTCCAGCGCCGATCCGGGGAATCCGCGCGCACCTCCGAGCTTTTGTGCTCATGTCATGGTTTGCTTCCCTCCCCCTCCTCCTCCTCCTCCATCTCCTCCTCCTCCTCCTCCTCCTCCTCCTCCTCCTCCTCCTCCTCCATCTCCTCCTCGCCCTCCAGCGGGGTTCCTCCTCCTCCTCCTCCTCCTCCTCCCTCCTCCCCCTCCTCGTCCTCCAGTGGCGCTCCTGCGGCAGCGCCTGGCCCGAGTCGCTGGGCGGGGCCGCGGCTGGCGCGACGGGCTCGGCGGGCGCGGCGGCAGCCCTGGCCGGGGGGGTCGGGGGCGCACAGGCTGGCAGCGCGCACATAGAAGGGGCCCTGGGACACGCAAGTAAGTACACACAAATAAAATAAGGATTCCCGCTATTTTTCCATATTTTCTGGGTTTCTGTCTTCCCCCCACTGCCCATATTTTGTAATATTTTCGGGGGAATCGACGATTCGTTGTGTCTCTGTGTGTTTTCTCCTCCTGAGCACAGGGGGGGCAGGGGGGAGGGGGGCAGGCTTCCGAGGAGGCCGCTTCTCAGAGGGCGCCGGCCCTGCACCTGCAGACGAAGCTTGCGCCCTCCAAGAAGCAGGGGGTGCTTCTCCAGACAAGCGCGTTCCACCACTCGCAAAGTAGCTACTCGCAAATGGCCTGGATCCGCCACAGGTGACCTACGATAGAATACATCAAAGCAGACACGTGTTTGTGGGACGATGGTGGCCCCGCCCGCCCGCGCCCTGTCTCCCCAATTAGTGCTTTGCGCGGCCCGCCTAGCTCTTCACCGGAAGAGGCTCGCTCTCGACCCGCAGACCAAAAAAGTCAGTGGGACGTTTGCGAGCAGGTGCTTTGCGAGTAGTGGATCGCGCTCGGCGATTCTAGGAGACCTTCCCCCCTCCACCCGCCCCCCTCTGCTCAGCGCCCCTCTAAAGGGGACTCCACTAACGGGTACTTTGGCCAGTGACCCTGCGAACCTAACCCTCCCCGATGTGGGCAACGCTGCAATGCCACAAAGAGGCCCTAAAGTGGCAACTTTCGGCAATTTTCAAAAGTACCCGTTAGTAGGTACCCGTTACGGCGCCGCTGATCTGCGCGTGGCTGGGCCAGTCCGGGTCCGCCCAGGCCCGCGTCGGCCAAAGCCCTGTCGCGAGGCCCGGCCGGCCGCTCGCTAGCTCCCCGGCCAGGGCCGGCGGAGGGCGGCGCGGGGGGACATCGGCCCCACGTGGCTCCCAAGCACGGGTCGGCCAGATGGGGATTGGCCGACCCCCGCGAGCGCTGACCGCTGTTACGTGAGCCCCCGAGTGGGGTCGACAGAAATGCTCCCGGCCCAGCCCAGAGGCGCTTGAAGGCCTTCGAGACGAAGGTCGGACCACCGCTCTTGGTGTTCTTTCGGCTCAGGGGTGAGCGCTCACATATGTCTGTTTTCAGCCTCGAAGATTCGTTTCCATCCCCGTGGATGTTTCACCACCCATGCTTATTTTGTGCATTCGTGCTGACCTTCTTGTGCGCAATCTGTAACTTTCCGCCCTCGTTGTTCTCCAAACACGCTTGCCGATACGACTCCTACCTCAATCCAAAGAGATCTGGTCTACAAAGCTCAATCCTCGATTTTGCCTTTGCAATCGTCAAGCTATGCGCATGGCCTCCTGTATCCGCATGGCTTCCTCTGATATTCAAACGGCTGTCTGCGGCTATACCAAGGGCGTCCCAACGATCGTGCAACAATCGTTCAAATTATCCGCATGGCCTCCTGTATCCGCATGGCCTCCTCTGCTATCCGCATGGCTCCCTGTAGCCGCATGGCCTCGTCTGCTATTCCAATGGCTTCCTGCGGCTCTTCCACAGGCGCCCCATCAATCGCGAAACAACCGTCGAATTCAGACATGAAGCAGAGTAGAGAAGAGCACGCACCGCGCCCGAGCGGGAGGTCAGTCCTGAAGAGAAACGGGCGCGCCGCGGCGAGAACGACATTTCGGCCTTTCGCGCGGGATGCGCGCCCCGTCCCATGCCTGCCGCGCATTTTACGACCTGGACGTGGTGCACGACATGATGTCCATGTTGAAGCGAAAAACGTTGAGTTTGTGGTGTACTTGGACAGCCGGCTGGGACCACCATGACTGGGTTGCTATCGGCCGACTAGGTGCCAGAGTGGGACTCTATACGAATAGTGAGTCTGGATAAAGAATACGAAAAGGGTAGGAGTGGAGTAGAACATGTAGAGTAGTAGGTTTGGGTAGGGTAGAACATAACATATGGTGGAGTAGAGTTGGGTATGCTGGAGTAGAGTGAAGTATAGCAGAGCAGACGACGAGTATATTCGAGTATGGGTAGACCACAACAGGATTACTGTTGAGTAGGTTAGGGCAGGGTAGAGAAGGTTCGAGTAGAGCGTAGAGTCGGGTATACCACTGTAGGGTGGAGTAAGGTAGAATGGAGTAGAGTCCACCCCAATCCAGTCCAGTGTGCTCCAGTCCAGTCTGCTTCAGTACACTTCATTGCAGTCTTCTGACCTAGTTGGGGTCTGCGCTGGCTGATACTTTCACCCTCGTTATCTCGACCTCCGCTCTCTTGATGTCCCTTCGGCTCTGCATGCACGAACGGTGACCTGTGCCAAAGAGTGACCTTGGGTGCGCTGCTGTCTGGGGAGGGGGGATGGCGCCCTCCAATAGCAGCCCCCCCAGGCGCCCTATTTGGCCCAGCGCCAAATCACGTCGGCGAAAGGGCACCTGTATACACAACCCATCCGTTCTGGGAATCCCAAGGGGGTCTCCTGGGCATCTGGGCCCGGGCCGCTCTGGAGCGTCGCGGGGCCCTCCTGGGCCTCGGCCCCGCGCGGGGCCATGGCCTACTCTGCAGCCCCAGGGGGTACTTCGGGCCAACACCGCTTCAATCAACAGCTGGCCTGGACACCTCCGCCACGGCAGTTCGGTCTGGATCCTCCGTGGCCATGGCGCTTGAAATGAGTGGGCGAGCAATTCTGCGCGTCGGCCGTGGGCCAAACGGCTAGTCGGAGGGGAGAAAAAGGACATGGAGGGTGGATGCAGGGGGAGGATGAGACATGTGGGATGGTGGCTGAAGGACACAATGTCCAGAAGGAGGAGGGGAGAAAAATGAGCATGGCACGGGGAGCGATGAGGCGGCATATGGTCTTAAGGACAAAATGAAAAGGAAAAGGGTGATTGATATCACGACAAGGACGGGAAATATCATGGAGAAGAGGACGAAAGGGAGGAGGATGAGGAAAGATGGGGGTGAAGAAGACGAGGAAGGCGATGCTGACGACGACGATGAAGAAAATGATGACAGTAAAAAGCCCAGCCTGCCTGGGGCCAGCCTGCTTTGCCCCCCTCGGTCGCCGCCCGGCCTCCGGTGCCTCGCGCTGGGCCTCCGACGCCGCCCCTTCTTCCGGAACAATGTTTCCGCTTCTCTGCGCGGCCTTTCGACCGCGCGTCGTCGTGCTCGCAGCCCTTTCCTTTCGGTCTCGGCCTGCCGTGTGCGCCGTCCTCGCTGGCCGCATGGACGCGCGTCGAGATCTTCCGTCATCTTCGGGGCTGGTGGGCTTTTTTTCCGCGGGCGGGTGAGCGTGTCTCTGGGGATGAGCCGTCGAAGCCGCTTCACTTGCCTTGCTTGTCTCTCCGGCCACGCGCGTCGTCCGGACTGGTCTTCCAACTTCGCTGCGATACTGCGTAAGCGGCTGCCGAACAACAAGAAGAGGAGGGAAAAAGAGTAAATGGCGGAAGAACGAGTGGAGGAAAAGGATCCAGGTTCTCCCTGAAGGCCCGGCGTCGCGGATGCGGCGTGCTACGGATGATGTTGGTGTTGTCATTTTGCATGAGTTCGCTGAAGACATATCTGTTCCTGTGCCTTCGGGAAGCTGGTACTGCTGCTGATGAGGCCAGGCGCGCTACCAAAAGGCCAATCAGTTCGAGCGCAATCAACACTGCCAGCTTTTGAATGGCGGGGTGGGACGGGCAGCTCGAGCATAGTTATTGACGACAAGCGCCGATGCTTATGACACGCCCGTGTTGCCCCCCCCCCTTCACACACATGTCATTTTGCACCAGCTTGCGGAAACGTGGCCCCTGGGCCTACGGTCGAGGGGCGACGAATAGCGTTTACCCAAGACTTGTTGGGGTACACGCTGAGCCGATGTTCGGCTTATCATGTCCGCCCTAGTTTTCTTTGCTTGGGGGTGTGGGATGGGGCGGGGTGGCGGGGGAGGTGTGGGGGGGGCGGTTTTGGCCCTTCGAATTGCCAAACACGTGAAACAACACATAAACAACAGAAACCCGATGGATGCTCTTTCCAGGGGATTGTCCTTTCGCTCCGACTCGCCATGATGAGATTATGATACGGTGGTGGGATGATGGTGACGATGCTCGTGATGATGCTGATTACCACGACGATGATCGGATGTACGCAGGAGTGACTTTTTGGCAAGTTCGTGTCGTGCTGATTTCGGCGTTGGTTCCTGACACCGCGGGGATCGTTCAGCCTTGCACGATCGGCCGTTCCCGCGACGTTCGATCCTTCACCATCGACCGATTCTGGGCCGCCGGCGGCGCTCGACGCTGAGCGCTGGCGGCGTGCTCGCCGCGGGTCGACGCGGCGCGAACCTGCGCTGGGCAAGCGATCGTTTTAGAACTGGTTGTCTTCACATGTGTCGTCTTTGCGTTAGCCATATTCGTATGTTCACTACTCTTCGTAGTATTCGTTTTCGTTGCTTGTTAGACGTCGTATTCTTCCTATGCTTAATACTTCGCACTATTATTGGTAGTATTGTAATTGTACTCGAATTCGTCTATCTTTACGAACAGGAATATTACTGGTCTGCTCGTAGTAGTCTTAGAACTCTTCTTCTGACCTCTGGTGCGCGGCCTGGGGATCCTGGCATCCGATGCGCCTGCAGCGGCCCGCGCGCCCGGGCCACTCCTGCGCGTGGCCGCCCCGCGCCCCGCTCCGCAGCGCGCTCTGGGCGCCGGCCCAAGCATCGCTCGCTCGCTCCTCCTCGTGGCTCCTCCTCTTCCGTGCGCCTTCTACTCGTTCCGCGCCTCCTCCTTACGCCTCCTCCTCCTCCTCCTCGTCTTTCCCCCTGCACGAATCCACCCCCAAACCTGTCCTCTGGTGCGCTTTGGCCCGGATTGCAAGGCGAATCCAGAAATAGCGATGAGAGGCATCCCTAATACCTGAGAGCATTGCAAAAATCTGGTTCCTCCTCCTCCTTCTCCGTCATCTGGTGTGATCATACCTTTTGGCATTCCTGATTACGCGCGAGAAGGGTGCAAGGCAGTTCGTTTTCAAAACTCGGCTCTGTCCTGAGTGGCAGGCCCACAGGGTTCTGGTATTTCAAGGGGGCGCTTCTTGCATTGAAGATGAAAGCTTGTAGGACTTTCTGAGGAGGGGACTTGGGACAGGAGGGTGTATTGCAACATCGCTGATGCATCATGGGTTTGTTCTGGTGCTCCTCCTCCTCCTCCTTTCGGCTCAGCGTCCCAGGCAACCGCAGCCCGAGACGGAGAGACCGCGGGTCTCCGCGGTCCACGTGGGGCTCCACCTGCCGCACTGGCACCGACGTCCTGGGCATGGGAGGAGGCATCTGATGACGAGGAGGCGGTTGGAGGAGAGTGCAGGGGGATCAATCTTCGAGCTTCGAGGTTTTTGGGTGTCTGGTCGTCACTCTAGGGCTTCTGGCGGACTTCTCGTCGCCACTGCTGGATGCCATTCGGACTTCTGCCCAGAACGCGCTCCGGGGCGGCTCCTGGGGTGGATCTGTGAGGAGAAGGAATCCCCCACTTCGGGAATACTGTGTTTTAACACTCTGGCGCTTGTTTCCTATATTTTGGACACCACACTTCGGGAATACTGTGTTTTAACACTTCGGGAATGCTGTGTTTTAACACTCTGGCGCTTGTTTCCTAGTTTTTGGACACCAGGGGCCGTCGTCGGGCCCTGGGACTGCGAGAAACAGGAAGCCGGGACGAAGCCCTTTTTTTCGTCTGCGGCGAGGCAGAATTGGCGGCACCAGCGAGGAACTAGACGGGGGTGCCGCAAAGCGAATTGGCCTGCACAAGGGGACAACGGGGAGGCAAGGCGGCCGCCGGGGGGGGGAAGAGGAGGCCGCTCAGATGAAGGGGCCCAGGGACACACACGTAAGTACACATAAGTACACGCAAATCCCAGGATCCCCCATATCTTACCTCATTTTCTGGGTTTTCGTCTTCCCCCCCCCCCCCTGGCCACATGTTCCCATGTTTTCCAGGGGATCGACGATTCGTTGTGTCTGTGTGTTTTTTCCCCTCTTGATCAGGGGCGGACGGGTCAGCACCTGAGCATGCTGGCGCGGCCAACCCCGCCCGCGGGGACCGTGGCAACCGCCGGGGCCGCGGAGCGAAGCGCGTGCGCCCAGGGAGCGTGCCGAGGCCCCCAGGGCCAAGGATCGGCACGCTGGCTTCTTCGGGAGGACGAGGTACAACAGAGGCGGAAGGCGGGACGGTGGGGAGAGGACGGTGGTGGTGATGATGCTGATGATGCTGATGATGACGATGATGATGATGCTGCTAATGATGACGATGATGATGCTGATGATGATGATGATGATGATGATGATGATGATGATGATGATGATGATGATGATGATGATGATAGTGATGATAATGGTGATGATGATGCTGCTGCTGATGATGATAGTGATGGTCATGGTGATGATGACGATCATCATCATCATCATCATCATCATCATCATCATCATCATCATCATCATCATCATCATCATCATCATCATCATCATCATCATCATCATCATCATCATCATCGAAGGATAGGTGAGCGGTGGGGGAGGCGAGATGGAGGATGGAGGAACGCAGTGGAGGGGAGAGGAGGGCTGTGTGAATGTTGAAGCGGGAAGCGGGGGATGAGGAGCAGGCCCGGGGCGAGAGGGAGGAATGGAGGGAAGGGGCGAGTGGGGGAGAGGACAGAAGGGAGTGGAGCGGGGAGGGTGATATGAGGGGAACGGGGCCACATTCTCCTCTCCCTGCTGCTGCTGCTGCTGCTGCTCTGACTCCTCTTTCTCCTCCTCCGCCCGCTCGAGGCCGCACCGATCTGGACGGCGACAGCGTCGCCGTGTCCTGACGACGGCGCTCCCGGCTGCGACGAGGTCGGGCTGCACCAGCATGAGCAGGAACTTGTGGAGTACCAAATACCTGTGCGCATCCACCGCGCACCTTTCTTCCATTTCGCTATGATTGCAGCTCCTGGGTTTACGAGTGTGGTGTGACGGAACTACGTTTTTCTCCCTCTGGTGGGCTGCCACGTCCGAAATGGGCACGGAAATAATGGGGACGATGCTTGTCCCAAACCGAAAGCGGCCAATATTGGGCAGGCGACTTTTGCCTCAAACGGGCAACGTCCACGGCGACACCGACAACGAGTCCTACTCAAAGTGTGCCTGGGGCTGCTGTCGTTCTTCGGCCATCTCACGTCCGTCCCCACTTCGACACTCCCGAGCTGTCGCTTTAGCCTGCCCGCCGACGAGCTCCTGGGCTTCAAAGCTCTCGGGACCCCCTCGGGAACCGACTTTTCATCGGGTCTTATTCTGGATCGTCCTGGGGCAGGAAGCGGGCATCTGGAGGCCGAAAACGAAGAACAACGTGGGCATAGAGAAACCACGACGTCGCAGGTCCGGGTCGCTGCGTCGCCGCGCGTGGGGGGCACGGACGGCGCGCACCTCGGAAGGCGCCCGCCAGAGTCTCTCACCCGTGTGTCCGCTCCGCTCCGCAGGTTGGGTGGATCTCCGCGGGTGGCCCAGAGGGGCGACGGGGATTTGGACGCTAAGGGGAGAGAGGCGGAGGTGAAGGAGGGAGGAGGAGGGAGGCGGAGGAAGGGGGAGGACTCAGGATGAGAGGGGCGAGGACAGGAGGAGTCCGATCCAATCCAATCCAATCCAATCATCTTATGGAGGCGTTGTCCTCTATAGCGTGTCGTGGTTGCAACCGCTGAACATCACCTTTGCGACAACGTGCCTCGCATGAGAACCGTGTGCAGACATTCGTGACCACTCGAAGAGGGCAAAGAGGAAAGAGGAAGAAGAAGAGGGAACACCAGAGACCCCAAACAGTGTGCTTCTAGCAAGGCATGTGGTGCTATCAATGTGGGGCAATCTAAATGGTGGTGCTATCTATGTGGAGCAATCTATGTGATGCAATATATGTTGTGCAATATCTGTAGTGCATTATGTGTGGTGCAATCTATGTGATACAATGGATGTGGGGCAATCTATGTGGGGCAATTTATGTTGTACAATCTATGTGGTGCAATTGATTTTTACCCGTGATTTGACACATCCCATGCTCTTGCAAACATCCCACCCACCCCACCGCAACTTGGTTTGCAAAACCTCTTAAGACCGACTACGACAACACCGACGACGACGACTACTATGACTCCGACGACGTCTTCGACCACTTCGACGACGACAACGACGACGACGACAACGACGACGACGACGAAGACGACGACGCCGACGCCGGCGCCGACGACGTCGCCAACGAAGACGACGACGACGAGGGAGGAGGGAGGACGACGACGGCGACAACGACGACAACGACGAGGGAGGAGGGAGGACGGCGACGACGCGAACGACGAATAAGGAGGAAGGACGGCGACGCCAACGACGACAACGACGAGGGAGGAGGGAAGACGACGACGACGACGACGGAATAGGAGGGACGACGGCGAGACGCCGACGACGGGCGACGACGACGACGAGGGAGGAGGAGGAAGGACGACCACGGCGACAACGACGACGGAAACGACCACGACGCCAAAGAGGACGACGGCGACGAACACGAGGAAAGACAGAGGACGACGACGGCGACGACGACGACGACGATGAGGGAGGAGGGAGCACGGCGACGACGACGACGACGACGCAAGAACGCGCGCGCACGCTTTTGTTGAAAATCCGTGTTGCGAAACCTTGTGTTTCGAAACCTTGTTCCCAACCATCCTGTGGTGTTGGGTCCTCGTTTTGAAGAGACGGTGCCCCGCGTCCTCTCCTCTCCTCCTCCTCCCCCTCCTCCTCCCTCCTCCTCCCTCTCCTCCCTCCTCCCTGCGTTTCACCCACCCATTACAGCGCTTCGTGGCTCCATAGGGAGCTCCACCGAAGGCCCCAGCGGCAGGGTCCGCATGCAGTTCCACCTCCATTTCGGCGCCCCCCTCACACGTTTCGTGGCCCCATAGGGTGCTCCACCGAGACCCCAGTGGCAGGGTCCGCATGCAGTTCCACCTCCATTTCGGCGCCCCTCACACGTTTCGTGGCCCCATAGGGTGCTCCGCCGAAGGCCCCAGTGGCAGGGTCCGCATGCAGTTCCACTTCCATTTCGGCGCACCCCTCACACGTTTCGTGGCCCCATAGGGTGCTCCACCGAAGGCCCCAGTGGCAGGGTCCGCATGCAGTTCCACCTCCATTTCGGCGCACCCCTCACACGTTTCGTGGCCCCATAGGGTGCTCCACCGAAGGCCCCAGTGGCAGGGTCCGCATGCAGTTCCACCTCCATTTCGGCGCACCCCTCACACGTTTCGTGGCCCCATAGGGTGCTCCACCGAAGGCCCCAGTGGCAGGGTCCGCATGCAGTTCCACCCCATTTCGGCGCACCCCTCACACGTTTCGTGGCCCCATAGGGGCTCCACCGAAGGCCCCAGTGGCAGGGTCCGCATGCAGTTCCACCTCCATTTCGGCGCACCCCTCACACGTTTCGTGGCCCCATAGGGTGCTCCGCCGAAGGCAGGGTCCGCATGCAGTTCCACCTCCATTTCGGCGCACCCCCACGTTTCGTGGTCTCATAGGGTGCTCCACCGAAGGCCCCAGTGGCAGGGTCCGCATGCAGTTCCACCTCCATTTCGGCGCACCCCTCACACGTTTCGTGGCCCCATAGGGTGCTCCGCCGAAGGCCCCAGTGGCAGGGTCCGCATGCAGTTCCACCTCCATTTCGGCGCACCCCATCACACGTTTCGTGGCCCCATAGGGAGCTCCACCGAAGGCCCCAGCGGCAGGGTCCGCATGCAGTTCCACTTCCATTTCGGCGCACTCCTCACACGTTTCGTGGTCCCATAGGGTGCTCCACCGAAGGCCCCAGGGGCAGGGTCCGCATGCAGTTTCACTTCCATTTCGGCGCACCCCTCACACGTTTCGTGGCTCCATTGGGTGTTCCGCCGCGCACCCCTCACACGCTTCGTGGCCCCATAGGGTGCTCCGCGGAAGGCCCCAGTGGCATGGTCCGCAGGCAGTTCCACTTCCATTTCTTCGCACCCCTCACCACACGTTTCGTGGCCCTATAGGGTGCTCCGCCGAAGGCCCCAGTGGCAGGGTCCGCATGCAGGTCCACTTCCATCTCCGCGCACCTCTCGCACGTTCCGCGGCCCCATAGGGTGCTCCACCCAAGGCCCCCGTGGCAGGTCCGCATGCAGTCCCCCCTCCATGTCGGCGCACCCCTCACACGTTTCGTGGCCCCATGGAGTGTTCCACTCAGGGCCCCAGTGGCAGGTTCCGCATGCAGTTCCCTCTCCATTTCGGCACACCGTTTCCACGTTTCGCGGCCACCAAAGGCCCTGGTGGCAGCGCCCGCACGTGGTTCCACCCTGCATTTCCGCGCACCCCTCACACGTTTCGTGGCCTCAAATGGGGCTGCAACGACGGTTCCGGTGGCAGCGTCCGCATGGCGTACCCGTGCCAATTTTGGCACCCCCGTCACACGCGTCGTGGCCCCAGAGGGAGGTTCACCGAGGACGATACCCACACCTGCGTTACACACAGCTGCACATGGTTGGGTCCTTCGCCGGAATAATGTTTTTGTACGTTGTTTGGACACCGAAGCCAACGGTTTTTGAAGGATTTCGGCATGCGCGCGCGACGACGCGCGCTTCTGCACTTCGTCTCATTTTTGCAGAGGATCCTCAAGACGGCACGCGCGCAAAGGGCGTTCGAAAGATTTCGACATGCGCGCGCGAAGCCCGTTTGGTAGTATTTTTTGAAACTCTTGATAAGCCTCTGGTTTTCTTCAGATTTCGCAAGAGCGCGCGCGTAAGCTTTTTTAGCATATCAGTGTTTTTGTATGTTTTGGGAAACGCGATGGTGAACTCCTTCCGAAACCGACGTTTCTTGAAGGATTTCGGCATGCGCGCACGACGACGCGCGCGTGTGCACTTCGTCTCGTTTTTTGCAAGGGATTCTTGAACACTTCTGATTTTTTGATAAACGAGTGTGCGCGCATAGAATTTTTCCCAACCATCCTGTGGTGTTGGGTCCTCGTTTTGAAGAGACGGTGCCCCGCGTCCTCTCCTCTCCTCCTCCTCCCCCTCCTCCTCCCTCCTCCTCCCTCTCCTCCCTCCTCCCTGCGTTTCACCCACCCATTACAGCGCTTCGTGGCTCCATAGGGAGCTCCACCGAAGGCCCCAGCGGCAGGGTCCGCATGCAGTTCCACCTCCATTTCGGCGCCCCCCTCACACGTTTCGTGGCCCCATAGGGTGCTCCACCGAGACCCCAGTGGCAGGGTCCGCATGCAGTTCCACCTCCATTTCGGCGCCCCTCACACGTTTCGTGGCCCCATAGGGTGCTCCGCCGAAGGCCCCAGTGGCAGGGTCCGCATGCAGTTCCACTTCCATTTCGGCGCACCCCTCACACGTTTCGTGGTCCCATAGGGTGCTCCACCGAAGGCCCCAGTGGCAGGGTCCGCATGCAGTTCCACCTCCATTTCGGCGCACCCCTCACACGTTTCGTGGCCCCATAGGGTGCTCCACCGAAGGCCCCAGTGGCAGGGTCCGCATGCAGTTCCACCTCCATTTCGGCGCACCCCTCACACGTTTCGTGGCCCCATAGGGTGCTCCACCGAAGGCCCCAGTGGCAGGGTCCGCATGCAGTTCCACCTCCATTTCTGCGCACCCCTCACACGTTTCGTGGCCCCATAGGGTGCTCCACCGAAGGCCCCAGTGGCAGGGTCCGCATGCAGTTCCACCTCCATTTCGGCGCACCCCTCACACGTTTCGTGGCCCCATAGGGTGCTCCGCCGAAGGGCAGGGTCCGCATGCAGTTCCACCTCCATTTCGGCGCACCCCTCACGTTTCGTGGTCTCATAGGGTGCTCCACCGAAGGCCCCAGTGGCAGGGTCCGCATGCAGTTCCACCTCCATTTCGGCGCACCCCTCACACGTTTCGTGGCCCCATAGGGTGCTCCGCCGAAGGCCCCAGTGGCAGGGTCCGCATGCAGTTCCACCTCCATTTCGGCGCACCCCATCACACGTTTCGTGGCCCCATAGGGAGCTCCACCGAAGGCCCCAGCGGCAGGGTCCGCATGCAGTTCCACTTCCATTTCGGCGCACTCCTCACACGTTTCGTGGTCCCATAGGGTGCTCCACCGAAGGCCCCAGGGGCAGGGTCCGCATGCAGTTTCACTTCCATTTCGGCGCACCCCTCACACGTTTCGTGGCTCCATTGGGTGTTCCGCCGCGCACCCCTCACACGCTTCGTGGCCCCATAGGGTGCTCCGCGGAAGGCCCCAGTGGCATGGTCCGCAGGCAGTTCCACCCCATTTCTTCGCACCCCTCACCACACGTTTCGTGGCCCTATAGGGTGCTCCGCCGAAGGCCCCAGTGGCAGGGTCCGCATGCAGGTCCACCTCCATCTCCGCGCACCTCTCGCACGTTCCGCGGCCCCATAGGGTGCTCCACCCAAGGCCCCCGTGGCAGGTCCGCATGCAGTCCCCCCTCCATGTCGGCG
>CAUYUJ010018871.1:655536-730536 GCA_963575745.1 Prorocentrum cordatum | reverse complement strand
GCCACAATCGTCACCAACATCGCTACTCTCACAATCGTGTCTACAATTGTCGGCGTCGCCATGATACCGCGCCCGCCAAAGTCACCGACTCGCACCGAAGTGCCCAGCGGTCAGCGCCACCGTGGCCGCGTCGGTCGCGCCAAACTAGCTGGCCGCTGCGCGCGCGAGCACGCGCGGGCTGGCGCGGCCGAAGAGATGCACCAGCCAACGCCACGCACTCATCGCAATCGCCACTGCGTGGGTTTTTTGCAAACCAAATTGCGGGTGGGTGGGGGATGTTTGCAAGAGCGTGGCATTTGTCAACTCGTTTGTACAATTCCATGGCACAACACAAGTTACACCACGTAGAGCGCACAATACAGCATGCATCATACACTGTCGCCTTTCGTATGGGCAATCAGGGTCTCCTCCTCCCCCTCCCGGATTATCCGCAAACTATTTTTTAAACTTGTATCTACTTCTGCCATATCGTTCATGCTAAATATGAGTTCATACGATCGTGGCCAAACCAGTATCGATTCGCCCCGTCATCTCTTGCCAAACAAATTTATGCGCGCGCAATCGTGTATCAACAGTCATCAATGTGCAAGCACCTGTTTTGCAACAACACGGGACGAAGCGCACACGTGCGCATCGTCGCGTACGCACGCGGAAATATTTCAAAAACCTTCGGACTCGCAGAACAATCAAAATCAAGTGTCCCAAAAAAGAAGCACAAAACACACGTGTTGCAACATGACGTTTCGAAAGAGGTCCGCGCGTGCATGGTTGCTGCAACATTTTCATCACATGCAACCAAACGGGCCTCTCGCGCGCGCATGTTGAAATCATTATAATGTTCGTGCGCGATGGGGGGGCACGATCCCGGTCAAATCATACCATGCGGGCCATTCGCGCCCATCGGCCGCGCGCGCACGCCGAAATCCTCAAAAACCTTCATCGCCGACACGTGGACACCATCATCGTCGTCGGCGTGATCAGCATCAGCGCTGTCGTTGGCCTTGCCGTCATTATCGTCGTCACCAGCATCGTCAGTCCCCACGAAGTGCAAAGATCTGTTCCAATCAATGATGCTGTGTCTGCACGACACGTCGGCTGCACAAGAGCCGCTGGCTGGGGCACACGCCCAGACCAGGGCACAAGAAGCAAGGACACTTCATGAGAAAGCGTGCTGGCTGACGACTGTCGTCCACATGTGCGGGCTGCAGCGCGCAGGAGTGAGAAATTGCGACACGTTGCTTTCCTGAGGGGCGGGGGCAAGGGGAGGGAGATCGGAGAGAAGGGCGAGAAGGGCGAGGAAAGAGAAGGGAGGCTGCTTATTATCGCCGAGCGAGCGCGTGCTGTGACTACTGAGCCCCACGTCAGCCAGGGTCGGCCGCTCGGCCTCTTCGCCTTGGTGCACGTGGGCCAGCGGGCTCAACGGTTCCTGGGCTGAAAATCGTGCTTCTTGGGGGCAAATCAGGCATGGCCGCGATCCTCCCCAACGACGACGAAGTCAGGCCCTGCCGCACTTCAGCACGCCCCGTTCTCATTCACTCCATCCATCGGTCAGATGCCGCTCCCGACCACCTCCAACGCCCAGACACGGAGGAGGAAGAGGAGGAGGGGGAGGAGGAGGAGGAGGAGGAGGAGGCGGAGGAGGAGCAGGAGGAGGAGCAGGAGGAGGAGGAGGAGGAGGACGACGCCGACGACGACGACGCGCCTGGTGTGTCTGCCTTCTGGGAGCACGAGCTCACACACCAGGCGGTCCTCGGGGAGCTCGCCCGCCGCGAGGGCACTGAGGTTGCAATGCCCCTCTCCCCTCTTGTCTCCACCCTCTTCTCTCTCGATCCATGCCGCTCTCGTCCACCTCCTCCTCCTCGTCGTCTTCATCCTCTTCCTCTCCTCCTCCTCCTCTTCCTCCTCCTCCTTCTCCTCCTCCAGCGACTGCTCCTCATGCTGCTCCAGCTCCCGAGCTTCCTGACCCTAATGCTCTTCCTCCTCTTCCGCATCTTCGTCGTTCTCCTGTTGACATCAACAAGCGTCATGTATCGAATTATACCGCAGTGCCACCGGCGCCGCTCGCACGCTCCCGCGCGACCCAGAACACGGCTGGCGCGGTCCCGAACGCCAGCCGATACGGAGACCAGCTGCGTGCTGCTCCTACTGAGTCTGCTCCCGCCATGACTTCACTGGCGGACATCGCACCCCTGAGCCGAAAATGGCCACAATAATGTGTTCAAGAACATCAGGCCCTTCGCCGAATGCCGAACGCCCCATGAAAATACCCCAGACAAAGGAAACTCCCGGACGGAGAGCCCAAGCACGAAAAACGTCACAGCTGGTGTTGCTCTTGATCCTCCTGCCAACTGTACCTCGCCCTGGTCTGGGTCAGTTCTCGCCCGATCGCCGACACGCCCATGCCGGCGCCCCGCGCAATGCGCGATGTACTCGCAGAACGCCGCGCCATCCTGGCAGCAGCCAGGGCCCTGCCCACGCGTCCGCGAGCTCTCGCCCGCTCCCGAGTCTGCTCCTGCTCGGGCGGCTCCTCAAGACGAAGCCAGGTCGAGGATAACATCGGGTGAGGATGAATCGAGAATCTTTTGGATCTGGCGGCTCTGAAGGACGTCTCGGGCGACGCGGCCTTCTCAGAGCGTTCCAGAACGCTCTGAGAGCGTTCTGGAACGCTCTGGAACGGATTCATCCTCGTCCTAGCCCCGTCCGACTTCTCCCGCTGTCAGACCTGAGCTGATCGAACCGCAAGACCTGCTCAGATCGGGAGCGGGCCGCATCGCCGACGGATCGGATCGCACGACAGGCGCGGCCGATGCTGGTGAATCGAGACGAATCGAATCGAATCTCGGGCCAGGCGAAAGGGGGGGATAGCAAAGGGGGGGGTCGAGAATCAGCTCACGTAGCTGATTTTCCCGGCGCCGGAGGCGCCCGTGCAGCGAGGACTGGGCCCGGCGGCGGGACCGAAACCAGCTGCATGCAGCAGATTTCGTCCCCCCCCCCCCCCCCCCCCCTTTCCCTATCCCCCCCTTGGTCCGGCCCGAGGAGGAGGGAGGAGGGAGGAGGAGGGAGGAGGAGGAGGAGGAGGAGGAGGAGGAGGAAGGAGGAGGAGGAGGAGGAGGAGGAGGAGGAGGAGGAGGAGCTGGCGAATCGCATCGCATCGCATCGGATCGTAGGCGACCCCGCCGGCCGCGGGCCTCCCGCGGCGGTGGACGGCGGCGCGGCCGGGAGGGGGCGCCCGCGTCCTGCCTGCCCAGCTCCACGACGAGTCCCTCCACGGGGGCGTCCGCCTTCTCCTCGGCGATGTGCAGAGGGCAGCTGTCGTCGCCTGGGCGGCGGGGGAGGGGCCGGGGCGAGCGAAGGAGGGGGAAGACCGGGAGGGATGGGAGTAGAAGGGAGGTGGAGGAGGGGTGCGGTGTGATGGAGCGAAGGCGGGATGGGAGCGATGGGGGCGGGGGATGGGAGCAAAGGGGAAGTGACAGACGGGAGGGAAGTGACGCATGGGAGGGAGGACGGGGGGGATAAGGGACGCGCGCGAATCGACGGCGAGCGGTTGCCCGTCGCCGAGCCCACCGCGGCAGGCAGCGAGGTCCTGGTCACCATCCGAGGTGTCAGGTCCCCGACCGTAAGAAAGGAAGGCGCCATCTCGAGGGTAGACGCTATACCGCCATCACCAATGATGCCACCCCTAAAGATGGCGGTGAGTGTATGTATGTATGTATGTATGTATGTATGTATGTATGTATGTATGTATGTATGCATGCATGCATGCATGTATGTATGTATGTATGTGTGCATGAAAATATGTAAATAGGTATGTATGTATGTATGTATGTATGTATGTACGTATGTACGTATGTACACATGTACGTATGTACGTATGTACATATGTACGTATGTACGTGTGTACGTATGTACGTATGTACGTATGTACGTATGTACGTATGTACGTATGTACGTATGTATGTACGTATGTATGTATGTATGTATGTATGTATGTATGTATGTATGTATGTATGTATGTATGTACGTATGTACGCATATACGTATGTACGTATGTACGTATGTACGTATGTACGTATGCACGTATGTACGTATGTATGTACGTATGTACGTATGTACGCATGTACGTATGTATGTATGTATGTATGTACGTATGTATGTATGTATATCGGTATGTATGTATGTACGTATGTATGTATGTACGTATGTACGTATGCACGTATGTACGTATGTACGTATGTACGTATGCATGTATGTCTGTACGCATATACGCATGTACGTATGTACGTATGTACGTACGTACGTACGTACGTACGTATTTATGTATGTATGTATGTATGTATGCATGCATGCATGCATGCATGTGTGTATGTATGTATGTATGCATGCATGCATGCATGCATTTATGTATGTATGTATGTATGTATGACGAGCTCTCGGCATCAACTGGTTTCACACCTCTGACGACCCCTTCGCGCCAGACGACGGTGACGGCGCCAACGATGAAAAGCGCCAGCGCAATGTGGCCATCATCCCTCTCGGCTCCTCCCGCCCGCCCGCTGGCCCGAGAAGGACGGATACCGTGAACGCCTTCCGCATGGCATTCAACGAATGGCTGGGGACCATGGTCGACCAGCACAGTGACTGATGTGTGCGCCGGTTTGGCCCTCCGCCCCTGCTGCCTCGAGCTTAGATCTGCCCGCTCCTGGCGCGTGGAGTTGGGCTGGTCTTCACCTCCTTGGGATGTCTGCCCGCCCTGCCGCCGCCCTCCACTGGGTTTGCCGCCGCACCCCGTCTAGACTCTGCCTCGTTTTGCTGCTCGCCGCACGCCCGCTGGGCCTGCAGGGGCTCTCTGCCTTTCCCGAGGCGGTCATCGGATGGCCCGCTGGGAGCCCCTCGGCGCCGACTTCGTGTCGCCTTTACTGAGTTATCGCTGCAGGCTCAGCTCGTCCTCAACCTGGCCCTGGGCCTGCTGGGCCAATTGGGGTTTGCAACGCCGCCTGTCCGTCGCGTGCGGCCTCAATTCAGCCCGCGTCTGGTCCCAACCTTGCCGCGCCGGCTGGGGTCTGCTTTTCTGCTCGCCCGCCGCGGTTCTTTCCGCTGGGGAGCCTCTGGGTGACAATGCCTACGCTGGCTTGCTCCCGCTCGCGGGGCTTGCCCCCCCCCCCCCCCCCCCTCTCCCCCCGTAGCCCGCTGCTCTCCTGGGGCCTTGTCCGCGCTCTCTGCGTGCGCGCCTTCCCTGGCCTCTCGGCCTCTTTGCCGGCGGCTCCGCCGCGCTTTTCCGGCCACTTGGCCGCCCGCCCCTGTCTGCTGATAGGGCCTCGCCCGCCTGGGCGCCGCCCAGGTCCGCCTCCGCTGGCCGCTCTCTGCCCGCCTAGTTGGCGCGGCCCCCCCCCCCTCCCCCATCCGCCCTCGCCCCCGCCCGCCTGCCCTCGGCCTGCTGGCCCCTCCCGTGCGCCTCGACTTCTCCCTGGCTCCCTGCCGCCCGCCTCTTGGCTCCCTGCCGAGGCACCCTGCCCGCCAGCCTTTGGCGTGGCGCTGCGGCTCCGCCGCCGCGAGCCGCGCCATGGCCGCCCGCACGAGCTGGCGCCTCCCTGCCCGCTGCCTCGCCGCCGCCTCCGCCGCCCGAGGGCCCCTGCCCCGCTCGCCGCCCTGGGGCCCCCAGGGCTGCTGCCCGCTGCTTTTGGAGGGGCTCTGGGACACGCCAAGTAAATACACACAAATCAGAGGATTCCCAATATCTTTAGTATTCTCTGGGTTTCTGTCTTCTCCCCCCCCACTGCCCAGATCTTCCCATGTGCTCTTGTCTCCGTGCCTGCGTGTTCTCTCTCCTCCTGCGCCTTGCCCCGCCGCCGCCTGGCCACTGCCCCGTGAGGGGCCAGCCGTCTCCCCTCTCGCTTCCTCCCGCCGACGCCGCGCGCTCGCGCGGCCCTGGCGGTGCGGGCGCCCGACGCCCTGGGGAGTCGCCGGGCCGCGACGACCGAACAAGTGTGACGAGCTCGGCTCGTCTCCTCCTCCTCCTCCTCCTCCTCCTCCTCCTCCTCCTCTCCCTCCCCCTCCTCCTCCTCCTCCTCCTCCTCCTCCTACTCCTCCTCCTCCTCCTCCTCCTCCTCCTCCTCCTCCTCCTCCTCCATCCTGCTAGGACGGGCCGCGCCGTCGGGCCTCGGGCCTCCTCGAACGTGCGGATGGCGCCTGCCCTTGAGAACAACTGTGTCTGTACGTCTCCCAGCACCAGGCGGAACGACGAGAGGCTGGGAGAGGAGTCCGTTGATGCTCACGGTGTTCCAGCATAACGACGATACCATAACCGATCAAGGCCTCAACTGGCGAATCTCGTGGGGATGGCTGGCGCAGTCAAATTTTGCCGCAAGACACGGGGCGTAGCCCTTTCACAAGGGGTCGACGCAGGAAGCACCCTAGGAAGGACCCAACGAACCCCGAACCAACTCCGACTGATCTGATCTGATCCGCCGATACTTCACAAGATCTGATCACGATCTGAACCTGATCTGATCACGCCGAACACCTGCCCACGATCTGATCCACCGACATTTCGCGATACATTCGCACCGTTACCCGAACAACGACATCTCATGTAGCTGGGCTGAGCGGTATCAGGAGCAGAAAACGTGCTCCTGGAGAACAAGTCGATACGGGTGGTTCTTATCGCGTCGAAGCGGACGCTGGCTCTTGACACCACGTAGATCTCTCAATCTTGAACGGCCCGCTGGATCCCACAACAAATACCCTGAAGAATTGGCCTGGTTCAAGCCGCCTGTGGCCTTCAACCTTGAGCGCCCGTGCAGTCTTCACCGCCGCGTCGATCGGGCGTGAACCTGCCGTGGATGGGCGGAATGGTATGAGAAGAAGGCCCCTCCTCCTCCTCCTCCTCCTCCTCCTCCTCCTCCTCCTCCTCCTCCCTGGAGAGCAGCTCGATGCGTCGGTGAACCGCAGATGGCGGGCTCGTTGGAGCGATTGCGGGGCCCAGGAACACACACGCACTGTCAGAGCCTGCCTCCTCCCTCTCCCTCGACTCTTTTCGGGGAGGGCGAGAGTGGAGAGAGGTGCTGGCGGTGTAGACCTGTGGCCCCTGAGCGCTGCCCTATCAGGCCTCCCTGCGCGCTTGTCAAGACACACTGCTGCTCTTGTAATGCTGGTCTCCAATCAGTTGCACAATTGCCTGGTGTGTTGATAATGCGTGCGTCAAAGTGGTATACTGTAGAACACGAGGATGAAAACGTACTCCCCGAAGCCCACTCCTCAACGGGCGTGTTTCGCAAATACTGCTGGTACGCCCCAAATCTTGCCCATGATATCGCATGTAATATTCAAGCAAATTTGTCCCCTCGGCAAGCACAGCTTGTATCTCCCAGTGTTGGCTCCAAACCAAGACAGCCCAAATACTTACTCAGATGGCTAGTTACACGACGCTATCCGAGGCCTCCAAAACCCCCCCAAGAGAGCACCAGGAGGGCCCCAAGAAACGATTTTTCTTACTGCGACCGCCTCCTTTGTTCATCGACGGCCTCCTGGACCCAGGCGGGCCGCTAAGTTCCCCAAAGTGGCTCCAATGAAACCGCAAAAGAGACCCAGCTGCCACCAACAACGCCCAGCAAGAGCACCCCAATACGCGCAGGTCTTTGCAGTTGCCTCCTGGTTTCTTCGCGCACATCCACACTGCCACGAACAACTCAGGCATATCAACCTTGAGGGCCCTCGCAGCGCCCCTGCGCGAGGCCCTCCAGCTTACCGAGGAATCTGCGAACGGGGAATGCGAAGGTGATGAGGCAGCTGCAACTCCTCTTTGTGCCACTGATTGCTCCAATGCTTCGCTGGTCCGTGCAACTCGCCTGAGAATCGTTCCTGGAAGGGCTGGCAAGGATATGCGGATCGCCAAGAATTATCATAGCTGAAGTGAGCTGCACTGTGACCGTTTCTCCTGCGCTCTGTCAGCCAGGCCCCAGCCGCGCCGACACCACTGTGGCAGTGGTCCAGACGCCAGCAAACTCAATCGGCACTTCTGCTTCTTTCGAAGAGCCTCTATCAGGCACTCCTGCTCAGTCGAAGAGCCTCTATCAGGGAGCCAGGAGCTTCTTTCGAAGAGCCTCTATCAGGCACTCAATCGGCACTTCTGCTTCTTTCGAAGAGCCTGCGTCAGCCTCAGCCGGATCGTGCCCATCAGGACAGCGTCAGCGGAGCCTCTGCCGCTTCGAGGTCCCTGTAGGTGCGGTCCAAACTCCAGCGAGCTCCGTCAGCACCTCTGGCGACAGAGCTCCGTCACTGTACATATCGCTTAACTTAGTCCTGCCATGCTGCGCATCTATGCTCTGGATCTGCGTCATGACTTCGTCTGGATCACTTGAATAATTATAATCATGCCACTCCACCTGCAGCATCTTTAATCCCTCCAGATCGCCAGTTTGGCAGAACCTTTCTTCTACCGTGCCCTCAGACCTAGCTGGTATGACACCCTCTCCGTCCCAACGTTCGATGGGGTGAGACGCCCGTACCTTGATACCGCTGCGGATGAAACGGCTCTGCTCTGCATAACGCAGGCATAGAAATCGGAGGGGCATCACATCCAGCTTGATCGCACACACGCAAATTTCGTCGAACGTGTCTTCGTTCAGGCGTATCTTCAATGCCCCTGTCAAAGACTCAACGAGGTGTGTCACCAAATACATCTTGGCAAGTGCAAGAGCGCCAACAAGCAAATACAACGGGACCTGGTCCTTGCGCAACCAAATCTCGCCATCAGACCACGTAAGCTCATCGCCTGAAACCCGGCCAACGTCGCCAGAACGCATCTTGCACACCTTGCCGTCGTCTCCGATCTCCAATACATCCGGGTGCAAACCACACCACTGCCCCTGCTGCCAATGCCACCAACATACTTTAGAATCTATGATGTCGGCTACGGCGCTACCGTTCATATGCCAGCGCCCTTGCAACGTCGGCTTGCTGGCTTGGGGATCCTCCCAATCGCTCTTGTCAAGCGCCCCAGTATAAAGCAATCGCAGAAATACTCTGCCCACCTCGATTGGTTGGTCGCCCCAATTCAATGTCTTCTCCCCGTCCGCCGCGACACCATGCGAGAGGACTCCTGCAAATGCATCGGAACTTGCCCGTAACAACACAGAATGTGCGCGGAGGTTGCCGTTCATCAGCGCGATCTTGACATCCTGTGTCTCCTCATCTTCCTTCCTCCTCCGACTCCTGCTCTTGCTTCCCCTTCAACTGCTGCTGCTCCTCCTCCTTGTCATGTGCTTTTCCGGTTCCGCCTCCGTCCCCTCCTCTGGCATCCTTGGTCTCGTCGTCCGCGAACATCCTCTCCAGTGCGACTTGGTTGTGACGCATCTCTAGCCTCACCATTGATGCACACTGGTCAACCTGCTGGGGCACCGAGCGGGAGTGGGAATTCGACAATCTATATATATATATACAACTAGGTAATGTTATTTGTGAGTTGTTGTGACTTTCTGTGCCTCTCGGAAGCTCCTCGTCGCCACGGCTGGATCCACCTCGAACTTCTGGTCAGAACGCGCCTCACGCCACATCAGGGGAGCCGATTGTGGAGGAGGAGGATGAGGAGGAGGCGGTGCAAGAGGTTAAGGATGGATCAACGAATCGATCTGCCATGGACGGGGCTGTGCATCAAGGACCGTAGTGGCCGCAGCACTCTGAGAGGTACAGGAGGAGAAGGATGATAAACATGGGTCAGTGAAGACGATAAGGAGGTCGATTTTGGAGGGAGCGGAGGAAGAGGAGGTGCAGGATGATACGGATGGGTCAATGAGGAGATCGGGTGTGGAGGTGCATCGAAGACCATGGTGGCCTCAACACTATGAGGCCAAATGGCCAATACGCAATTCAACGGGACATGGTGGGTTCAGCAACAGAAGCAATCAACGGGACTTCTCGTCCTGTATATTCGGTGGGGGGGGGCGCAAGAGGAGGATGAGGGAGGCAGGGGTTGGAGGCGTGGGGTGGGGGGGGGGGGAGAAGGAGGGAAGGAGGAGGACGAGGAGGACGAGGAGGGAGGAGATGATGAGGAGGAGTCACGGAGGGGGATGGACAAGCAGGGGGGGGGGATGGAGGGAGGGAGACGGATGAAGGCGGACGGAAGACGAACGGAAGGGAGTCGAGAAGGAGGTGGCGAGGAGGGAGGGGGCTGGAAGGGGAGGAGAGGATGACGAGAAGGATGAGGGAAGGGGGGATGAGGGTGACGAAGGAGAAAAGGAGGGAAGGCGGAATGGGGGAAGGGGAGGAGGAGAGGAGGAGGAGGAGGAGCAGGAGGAGGAGGAGGATCAGGAGGAGGAGGAGAAGGAGGAGACCTGTTCACGCCGAGGAACTGGAAATGGACGAGGACAGCAGAGGGAAGGAGGGATTCGGATTGCGTATCTGACTCAACCGCTGGCTAGTCAGCGACATGTCGGCATGCAGCGCGCCACAACAAAGCAGGGACTGATGCCCTGAACTTGCATCGGCTCGGGCACCAATTGCGGGCACACTTTGTTGCAGGTCGAACTTTAAAGCAGAAGATACAATACACTTCGAACACAGTACGGTTTTTGCAACACAGGGAGAGGCACATACAATGAGATAGCGAGGCCGATTGTCCTCGGCTGTTTCTTTATTACACGTCGCTGACGCGCAAAGCTGGACGCAACCTTCGGCCACTCATCACATACACAAAGCGGGAATACATCGTAAGCACCCCGACGGTACGATAAGGAAACGGCAGACGAAACAGCGCCGATCTCGCCCTGAGATCAGAAGAGGAGGTGCTGCAACATCTCCTGCCAACCCAAATTGCTTGCCGTAACTCAGTGGCGCCATCCTAATCCGAGCATGCGTAATGCCGCTATTCCTGGCCAGAGCGAGTGATCTTCTCGGCGCGAGCGACAGGCGGCAGAGGACAACACCCTTGGTTATCGGCACGCCGAGCAACCCTCAATATCCAATGCAACGCCGGGCGGGGGCACACGGGCGGAGGGACGCGAACCTGCGGGTGCGGCATCGCAAGTCGCTCGAAAAAAGGGGGGCCTCGCACGTGTGGTGCGCTGTCGGGTGCAGCATTGCCACCAACCGTGGTCACGTGGGGCCCTGGCCACAGAACGTGAAAAAAAAACATGCGGCAAGCTGCTGGCTGCAATGGAGCTGCTGGACCTGGCGGGGGGGAGCGTTGCTCGGTATGGCACAGGCTGGCCATCGCTCGGACGTCCATTCCCTGTGTTTTTTTCGGTTTCGTGCGTGGTTTTCTCGCCAAATGATCAAGGATGCTCCTCGATGGCCCTCGCCGAAGGAAAAATGCACACGTCCGAGCGATGCCAGGCAAGTGGGGTCTCGCACGCGTTGTGCGCTCGCGGGTGCGCCATTCGCCCCGGCTGGGCTCGCGCGGGCCCCTGGCAAGGGAGCAGCAGAGAGGCGTGCGTTTGGCTGGGCGGGATGCTGGCGGGTGCTTGGAACCCGTGCGCGTCGATCCGCCGACGTCGGCGCATGCGCAAGAGAAGGTATGTGCGGGGGAAGCGGTGGCGGCAGAGGAGGTTAAAAACGCGAAACTCCAACAATAGTTAGCTGCCGACACGCT
The DNA here is from genome assembly GCA_963575745.1 of Prorocentrum cordatum. NCBI lineage: Eukaryota > Dinophyceae > Prorocentrales > Prorocentraceae > Prorocentrum > Prorocentrum cordatum. The sequence goes on along the minus strand of CAUYUJ010018871.1, from coordinate 718,952 downwards.
AGCTTGCTCTCTCGAACGCACGCTGCCAGAGGTGGGACACGCGAAACTCCAACAATAGTTAGCTGCCGACACGCTGGCTGGCTCTCTCGACACACACGCTGCCAGAGCGATGCATCTGCAGCCCACGGCGCCACGGCGAGGTGTGCTCTAGCTGCCTTGTCCCTCCTGCGCACGAGCGCCTGCTCGCGTTCGTGGCGATTCGAGCCCTAAACCTCATCTTAAAAAGGGGCTGGCTGTGGAGGAGGGGGGGGGGGCGTGGCCGTTGAGCCCGGGGTTCCCGAAGGTTGCTCGCGCAAGAAAAGTGGGGCATCGAAGTGCTCCTGCTCCTCGTCCACCTCGGGTGGTCCTGGCTGCCTGGACTTGGCAGCGGTGTCGAAGACGCTATCGCCCTACGTGTGCCCTGTTGCTGCGGGCTCGGGCGGGCGCGAACGACGCATTCGGGATCGGCCCGTCGGGCCCGATCCCTACGCGACGCAAAATCCCCGGGCCCATTCTTCGCGCTGCCCCTGATGCGGATCCCAAGAAACGTGATAGATTTTCAAAGCGCGTCGCGGATCTCTTTGCCCCCCCAAATCTTCAGGCACTATATATCGCAACCTCCCGCCTACGTCGCACGAGCGGGATCGATCATGCTATCTGCTAAACACTTACATCGTCGGTCGGGGTATGTCTTCATCTCGGCGGCCCTCCATTCCCTGCGATGTCCGTCGTAGCCCAGCGTTGTTTCATGACCTCTCCTTCCATGTGAGCACCTGCCTCGCCCCTCCGCATCCTGTGTAAGGGTGAGGAGGACCAATGGACCGACCCCACCCCGAGTGTCCGTCGGTAGACGATGAGGGACGATGGTTTTACCCAACGTACCTCCAACTATCGAGTACCTGTCATCCGAGCCAAGAGGGGCGATGGATATGAGCAAGATAGGAGGAAAGTAGGGGGATTCACACACACCCCCCGTCCCGATCCCGCCCGATGCCCACGCACAAAGGCGAAAGGCACCGAAGCGGGGATCGGGATAGGAGAGTGAATCTCTACTGAACTCCTGTCTGCAATCCACTGCTTCAGCCCAGGAAGGAAAGGAAGGGACAGCCAAAACTCTGTCGTAAGGTTCGCACCCAACGGCGGCGCTAACCCGCAAACAAAGTTTTACAGCGCCTGCCGCCGAGATAGAACCCAGGACAGTGCTGTGGGCTGGAGAGAAGTGGAATGGAGAGACTGAGCTCTTACGACACCGACCCAAACGGTCGGTGCCCGAAGCAACACATGATATGAAAGAAATGTCTGAATGTGAAGTCTTCAATCCAATCCAAATCAAAGTAAGATATGTGAACGATTAGGTACGAGGGTGGTGAATCTTTTTATGCAAGTTCCAGATCCAATCTGTACCAGATGCAATCTGTACGTCTTGCCACAGTTCGAGTCTAAAGGATATTTATGCGATTGTGCATTATGCGATATTTTTTTTTTTGAATCTATATGAGTAGTGATCTCACATCATGAGGATAGCTGGCACCATAATCTTTCACACTCAGTTGTTGAGTCCATGAAGGGGAAGAATCCTTGAAGTGATATACCGATCGGAAAGTAAGTGCGAGCGTCCTCAAAGGATAGATATCAACAAAGAAAAAGATAGATAATAGCGATGGGCGCATCAACAATAAGATAAAGTTGGAAGCCATTCAAAAACTTGTGGGCGGCATGGCAACCAGTTTCCTGGTGCATTAGCGTGGAGGATCCCAGCGCCATGTTCTGCCCGTATATTGTCCCGAGGTGTACTTCTTGTTCCATGCAGTCGCGCCCCATCCACTATTGGCGAAAGGATCCCACGCTTTGACCCAGATGAACTCGTCCCAGTGGTCGTACCACTGGCGGTCATATGGAGCAATTTGCCTGTCGTAATAGTGGGCACCGTAATCAGGACTGTAACCGTGGGTCACGTTCGAGATAGCGGGGCGCTTTGCTAGAGGTGGTCCATCATCGGGACGCGCGGGCGCATATCTGGCAGCGGCAGGCGGAGGCGCCGGAGAGGCGACATGGCCATGGCTGTCGAACGCGCCGGAAGAGGTACGATACTCGGATGTATGTGGTGGTGGCTGGGGGGTTGGATCGGTCCCGCTCCCCCTTATGTCACCCCCACTACTGCTTCCTGGAGCATTGTCGCTGCGGTTTCCCGCTGCACTGGCAGTCTCCTGAAGCTGAGAGTAGTATTCTTCGCGCTCTCTCTTAACACCGGAGCGGATCTCGTCCCGGGACCCAGTCAGGGACTGTGGGTGCGCGCGAATTTCTGCGGCGGTGATGGCACCGCGGAGAGACTCGCCCGGGACGTGTACGGTAAGATGGTTGCGCTGAAACCGTTCACGAAGTGTCTCGGCTCCGAGATTCGGTGCTCCAGTTTCTTTTCTCTTTTTGCAGGCCTGCCAGAGGCGATCGGCCTCAGTGGCAACTTCCATTGTCCATGCAACCCTGCCAGCTTGAATCCGAACCGTTGTCATCTGCTCACGAAAATCATCGTCCTCCGCAAAGCGTTGTGCAAGGGACATGTATGGATGATACATGGGAGGGTAGTTTGGATTCTCAGGCAGAATGCCGTCCGCATCGGCTTTTGTACGTAGCCTGTCGCATTCCTCCAGAGATGGAGAGTTCCAAGCTAGCCACCTCTGATGCCGTTTCTCAGCTTTCTTCCCCATATTTTGAAGATCGTCTTTAGCGTCCGTCTGTGGCTTCTTCAAGCCACGCGTATCAATGGGGGCAGCTGTGACGCGCTGGGCGACGTCATCCGGCTGAGTGGCGACAAGCGCAACGAACTGTTCTCGCCAGGCCGCAACTTCGTCCGGCCATTTTGAGTTCTCGTACCTCATGCAAAAGGCACACTTCAGAGTGGCCCCAGGAGTGTCCAAATCGGCGGGCATCCGAGCGTTGCAAATTGAGCAAGAAGGGATGCGAGTCTGTAGCTCTGGAGGTGCCAGTCCTGTGCTCTCGTCGAACTGAGCGAACCCTGCGAGCAAGGTCGCGAAATTTTCCTGAGATACACTACCACCTGGCGCAGAGACGATTTGGCGGGCCCGATCGAGGTGATCAGGCTCAAGCGGGGCAAAGATCTTTTCGTCGTCTTCGTCCAAGATCTTGTCAAGGTCGCTGCGGTTTCCCGCTGCACCCTGAAAGTCGGCGGAAGCGGCGATAGCCTGGTATGCGTCTTGGAGAACTTGAGTGGCGAGTGTGCGTTGTGATAACTGTGAACCAACGACAGATTCGATAACGGTTTTTGTAGCCTCCACATCGTCTCGCGACGCTAGGGTTTCCCCTTGCTTCGTAGCCAATGTGGAAATCTCTCCGTCGTGGGGCGCCGCATTCACGAACTCGTCGTCCACATAGGTCTCTGTGCCCATGCGGAGTGCAGCAAGGCCGGGATGGTTCTGCAGGATCTCGGCGTTCTCAATGCCGAGGAGTGCAAATTTGTCGCCAGCCTGCTGGTAGAGGTTCAGGTATGCCATGGCGCACCATGAACGTCTGCCGTATGCCAGGGTTCTGTATCGGAAAGTACCAATGCACTGGAAAAGGTACTTGGTGAAAGCTCTGTGTCCGCATTGCTCTGGGAAACGGTGACACCATGGTGCATCGCAATTGAATTCGAAGGTCATTGTTGTATTTGCGATATCATCCATGTTCAAAACAACGATGTATTCCATGGTTTCCTTCACTTTGGTGCTAACACCACCTTGAGGCCCAGATCTACGAACAATGTGGACTTTCTTGAATGCTTTGAAATAGTCTGGTAGGTCGGTCTGATCTGGTCCATACGTGAGAGTTTTCTCCGCGTTATCCTCCATTGTGTCAATCTCATTGCGGAGGTCGTTCTCTGGGGACCAGTCATCCTTCTTGAGGAACTCATCATCGGCATGTTCGGGAACATGTGGCGCAGTGTCACCATTGTTGCGATATCCCGCTGCGCCGTCATCGTTACTTTCCTCTGGAAAATCCGTTGGTACAGGGATTTCGGTCGGCGAGCTCTGGTCCTGTGTGGGGGCCGGCATCTCAGTAGGCGAACTGTGATCGTTTGCCGCCAGAGGGTGATCCTCCGCTGCCGGCGGAGGATAGTCGGGCGAGTGTGGAGTGATAGTCGGCGACGGAGGGTCAACTGCAACTGGTGTCGGTTCTGGCACGACTGTCGGCGACGACTGGGCCGGAGGTGCGTCGTCAGTGGACACACCCAAAGACTGAGGGCTCCTGATCAATTTGAGCAACTCACCTGGCTCAGCCTCAAGAGCATGTATGTCGGAGACCTCCTCAACCTCTGGGGGCTGTTGACTGGGGGCGCTGCGGTGTCCCGCTGCACTAGGGGCGTCTGTATGCCTCTGGCGCAGTGGAGCACGAGAACCTCCCCCAGCCCTGACGTCACTGGTCGGCGTCATGAGTGCATGACGAGGTGGAAAATTAACTGAGGGATCGAAGCGAAGGTCATCTGGAAGCGAGTTAGGGTCAAAGTCTGGGCAAGGTACGACGCGGGCCAGCGTGTTGCCCGCCATCATGCCCTTCGTGCCATCCCAAACGTTCATCCAGTGGTCTCCGATTTTCACGGTCACGTATCCCATGAACTGACCTACCTCGCGAATGGGTCCGAATAAGGATCCCATTGGTTCGCCATCATGAGGGCTAACGCGCTTGCCAACCCAGGAACCGTCTGAGTGTTTCGATGGCGGGTGAGTGTAAAAGTAGCAACCTTGTCTTGATTGAACGTAGTCTCCAATCCGATAGGTCTCGTGGGGACCCATGGGCGGCCAGGCTGACGTGATGTGGCTAACGCGGCCCTCAGTGGCAGCCTGTATGAACCATTGTTCGTAACGCTCGTGAATCTGACGGTTACGCTCACGCTCCTGGTCTGTTGTCAACTGCAAAGCTGCGGTTTCCCGCTGCACAACAGTTGGTATTGAGACGTCAGGGGCGGATGTGTCGCCAGACTCGTCACGATGTGTTCGGATCGGAGGTGCCGCTGGGCGGATGTTGACCAACCCGACGGCCTTTCTAGCCGCTGTTAAGGCATTGATTGCATCAGCGAGTCGACTCTGTGTCCTCAGCAGAGCGGCCTCGGACTTAGCAAGAGCGGCTTCCCTATCGGTGGCCATCTGGGCAGCAGCCACGGCCGCGTCGTGTGGGTCTAACGTGAGGCCCTCAACTCCCTCGGAGACATCTTCCACGGCTGTATCTCTCGGCGCGGCGGTCTCCCGCTGCTCTGCTGCGATCTCTCGCTGCACGTGCGGGGGTGCCGAAGCGATGGGAGTGTGTGCCGGTGGAGGTCCTGGGGGGAGCGGCAGAACCGGTGGCGAAGCCTTGGCAATACTTTGTCCAGGTACAGCTCCCACTGGTGGTGGCGCATGCCGTGGTGGCGGTGGTGGAACCGCGTTGTAGCCCACGACCTGGCCAGGATACACGTTGGGAGCGATCGGCGGCGGTAACTCTCCTGGAGGAGGTCTGCCGACGCCTCCTGGTGGCGGGGCCTTCCTCTGGGGTGTCTTGGGAGCACGTTGCCCAGGCTGGGCTGGCTGGAGTGGAGTCGGAGGCGGTGGAGGTCTCTTCGGCACATCATTGTCTCGAGCCAGGGGTCTGGGCTTGTGCACAGTCGGAGCAGGCGGCTTAGGTGGGGTTGGAGGTGCAGCTGCGGTTACCCGCTGCGCATCGCCCCACGGGTTATTGCCATGGCCACGAGACTCATACAATGTGGAGCGCTCATACTTAGACCGTGGCTCAGAATCACGAGGAGGTCTGGCCAGGTCGTCATCGTCTGGGCGCCCCCAGATGATTTTGCCGGTGGCAATGTTCCTGCAACGAATGAGACAATGTACTGGGATGTCGCATTCTGCCATTATCGCGCCCTGTTTACCCTTCCACCAAGTGATGCCAGCCGTAGCGCATTTCTGATGGTCAATCTGAAATTCACACTGTTTCTTAGCGGAATGAAAGACGTACGGCGGTATGGTGGTGTAGGGGTTCTGGCCGCAAGAGTGAGTGAAAGGATGAGCGGAGGCAAAGACCTCGGCACGGGTTGCCCCATGCTTGTGGTCTCGCTTGTCGAACCCTTTGACTATGCCTGGGTTAGACCTTGGTGAGCCTTCGGTAATGCTCCGCACTGAAGACAGCTCGGTTGCGTGCCAGAGATATGGAGTGTCATGGATAGACAACTCCTCCCAACCCATGTTGTGGGCTGTGGAATATGGATGCACCTCGGACTGACCACCTGTGCTTCGTATGGCCAAGATGCGGCCGAACGGAAACGTGAGCGGGTTGAGGTCAGAGCCGATGGGTGCAAACACTTCGGTGCGCGACTTTCCATCTGCATGGTATTGCAGCATGCGAATGGCCATGTAACAATAGTAATCGGCCAAGTCGATGTAGTCACCATTGTCACGCTCAATTTCCCAACATGCTAGGACGGCTTCGTTCGTGGGTGTCTTGCGGTATTCCCATTTCCCCTTCTTTCTGTGGTAGTATTCTTGCTGGCTGCGCTGCCAGCAATTCATCGCACACTCTCGAAAGGTGGATGTCTTGGAGAAGTCGATGTTCAGACGCCGATCGTGATATGCATTGGTCACTCCACTTGTGTGACGGAGCATCGTCATGAGAAGCTTGCTAAACTCCCAGCGCCCGAAGTCGCATCCATCAGGGAGAGGGGGGCCGTATGGGCAATCTCGCCACGGGGGCAAGGCGATCCACTCATATGCACCCTCGAACCAGCGGCTGCCGACGAGGTCGTCGGCGTATTTGAGCACGTGAATGTCCTGTTCATTGATCAGGCGCCGCGGGTCGTTCTCGGGGACATTGTCCGGGATTGTTCTGCGAAGCAGTGGATCGACATCGAAAATGACAATGGCGTTTGGGTGATCAGGGTCAATCAATGCTAACTCTCGTGGGGTCTTACATCTGTCCATGTCATCTGTACGCTTCTTGACCCCGGAGAAATAGCATGCCCGCTGTGGTGTCAAAACGTTGTATAATGTCTCTCTGGCTACGGTTTCCCGTTGCAAGACCATGTCGCCATCCTCGGACTCCGCGGTCGTCATCGGGTTGTTGTCCATCCACTGTTGGGCCTCCGGGTTGAGAGCCATCTCCTCCGCCAAGCGGAGGTGCCGGGCATCGCCTTTACCGTTCTTCATGAGGTCGGGGTCGAGCAGGTAAAGGCCGGCGTAAATGGCGGCACACAGTCGTGCGTGTCTCTCTCGCCAGGAGGTCTCGGATGTGCATTCCATGTAGCCAGTGATCCAAGAGTTACGGTCTGGTCCAAGCGATTTGTCACGAGTGTCCTGGAGAAGGCCTCGGTATAATTTGGACATCTGAGAAACATGATCGGCCATGACATATTCGTCTTGAGTCATCACTAATGCATATGTCGGGTCAGCCGTCGTGTCCTCTGTGACTGGCAAGAAGGTAATGTCACCTTCTTGGTTCAGAACGGCGCGCATCCCAAGGTCCTCACGCTGCTGAATAGATTCTGCATTGGAAGCGAAAGCCGTGGTTGCACGCGTGGATGTCTCGTCTTCGTTTTTCACGCCAGATCGCTTCAGATGTGCTGTGATCATTTTGGCGATCTCGGGAGCGACGGTAGGCGGGGCGGCGGCTGTAGCGACGGTCTCCCGTTGCGCAGCTGCGGTGTCCCGCTGCTTGGTCCAATTGCAGAGGTTATGAGCGGCACGCATGCATAACAACTCATTTGTCTTCGCACGATCAACGGATGATGCTGAAACGTGATCGTATAGACTCTGGATGTGTACTTGACGATGGTGCCACGCGATCAACAACATGTGGGACAAACTATGAGATTGTGGTTCATTAAGCGGCTTCACTGCGGGCTGTTTGAAAGCGTAGAACTGACTTGGCTTAGAGTTCATTACGCCATAAAGGTTCTTGAGTGTTGCAAAGGTGACCCATTGCGCAGCGAAGCGAGCCCAATTCGCACCTGTCTTCTGGCAGTGCCATCCATCATCCTTGGTGCGATCCATAGCTTGTGTCCATGCCGAGTTGTTGATGACGGAAATGCCACGTGTCTGCATGAGGATGCACATATCTTTCGAGATGGTGTCGAAGTGGTGAGGCAAGCCCCAATCTTTGGCCGTGCCAGGGCCAATAACTTGAGGGTGTTTATACCAGTTCGCAACGTCACAAAACCTATCAAGGCCGAAAGAGACATGCGGCATCATCTCGAGCAGGCATCCCTCTTGTGCTTCCCACTTGCGTTGGTACGCACGGTGGTCCCGTCTCTCCCAACCCAGGTCCACTTTTTGGGCATCGACTATTTTCTGATTGTAGGCTGGAAACGTGATGTCATTGTTGTTCCACCAGAAAGTGGCAGTGGCACCACGCTCATACCACAATTGTTTGTAATGAGCATCGAGGTCGGCCCAAGTGTCCCATAGGGCTTCATCCATGTCAAAGTAGCGTTGTTTTTGAGCAGTGTCCATGTTCTGGGCGCGCATCTCTCTGAGCGTGGCGATCCTCTCGAGGATATCGCGATGGAGACTCCAGAGTGAAGAATCAATACCATCAATGTTGGTGCCTTTTTCAGCGTTGGTGATGATGAGTCGTTTCCTCTCCGAGGTGCGCTGGTCCAGGCGCTCAAGCTCAGGGACGAGGCCCAGGTTCATGTAATCTTCGTCGGACGAACCCTCGGGGCGCTGAGGCAGATCCGTGCCTGGCTGCACGACATGATCGTCCCAGAATCCTGGAATGTATGAGTAGAACCAGTCCAGGATACAGTCCCGAGCCGCGGAGGCTAGAGTAGCGAGAGTGGCTTTTCCCATGTACTCTTGATGCACTGGGGTTGGGACGAGTAGCGTTGAGAAGGGTTGTCCAACTTGGCGAATACAATCGTAACTGCATAGCATATTGATGGCCTCTTCAGGCGTATGGTAATTCTTGCTGGCTTTTCCCATCATAGGTCCCGAGTCGGTGAAAATGTAGAAGAATGGGGTAGCAGTGCCTGTAGGGCCAAAGGCATGGTTAATGGATAATCCAAGATCCTCTGTGGCAAGCTGCATCCAGCCATTCTCATCCGCGAAACATTTGACCACGGAAGCGTTCGTCCACGAGTGATGCTTAGCGTGATCAAAGTCAATGAAATCGTTGGTACTGTCACCGCGGGATGTAGAGTCGGCACAAACCAACAAAGGGTCGGAAATCTTATTGTCGCTCTGTTGGTTATGTGATGGGCATCCAAAGATGTTTCGCCTTTGGTGTCCCGGGGCCCAACCGCTAGTACGAACGGGACTTTGGTTCGCCTCGAGTTCCTCACGCCAGGGATCATCACCGCTGCGGTTTCCCGCTGCGTATCGATGGCTACCTGTGTCGGTGAGGCTAGCGATGGCAATGGGGCGAGACAAGTGGCCCCCAGATCCACACGGCGGGTCCAAACGACAACTACCCCCTCCTATGTACTGGACATGGTGTTTAGGCGAAGCCGTTTTCATGTCACTATTGAGGTCTCGAGCGGGGATGTCGATGAACGAGTTGTAGCTGTTTTCCACGAACGAGCCAACCGAGCCTGCGCAGTCGCTCTTGTGTGGAAGGGCTCTTCCGTGTGTCAATCCAGAAGAGGACCGCTGGACACCAAAATTGTATCCGTAATTAGGCGTGTCAAGGCTGTTTAGACCTAATGGGCGATGCTCCTTTTTGTACATGTTATATGTGTCGTCAAGAGAAGAGCTCACCCATCCACCAATGGCGGTGGATCCAACTATAGACCATGCACCTTGGAGTCCTTTCCACAAGGACGTGGCGGCGTGTGAAAGGCACTCAAGAGATGGCATCAACGGTGGCTCGCTGCGGTCTCCCGCTGCTATGCTGCGGTCTCCCGCTGCACTGCCGAGAGCCTCGGTGCGAAGCCAGTTGAAGTGTTGAACGATGCTCTCCAATTGGTCATTCATGTCCTGGTCAAGGCAAGCCTTGGCTACGTACGAATGCAGAACAGCAAAGAATGAGACCCAAGGGAGTGTCGTCTCCTGCAACAAATTTTGCATCGAAATCTCAACATCCATCTCAACGGCATTACGAAGGTCTTTGCGTGAGCATTCAAGGAAGCAAACGCCAGATCCTTCAGGTGCCTGAGTAAAAGCTATCGGGAACTTATTAGGGCCTGCCCACGGTAGCTGGGTATCGAACGCAGCTCCGACAGTGGGTCGAATGATTGGTCCATCTGGAGGAAGAGTGCAGGCTGGGCGCTGGATCATCGGAAAGGCACGATTGAAACGTGGTGTACCTTCCGTGATGTCAACCATATCAGCGTCCTGGTCTTCGCCGCCCTCTAGCGGGGGTTGCCCTCCGCGTGGAGCTCCAGGGTTACCCCCTGAGCTCGATGCGGTGCCCCGCTGCATGCTGCTGGGGGGGGAACGAGACCGATCCTGCAACTGTGTGTTTGAGCCGCCTACCGCGCCGATGCCGGGCGGGGCGGCCGGAGTTTCCTCCCCTTGAGAAGAATCGCTGCGGTTATGCATAACGTCTCGTATGACAAGAGTGCGTAATGGTGAAGAAGAGGATGAACCAGGGGAAGACGATGTTGGAAAGTGGTGACCTGTAGCTACCTTGCGCCTAGTTCGGGTCGGGCTCTTAGCCCGGGTCGGGCCCGGGTCCTTCTTAGCCCGGGTCGGACTCTTCTGAGGAGACTTACGGCGTTGTCGCGGGGACTTGGGCCGTGCCGAACGCGAAGCGTTGGACCCGGCAGTGATGCCGTGATGATGTCCACATGAGTGCAAACCCTCGTGATTAGGGCAACCAACACATCTCTTACCACATGCTGATCCAACCTCGCCCCAGGGGTCCTTGGAAGTGAGAGCAACTTCACAGAAGCCCAAACATCCTGGAGATTTTGGGGGTTCGGCGGAGTGCGGTAGACCGTTGGGTCTGCGAGTCCCCTCGTCCTCCGTCGAAGTATGTCGACGCATGCCCTTAGGCAATGATGGCGAAGGACGAATGAGCGCAAGCTCGAGAAGTGTTTCCCAAACATTACTCTTTTTGGAGTCGAAATGTTTTGTCATCATGTCCGCAACTTGTTCCTTAGTACCTACGTGTGACAAATGTATTTGTTCATGTTGACAGACTTCCACGATCCAATCCAAGTTGATTCTATGCGTGCGATGGAGGTGCCGCAATGCGGCCGTCCTACCTTTCTTCACTATTTTGATAACAGCCTCGTTGTCCTCGGCTATGATAAGCTGTACCTGCGGGGGGCTCTTATCAGAATAAACTTTGCGATGATCATGTAGAGGATGTTCGCCGAATGTTGTCAGGGTGGATCGAGGAGAGTCGTAAGTGCCAGGGGCTGGGGTTTCCCCCTGCTTCTTATACGTTGGTGGCTTACGCTGTTTGCGAGAGGCAGCGGCAACTTTGTCGCGGGCCTTGTGCGTGCGTACAACGTGTTCCCAAAAGGTAAGCAGGGGGAGGCCTTCAACCCGGAGCGCCGTGTCCAACGCGACGATTTCGGATTCCGTAGAGGAATGCGAAACCACGGTTTGTTTCTTACACGCGGCGTTGATCGGGAAAAAAGTGTTGGGGCCCACAATGGCAGCAAAGATGCCTGTCGTGGACTTTGACGTAGAAACACAATCTGCATAGGAAGCGTCTGTAAACAGTATGACGGAAAGTTGGTCGGCGGAGTCGCCGATGAAACCCTGTAAGCTATGCGTCTTGGTGTGCTTGATGTAGCATACAAGACGATGCAGACGTTTGTCGCAGGCTCGATTCCATTTGGTAATCTCGCGTGCCAACATGCAGACTGGATGTAATAAATCAAAGCGACAGCATCTTGCAAGATATAAAATTTTCATTAGAATGCTAGCCGACTCTGGGCCGAGGACGCCTTTGTCGTCAAAATCAGCTTCTGTGAAGGCGGAGTCCTCGATCCCAGGGGTTTCGGAGACAGGTAGGTCGCGGAATTTCATTTTCGGATTGTCTGGAATGGTAGCAGCAACCTCAAGGTAGCGATCGATACATTGGTCAATATACCCGCTCATGTTATATCGAACGCCACGGACATCTTTGGCAGTTTTGTAGGCTGCGGTGTCCCGCTGCGCTTGAGGCAGAAGAGGACGAATGGTCTCCATACGTTTGTTGAATTCGATGTCTGATACTGTATATGGAGCCTGTCCGCAACCGAGATATTGATCAAGTTTGGTGGGCGGATCGATCTTGATGCCGCTGTCCCGGATGAGGGTCCAGCCAGCTTCGAGGTTGTCTTTTGGGCCGGCCAGCTTGAAGTCATCAACGTAGACAGAGAGCACCAATCCAAGTTTGGGGTGAGTCCAAATGCATTCCCATCCTTGCATAGGAACGAATCCTTTGCTCTCAAGGCATGTCTTGCAGTGTCTCTCCCAAAAGACGCCAGCAAGAGGGTGACCGTAGAGAGCTAAACGAAGTCGGCACACTGGGTCTTTGTATTTAGCCCATGATGCTGGTCGACGTGCCGGTGGGAGGCTGATCCACGTATCGACTGGGTCAATTCTGCCGTCACCGTACAACAGCGCCTGCGTGTATGCTGATGGGGCATCACTTTGGCCGCCATTGTAACCGGGCATGTGTGCGACAGCATCAACGAGCTTTGACGCCTCAATATGTGATGCGCTGGATGCGGCATCAGCGAAAACCGCTGCCAGGCCTGTTTGATCTTTCATAGTATTTCCCTGGCAGACAACGCGACCTTTGTATTTGCGCTGTTCAGGTGGGAGTTCGGAATGCTTCACAGTACCGAGTTCGAGTAAATGCGCGAAATGAATGTCCTTGCCCTCCTTAATGGCCTGCGCTTTGACGTCGGCGCGTTCAGCGACGGTGTCTTCCATCCATGTGGTCTGTGCGCGAAGGCGATCATATTCTCCACGGAGAGCGGCCTGAGCGCGTGGTTCTGCTGCTATTTGCTTTTTGTTGAGGCTCTGGGTCACCAGTGCATATGAAGTAGTTTCGTGGCGCTCACGATGTGGCTGATCAGGTATGTCTTTGGGAAGGACGGCCATGATAGGAGCATCAACGAAACCGGAAAGCTTTCTCTGCCGGACAAACTGCGCGAAGGTCGGTTTCAGTGTGAGACAAAGTGGATTCAAAGCACCGAATGATGGACCATCGTGATCAATGTTTGTCGGGGATGCGATCGCCACTGCAGCTCTAGCCGGCGATGATGACGATGCACTGGTTTCCCGGTGCTCATTATCAGGTAAATAATACAGCACCGTAGTAATGTCTCGGGGACCACCAGGGACAGGGGCGTACAAAATAGTTTTGTCTGTGACGCCCTTGACTTGTTCGTCTCGGATCGTGTCTCCGGTGTGCGTGTCAAGAGTGAGTCGACGCTCGACACGGTCCCATCTCGGTCCATCCGAGCGTGTTGTTCTAAGTGTTTTGGCGTTGTCATCCTGACGAGACCAGGTCTTCAGAGTCGCTTCATGTCGGCGAGCACGAGCTTGGGAGACCATCTTGCCGAATGCACGTTCGCGATCGCGCTGGCGACCAGAAAGACACTTCCAGTACTCAACGAGACAGTGATCGGGCCTGGTAGTTTTCTGTATTTTGGTATCGCGTCCCATTGATTTAATTTTACCATCGGAAGTATATTCTGGAGCATAGTAAAATCGCACGGTGCCTGTCCAGGGTTCTCCCAGGGCTCGATGATCGCTCTCACTGACTCCATCCCATGTGTCTCTAAACTTATCCTGTCCCTGGAATGTCGATGTTGTCTCGAATTCACGAATTACATCAAACTTTTCCAATGGTACCGGTAGCCCTTCGGGGGCGTCCGTAGGGATAAACAACTGTAAACGTGGGGTACATATGTGACGAATAATCGTAGCATCACGTTTTTCCCAATAATCTGGAGTTGCCGCAGGGGCGGTTGGTAATTCTGCCTCTGCGACGGCTGGGGTTTCCCCCTGCATCGGCGTATGAGCAGGGTCGTCCCAGTCCGCAGGGTAGTTGTCGAGTCGTGGGTCATCGTCGCGCATGGGGTCCAAGCAGTCGCCGAGAGGTATTTTGGCCTCATCTGCAATGGACTCGTGCATGGGCGGGTTATGATGAGTAAGAACGCCGTCAGCGACCGGGAACTCAAGTTTAGCTGGTACGACAATGTCTTTGACACGATGAACGTGACAATGGGTGCTGTCTGGGTATTTGGCATATGTGGCGGTGTCGACGACTAGGTAGTCTCCAGACCATCGTCCGCCTGCATGCATATGATAACCCATGAACAGTCCCTCGCGTGTTGTCTTTGTGAATTTCTTGCCATCACTATCTGTGATGAGTTCCGGGTACAGGCATTTCCAATATACTTTGGAACCAAAGGGTACTGTGCGTCCATTGAATGACTCTCCGAAGCGAATTTCATATGGCGTAAGTTCCGCCTTATTTGGGTCAGAAGATGCGGCACCGGTGGTAGACAGAGAGAAGTTGGTGGCATTGCAGAAACATTGCATAGCCTCGCACCACCATTCGTGTCCCAGGCCAGAAGCCATGAGGACAGCCTTTGTGCCTTTGACCACGCGCTGCACAGCACGCTCTACGGTCCCGTTAGTCTGAGGGCGGTGTGGCGTGCTGGTGTCATGTCGCCAGCCAAGTGTGGCACATGCTTTGATGAGTTCTTTGGAATTGTCGGTATAAATGTGTTTAACCTCATCATTTGGGGCGACAAATTTCGTCAGACTAAGTTTGGTGGTTTCGGCATCCTTGTGCAATGCTGGATAGGCCATCATGATGCCGGTGTGCTTGTCTAGGACAACAAGAGCGCACCTTTCCTTCTGCCTGCCAGTGGCCTCATCATCTCCAATAATGATATGATCTGCTGTCAAGGAATCTCCAAATCTCTTCGGTACGAACGCTTCATAAGTAGAATCATCTTCGTTTTTCTCGAGATCTGAACGCATCTTATGTTTTCTTTTGCAAGGCTTTTTGCGAATCAAAGCTCGAGCGCATATCTCACAATCTGGGTGTTTGGGAGAATGAGTCAAGTAATGACTGGGGTCAATGCTCGGTCTCTCGCCGACAGGGAGAGCACTATCAGGGCCTTGCTGCGGGTCACCGCTGCACGAGGGTTTGTTTAGAACCTCGAGGTTGTAACACCAGCATGGGCCTTTAGTGGGGGTCTCCTCTGCGGGGTCGATGGGAAAAGTCTGAAAACGACCACGACCACAGTCCCTGTGAGACATGCTTTTCCACTGTGGCAGGATCACTCCGCAGCATGATGTCCTGACGCGTCGGCGCGGGCATTCCTTCGTGTGTCGCCTCGCGGAATGCAAGGGGGTCGGCGGAGGTGGCGGAGCATCGTGCATGTGGTCGATATTGATCTGTGGGATAAAGTTATGTACCACAGCCTGTTTAGGCTGACCTTGTGGGGGTGTTAGTACGCATCCGATTTTTCTGTTCCAATGTATATCCCAATCGTCTTCCTCGACAAGACGACCCATGGACCAAACGGACGGGCAATTATCCATGACCAGGGTGTCTTTCTCGATGCCGAGTGCTGGGATTTTGACACGTACATGTTGATTGACGATTCTCTCGCCATTGGCGGTTTCCAAAATGTGTTCTCGTCCAATGCGAATGCCCTTTTTCTCGGATTCTGTCATGTCGGATTTATCGGAAATATGTAATGCCGAACCGCTATCAAGGACGAAAGAACGCGATATTGCCACCGTATCCTTTGTTGGAGGGACGCAGGCTGCAGTTTCCTGCTGCGACGAAGCTGCAGTGTCCTGCTGCGCGGGTGCTGCAGTTGCCTGCTGCACTGGTGCTGCAGTTGCCTGCTGCGCTGGTGCTGCAGTTGCCTGCTGCGCCGTAGCATATGTGTGGAGCAGCACGTCCTCCTGTGGGATTGCGATGTAGCAATAGTCGAAGTGGATGTCCTCGTCGTCGTCCAGCCTCCGGATGAGGGCGAATGCGTTCTCCTGGGCGCGTATCAGATGTGCCTGAGAACGGATCCACCACCAATCGGGTATTGGGTCTGGAACGTGGACGGCACCGCCTTTGTTTGGTGCCTCACGGTACGGTCTCATCTTACGTCGAACCGTGAAAAATTCGACATCGGTACCTGCAAGGTTCCAGCGAACCTTTAGTTTCGGCGTCGATGTCGTCGCAGGCGGTTTGGTCTTGAAAATCTGGGCCTTTGAGATACCATGTGTAGGTGAAACTGCGAGGATCTTCTCACGTATCACGTACACTCGGTTGGTGTTCCGAGCGGGAGAACGCTGTCGTTGGCTGGACTGCGATGTCCGACTGGAACGGGAGCCAGATCGTGAATCTCTCTGAGACCATCGTGTACCGCCGGGACTACGTGATCGGCCTTGCCGCTGAGACGAACGAGACGGCGATCGCGAGTCCTTCTGGGACCAGCGAGTGCCGCCTGGGCTCTTGGAGGGCTGTCGAGTGTTCGTTGAGAAACGACGGGTGCCCCCCGGACTCCTGGAGTAAGCCCTGCCCCCCGGACTCCTGGTGAAGGATCGTGATCTCTGCGACCAGCGTCTACCACCTGGGCTTCGGGAGGGAAACCTCTGTTCGCCTCTGGGCCTGCTGGGGCTGCGAGGCGGCGTCTTGAAGCCATTTTTATAGTGGGCAAATTTGCAATTATCCCCGTTGGTGCAACTACCCTTCTGGTAGAAGACGCAAGGATGCACGTGGTGCCGGTTGCAGCCAGTGCCGCGCTGACACATATTACCCTTTGCAAAATCGTAGCAAAAATACCTGGCAGCCGGAGGCCTCGAAGTAGCCGCGCCAGAGGCGCTGCCTCGAGCGTCTCTACGATGTTGAGATGATTGGCGATTCCTGGGAGGATCACGAGACGACGGGTGGCGTCTGGGCGGCGGTTTCTTTTCAGCAGCGTGCAGGAACTTACATGTATCTGGACGGGGACACCCTTTGCCCTTGAAGAAAGGGACGCAATGTGAGTTGCGGCTTGATTGTTTGATCTTAGTCTTGGCAGGGGCAACGGTGTCCCGCGATTCTTTTTGCATGCTATATTGGTTCTTCTGTAGCTTATATAAATCAAGAACATCGTAAACTCTTTGATGGAGCCACTTATATGTCTTGATTACCTCTCCGTTCTCATCTTTGGCTCCAGCCTTGGCTTTGTTGTATTTGCTCATGTCTTCTTTCATCCAAGGGTGCCTCTGAACCTGAGTACGAAAGAGGGATTCCATGATGTACATCTCGGGTAGTTTGTTAAGAGCCAAAAGTAATCGATCCCATTCGACGATGAAACGCTGGAGATCGTCTCCGTGCATGCGTAGATTCTTGATGCGATCAAAGTCGTGAAGGTGGTCCTCGGCAACCGTGACGTCGAATGAACGGATAATTTTCTGATATACCTGACGTCCTTTAAGCATGCGCTTTGCTTTGTGTTCAACGTCCTCTAACAGCTTCATTTGCAATCTTAGCTCATGTGGGAGGATCTCGAGAAGAGCGTCAGCTAACTTACAGTCGAGGCTCTCAAAGTCGCCGCTGTCGGCGAGATCCTCAAAAGTCATCTCAGGGTTCTCCGCTACCATGATGAAGGCGTACGCCTGAGCTGGGCGTCCAGAGGCGTTTCTGAAACCCTTGCGGACACCGTTCATCCAATCAGAGACTCCTGTGATCTTAGGGAAGCCTGGGACCCGAACACGGTCACTTTCTTTGACTGTGGCAGGAAGTAGTGACCCGCCAACATTGTACGGGGATTGCGCAACGTTGGAGCCGAGTGGACCTAGATTAATGGGAGAGTGTGTTCGAAAGCTGGCATTGTCTGCAGCTGGCTCAGGGGCAGGGGGCTGGGCTGCGGTTCCCCGCTGCTCGTCAGCACCAGTTCCTGCCTGAGGAAGTGTCGGCTTGGAAGCGGCCCCAGAAGAACCCCCCGCATCGCGAGCAGCGGCGTCAGGGGAGGGGCGGCGAGAGCCGGTAACAGGTGTATGTTTGGCTGCGTCCGCGATGTGATCGTTTATTGTTTGCTCAAGCGTGGTGTTGTCTGCCTGCAGTTTTGCGACACAATCAGACAATACATCCAATTCAGCATGTTGATGTTTCTGAGTGTCAGTGAGGAATCGAACGTCATCCTTATTGTGGGTAGTATGATTGACGATAAGAGTACGCAGGTCAACATTCTCGTTAGCAAGACGAGCCATCTCAGCGTTCATTTGATCCAGGCGCGCAGTCGCGCGTGCTGACTCGGCATCCCTCTCGGCCACAGAATCCTGCAGCTGCCTTTGCAAGTGGGCCACCTCCGCTCGGACGGTCTGTAAAACAGCTGCCGTCACGTCGGGGTTGGTCACCGTAGCAGTGGGACTCACCTGCGCAGTATGAGCCCGTGCGACCTGCAGCTCAGCTACGGTCTGCTCGAGAGTGTGGACTCTGGATAGAAGCTGTGGTACATGTTGAACCTGACAGGAAGAGAGTTGAGCTTGGAAAGCGTTCTCGGCCTCACATAACTTGCCATACAAATCTTGCTGGACGGAGCGTGTATGATCGTGCAGCTCACGTGCTGCAGCTTCCGTTTCACCACGGATCGTGGCAAGATGACCTTGTAGTGCGGTGGAAGGCGCTACGAAGGCACCTGAAGCTGTGCCCGCGACTTCTCGCAGCTCTTCGCGAAGAATGCGTGCACGTTCATCGTTGTGTTGACGAATCTGAATGACGCTAGCTTCAAGTCGATCGAAGTCGGACTTGACGGCCACAAGTTCGTTAGTTTCGCGATCTCGTTGTATATCGAGACGCTGCATCAGCTGTTGCATGACCCGACGGTCCTCCTGGACGGCAGCGTCCAAGATCGAAAGACCCTGTTGGAGGTCACTCCGGAGGACGGCGGTATCAGAGGCGACAGCCTTGTGGACGAGGCTAGTTTGATATTCAACATATGTGTGCACGTGATCTCGTAGCTCAGCCATGTCTTGCATTGGCAGAGCCTCCCTATGTCGGTTTGCGGCTGGGGAACTTTGGGGCCTAATACGAACCCCCCGGACAGATGGACTCCTACTGCCGCGATCGTCTCGAATGATGTACTGTTCGGGGCCACGCCTGGGGGCTTGGCTCCTAGAATGAGCACGGCGACTAGGGCCATGGTCAGAAGTACGGTTTTCGAATGCACGGACTCGCTCATAAACCTGTCCCTGTTCAATCCCTGTGTGTTCGGGCGTCCCATGGCCCCACCTTCGTGTGCCTGTACCTCTCTCTCTCGGAGGGGAGGAAGGTGTGGGCATCTGTTGAGCTGCGGTGTCCCGCTGCACTGTCTGGGACGGTGCTGCGGTGGCCCGCTGCGCTGTTTGTGGCGGGGCTGCGGTTTCCCGCCGCGCTGACTGGTGCAGTGCTGCGGGAGGGACGTCAGATGTGGTATGAAGGGTGGGGAATTGAGGCGTGAGCCCTGGAGCGGCGTGTAAGAATCGCTGCTGTAGGGAGGGCTGATCTCCAATAGGAAGTGGGGGTGCGGAAACGCTATGAGCATGCAAGGCACGAAGCTGGTGCAACTCAGCTTGCATAGCATGAAGCTGAACTGCCGCCTGGGTGGGCAACGCTGGCATTGCTGCGGTTTCCCGCTGCATTGACTGCGCTGCACTGGGTGGGGGCATAGCTTCGTCCAATCCGTCGGTTCCTGGAGAGATGGCCATGCGGGCCGCAAAATTGGGGGAAGCTCCTAGAATATCGGACATATCAGCATCCAAGTTGCGCGCGACTGACGGCGACGACTCATCATGCGGGAGGACGGACGACTGGTGTCGTGCCGTCATCCTGCATAACTAGTCCGATGTCGTCAGGTCGGGTCGCAGGTTGGACGCGATGTCGGATATAAAAGAGAAGGCTGATAACCTGTGTAAGGGTGAGGAGGACCAATGGACCGACCCCACCCCGAGTGTCCGTCGGTAGACGATGAGGGACGATGGTTTTACCCAACGTACCTCCAACTATCGAGTACCTGTCATCCGAGCCAAGAGGGGCGATGGATATGAGCAAGATAGGAGGAAAGTAGGGGGATTCACACACACATCCACCAATCTACTGTGTAAGCCTGAAACGCGTGGCACCACGATCCTAGTCGGTGCCCTCCACGACTGACGGCACGGAGGGGTGCCATGTGAATGACGTCGCGGCCTAGGTGCGCGGAAAGATTTTGGCCATCGCTCCTAGCAGTGCGTTGCCAACCCAAGACGTCTCCATCTGTCGCGAAGTGAGTCTAACCTTCCTCCCAATACTCGTCATGCATCCGTAGTGGGGGCGGGCCGCTACCTTCGGCCCACCTCGCAGCAGAACATGTCTCGCGTGGTGGGCCCCCTCCCGACGCAACGACCCGCTTCGCCAACGCATGCTCCATGCGGCATGTGCATCAGCATTCATCATGCCGCCGAACGTCGCGTGGATGGCTATCGCGATGGAACATACAATAATGACACAATCGGTAAGGTAGTGTGCCCATTCCACCTGTGCCTGAATGCTCCCTCCCCGCCGTCGACCACAGTGCAAGTTTAGTACGTGGCACTCTACCCGTCGCACTGTGCACGGGGCGGGTCAGCCGCAATGCCTGCATACTGTTTCGGAAGAAACAAGCGCGCTGGATGCCTTTCTGAACTCTGATCAGTTGGCGGCGGAGCAGGCGGCGGCGCTGGCAGCGGTGGCGGCGGTGGCAAGCACTCGGCGTCCGGATAGGTCGCTGCAGTGCGTCGCTTAGCTCCCTGCTGCGTTCTTGTCGCGATTATTCGTTCGGCTTCGGGTTCCAAGGGCCCCGACGCCCTTGTGGTTGGGAACGCCGCGCGCCGTCTCGAAACCCGAGCCCAACCTCTGAGCGAGCCCCCCTGGGGCCCTCTTTCGGCATGCTC
Organism: Prorocentrum cordatum; assembly: GCA_963575745.1. Lineage (NCBI taxonomy): Eukaryota > Dinophyceae > Prorocentrales > Prorocentraceae > Prorocentrum > Prorocentrum cordatum. Next base: position 698,172 of record CAUYUJ010018871.1, on the reverse strand, counting down.
TACATGATGTGCTTGGTTCTGTCGCGTAGTAAGTCGGACGTGCGTGCATCTCGGTGAGACCGAAACCAATCATGCTTTAGATACACCCGATTAGCACCATTCGGCACGCCTGTCATCGTCCGTCTGGATGCGCATGTGCACGTGCCAGGTCGGTCTGTCTGCGACGCGTGCGTGCCGCGTGTCCCCGATGCGCTGCATGGCTGCGAAACTCCCGAGCGCGCCACGGGCATGTTTTGGCTTCGGTAATTGCCCGCGCCGTCGGTGCAATCAATCAACATGCCGGTGGAGTTCGTGTAGACTCGCTGTGGCACGCAATCAAGTCTGTCGGTATCAAACAATCAATGGAAATTGCTCTGCTGGTTTGATCGCATGTCTGCCGGTGCTTGCGCTTGCGTAATTTGCCCCAATAATTGTTTCCAGGCTGACGGACTCCTCCCGGAAAGTGCATCCCAAGGACCCCGTGCATGAACGCGGCTGCGGCAGCTCGGCGCAGGCGCGGATGGCAGAGCGTAGACAGTCTAGGTCTTCTAGCAAGAGACCCGCCGATATCCAAGACCTCGCAAAGGTCGCTGCTGCTGTCCGCTCCGCCCTCAATGATGAAAATGCTAGAATGATACGAGTGACCAACGGCGATCCGTGCAGTCGTAACGTGGCTACGAACCAAAGGAGTGTGGGTGGTTGTCGTTGGAATGTAGCCAACGCCATCTGGCCGCGCGCGCGTGACTCGTCCCCAACGTGCCTTGCCCTGGCAGCCGCGCGGCACCCTGTCGTCACATCGATCCACGACTGTTCAGCCTTCCCGCTAGACAAGGCAACCCAGGCGCCCGCACTGTACAAACGCCCCGACATAACACAACTGCCTGCAAATAACATCCACCCGACATATACGAGGCATCGATGGCCCGTGCGCATCTTCGCAGCGTCCGCAACGATGCAACTGCGGTGCTCGCCGCAAATCAGGCCCCAGGGCCCCCCCGTGGTAGATAACCGATCCCAGGAGCATGTAGCTGTGCACAACAGGAGCTCTTAATCGACCGAACAGGTTGGACGTTGGTCATAGCGTGCCACGCGCCGCTGCCAAATGACTCGCTTTGCCTGCTAGCCCCATGGCCCTTCTGAGAAATAATTGCTGCAATCTTGCTCGGCCCCGCATTCTGCAAGTGCTCCCGCGTGGTAAAAAAAACCGCTCATTGCCGCCACCATCTGACGCAGGCCGCTATATATACACAATCGCGCTGTCCGCTGCCATTACCATCATTACTGTGCCATCGTCCGCGAACGCAGCGTCGACCATTGCTTCTCTAGCGATGGCATCCGTATTTTTGCATATGTTTGGTTTACTGCGGCCATTGTCGCATGGTCGGTCGCGCGTGAAGCCTTCGGTTACAAGCATGCTGCGCACGGCGCCCATGCAACCAACGATCAACATTACGTATAACATGTCGGCCAACGGTTGTTCCCGGCCAGCATGTTTGGGGCAGGGGGTACCTGTCCGGAACTGTCGTAAGTAAGCCATGGTGCGTGGTCGCGCTGCTACACTTGACGTATCGCGTGCGCGTCCGCATCTGCGCGTGCCAGCTGCGCCCCATGCCTTTGTAGTCTGCGCTTCATGTCGTGCGACGCTGGCGACGGCAATCCTGCTGCTCTGACGCTAGAAATCATCGGCAGGTCGTCGTGCTTCGATTGGAGCAACAACTTTCTGGCGCCCGGGAAGAATACCTGCGCCGCATCTATGAACGCCGCACCGTGTGAATGACTGCTGAGCCGGGCATGCCTCCGTGTGAACCGTACGATGAGCGACGCCTGAGTGGTGCCACGATAGGGTATGCCGTCGATCTGCGTGGGCCCTGCCATGTCAATGCGCTGCGGCATGAGCTGGTTGCGCAAGCGCCTCCTCGATGTCTTGCCTATCTGAGACGATGCCAACATGGGCGTGGCTCGACCAGATCTTCGGATCTGCGGTTGCGAACATGAGGAGGTCACGACCGAATCCTCCCTCCCACTGCAATGGTTCCACCAGCGTAGCTGAGGACTGCAGTTGCAATGATTATTGCAGCGATGAAATTTCTGTAGGGAATGTGTGAACCTGCCCCCCCCCCGTCAACCCGTCGCATCCTGCGGCTGTCTGCCGAGCCTGTCTGCGCGCGAGCGTCAAGTCGGCAAGAGACGCGCTCGACTGTGCTGCGATTTGCTCATGCCTGCATGCGGCTGTCCCCGAAATATTCGGCACTGTCATTCGCATTTGCTGCGTCCACCGTCGCCGCGAACTCGAGCGCGACTGCCAAAGCGCCGCTGCCAACGCATTGCGGCTCGCCACCAAATCTGATCCAGATGATCGCGGGTAAAGGGAAGGAGGTGCACTCGACCCCGGTTGTCCTTGGATGGCGAGATACACGCATGTGCAGCTGCTAGCGCCGACGCGCTGGTGTCTGCAACTGCCTCGCAGGAGTCATGCAATATCGCGTGCGAGTGGCCCTTGCAATGCGAAAGCCTGTGCGTGCGCGTGCGCGAGCAGCACCGCGCTCGTGCCTCCTTGCCGCCCGATGCCCATGCCGCGAACGCAACCGCAAATCGTAATTATCTGATTCGACCTGTGTCGGACACGTCGCCAGTCGGCGCGCCCGGAAGAGTGGCTATTCACCAGCGAGAGCGAGCGGGCAGACTGCCGACCCTGCCTAGCGTACCTTCCGTTGTCCAAACGCTGCGGGGACAGCGCGAGGTGACTGCCTTGGCAACTTCCTGGCTCAGAAGCTCGGCGTGGTCGTCGGGGTGCAACTGGCGCCGTGGCCGGCATGTGCTACGCACCGCGCGCAGCAAACTGACAGCGCCCCCCCGATCATTGTAGCTTCTGGGGGTCGCGTGGGATTTTGGGCCACTTTCGCGCGCCGGCAGGGTTCCATCTTCTGGCAGCCGCACCTCCGCCACAACCACGAAGCGGTCATCGGTGCGCATCGAAAAGGCAGCGGCAGAACCCCCCCGTGATCCTGAGCGACCGGTCGCATGTCAACGGGAACTGTCACGCAGTCAATATTGCCTGGGGTATTGTGCTGCTGCTCTAGGAGGAGGCCAGGTCCCATGGATCCACGCGGCTGGTTCCCAAAACGTCGACACCGCTGCTTGATCAGTCATCAGTCCATTCCATGAACGCGTGGAAACAAGCCCCGGGCATGTTCGCGGATTCAGGCCCGACGGCGCCGACCGATTCACACTGTCGCGAGCCCAGCGTAGCGTTCGCATCGCGCGTGCGGCGTAGGAGTGTGGGGTTATGTCTTGACCGCACCTCCTGTTCCAATTGCTTCCATCGTGCTTCTACCTCTGTCGCCGTCTTGCGCGAATGTGGGGCATGTGCAACGAGGGCGTCGGCGCGCCAACCTGGCGCCCAGACTGCGGCTAACGTGTGTCGAAACGAGTGTGCGCACCCACGAACACGACGCTGTGTCATCGCGCGTCCGCGTGAATGCGGCATTCACGCGTGGATCCAAAACGTAGCCGTTCACTGTCCGGGCGGTTCGACCGTCGACGTCGTCGCATGATCGTCGGACGCCGTCCTCCATGTGCTGTGCTTTCGGCGTGTCTCCAAGGTGCCAACTATCAAATGCTGCGGGCGAGCGAACTGGTGTGCCAGTGCTAGCTAGCAGTCGGCCTGGGGCGCGCATGCCTGCCGCGTCCTTGTATTTGCGCCTGAGGCGGGATCCGCCCCTGTCCACCTCTGTCCTGCGGGGGCGCAACGTCAGGGCACTGGCCGCTGCCAGTCGCGCGCGGCTGTGTCTGGTGCCATCGGCGGTCCGAGACAGATCCTCACCATCATTCGGTCTGCATCCTGCAGCGGGCGACGAGAACGCGTCAGCTAGCGTCGGCAGGGGAGGGCGGAGTGGTTGCATTCAGGCAGGGAAGGCTTGAGAATGCACCCTGGTGCCGCGGTTGGACAGGTCCGATCTCCACGGCCACGGTGCGACGTGCAATTGAGCGCGCAAGAAGTTTAACGGCGCAACATCACGCAGCGCAGGAGGTGCAAGGCCCTCGGGCAGTTGGCGAGCAAGAGTACCCCCGTTGTCATGTAGTGGGTGACCTATGTGTCCCGAAACATGCGCCTGGTCCAGTCTGATGGCATTCTGGAGCAACTTGGCCAACGCATCCAAGACTGTCGGCAACGCTCCACAACGCTGATATTTGACTCCTCCGGCAACCGCTTCGATAACCATGCTGCCGAATGTGCGGGCCCGCGCGGGCAAGTCCCGGAACCTGCCGGGGGCTTGCGATGGCCGCGTCGTAATGCGCGGGGCGGCAAACAACTCGGCTGGTCCTGAACCACTTGCGAATTCTTCCAGTAGGATGGTAATTTGGGGCGCCAGATGCCCCTGGATACGAAAACGCTCGCCCCGAAATATCCCGAAAAACGACGAACGCCCAGAGGCCCTCCAATGCCGGTGCTCGTCGACCCATCTTAGCCGTCGGTAAACGCTTCGCATCCGACAATCTCAGAAGTGGCAATAGGGTGGCCAGGCCCGCGATGCAAGACGAACTGTTGCGCGTGTGTGTTTGTGTGTGCGTGTGTGTGTGTGTGTGTGTGTGTGTGTGTGTGTGTGTGTGTGTGTGTGTGTGTGCGTGCGTGTGTGTGTGTGTGTGTGTGTGTGTGTGTGTGTGTGTGTGTGGGGGGGGGGGTAAGGGGGGCGGGGGGATTTCTAGCTGCTGCGCCGTGCGGTTGAAGAGAAATGATAGGGTGCCATTCTCTGGCCATGCAGCTTCAGGAAACGACATGTCGTCAACGTTGGGGATGGGGCCTGGCGGCGCCGCGCCGCTGCAAAATGCGCCTGCGCGGCCCGGGTGAGAGACGGGCGGGGCGGCCCGCTCCCCGATGCTGTTTCTCGCAGCGGGCTCACCTCGGCGCCCCCAGGCATCCGTTAGAGATCGGGTCGGGCGACGTCGAATTCGCGACCCTGTCGTCGCAAGGGGTGGGCAGCGTCGAACCCGCCGAGCCCGGCAGCTTCTGGCTTTGGTTCGACCGAGTCGCGAGCGTCCAGCCGGAAGCCTCCTCGTGCATGTCCCCCGTCCCCTCGGGGCAGGGGGCGCCAGTTGCGGCTGGGCTCGCCTCTCAAACTGCGAGCGCGGGGCCCGCGGTTCCTCTCGATCTCGTGGCGACGGCGGACGTCTGCCTGGTACCCCTCGCGCCGCTGCCCGAGAACCTGGCGGAACAGCCGCGGGCCGCCTGCGCGGTTGATCGCGTGGCGACGCCGCCGCGGCCGCTGAGCCCTGGGCTGCTGGCCTCGCCCTGCTGGCCACGGCTGACGCCCGCCGTCTCTCTGGGCCGCGGCCTTGGCGGCGGCTCGCTTGACCTGCCGCGCCTCGGCGGCCCTGTCTGGGCCTGCCCTGGCGCTTCCCCGCGCGCGGCGCGATGGGCGCGGGCGGGGCCGAGCGGCCGGGGGGGGGGGGCGTCGGGTTGTCGGGCGCGCGCGGCTGCTTCAGCAGCAGCGGGCCATCCGCGACGGGGCCTTGCCTGCTGCTGCTCGGCCGCCCGCCTGGCGCCTCCACCTGCATTGACGCCTCCTAGCGGCGCGGGCGGCGCCCCTACCGCTGCCGCTGCCTCCTGCGCGGCGGCCGCATCCTCCGCCGCCTTCGCTGCCATCTCCCGCGCCTGGCGCCTGTCGCGCGCCGCCTCCGCCGTCGGGGACTACGGTGGCACTGGGCCTTGTGGCGTCGCGTTCGCCTGGGTCCCCAGCTGCGCCTGCGCCGCGTTCGCCTCGGCCGACGGCAGTTCCGCGGCGCCGACCTGTTGCGCCGCCGGCGGCAGGTCCGCCTGGGCGGCGGCCAGCGCCGCGTCGGCGAGGCGGCAGATGGCGGTCTGGATGCTGCAAAGCACGCCGCCGAGAGACTGCATCTGCATCGCCATTATATTTTGGTTGCGCAGGAGCTCCGCGATGGCCGTGACGGCGCCGCCTGGCGCGGAAACAACCTGCGCGGGCGGCGTCGCGGGCGCAACAGACCCAGCTCCGGGGCTTGCCATGCCTCCTGCAGGCTCGCCAGCTTCACCAGCAGCGCTCTCACCGTCGGTTGGCGGCTCCTTCTCGATGTCCTCGGCCGGCGGCGCAAGCGCCTGCAGCGGCCTAGCAGCAACTAGACCTTGGACATCTCGTTCACTCTTTGCTCTGAAGCTGCGCCGGCTCAAGCGTCGCCTGACTCGCAGCCTGGGCGCCCTTGTCACGACGGTTCGTGGCCCTCGTCGACGAGCCCTTCTGCTTGTCGAACCTTTCTCGTGGCTTCCTGGCCGTTGGGATCATGCGCGTCCGGACAGCGTACTCTTGCTCCTACAGGGAAGTCTGGGCCTCGGACATCTTCAGCACCCAGGGCAAGCGCAGCCTCTTCGCCATCGCGATGGCGGTTCACTCCCAAGGGCGGTTTACCATCAAGTCCTCCCTCTACTGCCGAAGGATCGCCGCCGCTGCCGCTTCGCTCCTCATCATCAAAAGTACGTCGTGGCGCCTCGATCGTCGGTGAGATGACGACCTCGCCCTCGACGGCCTTCTCGACCTCCTCCGCGACGGCGAACGCACATCGCCCTTCATGGGCTCAGGCCCAGCTCCCAGCTCCGCAGGCCGACTCGGCGGCTGCGCTGCAGCAGCGTCCGCCATCCGCCCGGCCGCCTGCGGCCGCCGAACGATCTGTGCCTGCTGATGCCAGGGCGGCTGCCCATGGCCAGGGCGCCCCTGCGGCAGCGGCATGCAGTGAGTGTATGCACAGCTGCATGTCCTCCGCGTTGGGATGGCCGCGTGCTGGACATGCGAGGCTGCACGGCGCGCGGTGGCGGGAACCAGCCTGCAGCTCCTGCGGCCCAGGCTTGGCCCTTGTTTTTCGCCCTAAGAAACCGCGCACTTCGCGAGTGCATGTCGTTGCCGGTGCCGCCGTTGCTATGGTGGGCCAACGGCACGTGTCGCGCCGCCGCCATTCGGACCAGGACCCTCGCGGCTGCGCGCTGTGTCCGGGCCTGCCTGCGCCAAGACGGCTCCGTTTCGCGAAACGTGGGAACCCCCGTCCGCGCAAGCCTGGCGGCGGCCGCGCAGCAAACGGAACGCAACAGGCCTTGCTACCGCTTCGCGAACCGCAGCAGCAAGCAGATCACGGCCGAGCCCGCACGCCTCACGGACGCGGGCCAGCACGTATGGCAGCTGCCCCGAACGAGCTTCGCGGATACCTGATATCAACGCTCAAAGCCTCGAGCAAGGGCGGCGGCTAGGAGGGAGGGAGGGAGGGAGGGAGGGAAGGATGGAGTGCGGACGCATTCGCCGTCAGGAGGGAGGAAGGGAGGGGAACGGAAATGGAGGAGGGTAGAGGGTGGGAGGGAGGGAAGGAAGGAGGGCTGATAACGAAGGAGGGGAAGAGAGCAGAAAGGAAGGAGGGAGGGATGAGAAGGAATCGGAGGAGGAGGAGGAGGGAGGTAGAAGAGATTGCAGGGGCAGGGGGCACGTACATTGGCGCCCACACGACCGTCGGCCAAGCTGCACGCAGGGCGCCAACAACTGCGATCGGAGCGGCGGGACCGCCGCGGAACCGTGGGCCCCTGGGGCGCGATCTGGAGCCTCTCCTGGCGGCCAGAGCCAGAACGGCTGCGGCGGGAGACAAGGAGGAGGAGGAGGAGGAGGAGGAGGAGGAGGAGGAGGAAAAGGAGGAGGAGGACGAGGAGGAGGAGGACAAGGACGAGACCGAGGAGGAGGAGAAGGAGGAGGTGGAGGAGGAGGAGGATGAGGATGTGGGTGAGAATGATGAGGAGGATGGGGATGGCGATGGGGATGGGGATGAGTATAAGGATAAGGAGGAAGAGGAGGAGGAGGAGGAGGAGGAGGAGGAGGAGGAGGAGGAGGAGGAGGAGGAGGAGGAGGAGGAGGAGGGACCCCAAGATGCTTCCAAGATGCTTCCAAGAGGCTCCAGCAGCATAAGGCCAGCAAAAGCCTTGATAGTTGTCTCATGTCGTCTTCGTCTTCGTCTTCGTCGTCGTCGTCGTCGTCGTCGTCGTCGTCGTCGTCGTGGTCGTCTCCATCGTCGTCGTCGTCGTCGTCGTCGTCGTCGTCGTCGTCGACGTTGTTGTCGTCTCCATCGTCGTCTTCTTCGAGGCGGCGGCGGGCACGCGGCGCTCGGCGGCTGGCCGCGGCGCCGCGGCGGCGGCTACGCGGCGCGCGGCGGTGTGCCGCGGCGCAGCGGCGCCGGCGGTGGGCGCGGCAGCGGCGGGCCTCCCGGGGCGCAGGCCTCGGCTGCGCTGGCGGTGGGCACGGCAACGGGGGCGGCGGGCAGTGCGCCGCGGGGGCCGCCGGCGCCCTGCGCTCGAGCGGGCGGGCGGGGCAACAGCGCCGATCCCCCGTCCGTCTCTTCCTCATTCTCGTCCTCATCCTCGTCCTCGCTCCCCCACTCCTCCTCCTTCTCCTCCTCCTCCTGACGGTGACACTGGTGGCTCTGGAATTCATCTGAATGCAGCCATCCGCTCGTCGTCGTCGTCCTCCTCCTTTTCCTCCTCCTCCTCCTTCTCCTCCTGCTCCCCCTGCCCCCCGCCCACCCAGGGACGTTGCCCCGTCCTGCTCATACCCCAACCCAACGAAGGTCCAGAGCGGGAGCATGGATGAGAGTCCCGCCTCTGGAGCCAAATCATCTATCCATGCCCTGCTCCCTGGGCGTGTGTAGTTGGAGGTAGCAGTAGGGGTATGAATAAAGCGCCGATCGTCGACCCGATCTGAGGAAACGATGCAGCCCATGCAATGAGAGGAGAGGGAAGGAACGGACACCACGGCTGGCAAGCGACGCAACCGTTTGTGCTTCCAAGTCCTCTTGCTCCTCTTCCTCCCCGGACCTCTGGCGTCGTGGTTTGTTCTCGACGCGGGCCCCAAGAGCTACCGACCCCATCCCTGGCACCGCTTTTCCTCGCAGGCCGTTTTTAGATCGATGTTCCATGACGCTTGGATCTAGGTCTTTCTCCTTCCCTCCCCTCGAGAGGCCTCGGGGTCACTCTCCTGCTCCAGGGTGGCCTCCACGAGGCCGTGCCGCAGGCGCTGCGCCACCAGCAGGCACCTTGCGAGCGCGACGGCAGCTGCCGCTGGGAGATTAACCCAGTTGGAGGAGGATGGAGGAGAGAATGCACTCTCCAAGGGCTTCCCACTTCGCGCTTCGCGCCGCGCGAAGCGCGAAATGCGAATAACTTCGCGCTCTCGCGCCGCCTCCCAGGGGAGGCAAACCGCGAAGCGCGAATAACTTCGCGCCATCGAGGGCGCCCTTGAGAATGCACTCTCCTCCCTTCCGCTCCTGCTCCCTCCGCCTCATCCTCTAGGCCTTCGGTGGGGCCCCTCATCGCAACGGCAGGACACGGCTCTGAGAACGGGTCAGGATGGCGCCAAGGAAAGGTCTTGAGACCGGCTCTGCGCTGATCCTGGCTGGGGTGGAACGAACGTGAGGGGCGAGAACGAGAGGATGGGGTGTGGGAAGAGGGAGTAGAGGGAAGGAGGAAGAGCAGCATGAGCGTGACAGGGGTGCGAGTTATGAGCGCTGATCTCACTTGTCATCCTCAGTGTCACTGCCACTTGTACCGAGGATGAGTCAGCGTGAAGAGGGAGGGGGAGGAGGTCGACGACGACTGCCCACTGTATCGTTTAGCGACGGTTGGCGGCTCACGGGCGCTCAAACGCAAATGCACATGCGACCTCTTGCGCGCCCCCAGCACAAAATCGTTCATCCGTGTTCAATGCAGCAAGATCATGTAGTAATCACGAATTGTCGGTGCCTGGACCCCAAGCAATAGGTTCTTGCATTTCCGATGTGCACGCTGTGCCTTGCAAGCCATACGGCATCAACTATAGGGCACCATCGCATGGCATTGGGCACCGTGGGGCACTAATCGTTGGGCACCAACGCGTAGGGCACCAATAGCGAATTGCCGACCACGTAAACGGGCATCATTTTGGTACGAATCATGAGACACCAACGCTTAGGGCCCCAAGCGCGAATGTCCGACAACGACCCACAAGGCGTCATAAGGCAACATCCATCGGGTACCGACGCACACTAAACTTGAACGGCCGATCGCGACGCATAGGGCCAGCTCCTTCGAGAGCAAGTAAGAACGCCTGAAGGCAAGTACGTTTTCGGGAACTTCTTACCCTGGACGAGGATCTTTCCTCCGAGGGAGCGCGATCCACCGCGGCCGTGCTGGGAAGAGTTCCTGAGGAGAGGTCAAAGAACCGGGGGGGCTCCCCCACAAGAAAAAAATCGCTAAGGGGGGGGTCGGAAACCGGGGGGGACCCCCCTTCCCCCAACTCCTCTCCCCTGCACAACCCTGCCCCCTTCCCTCCCCCCAAAGAACCCGGAGATCCGACACCCCCCCCGTCCCCGGCTCCCCCCGGGAGGTTTCGACCCCCGTCCCCCCCCCTGGCTCCCTTCGGGGGGGTTCGAACACCCCCCCCCCTCACTCGCCGCCGGCAAACAACTACGACGACGACGACGACGACGACGACGACGACGTCGGGCACGACGACGACGACGGCGAGACGACGAACGACGACGACGACGACGACGTATTCTTGCGCCCGTGGGGGGGGTTCGAACCCCCCCCACGGGCCACCCCCGGGAGGTTTCGACCCCCCCCTTCCTACTACTACACGCTGGTGGCAGCCGCCGCCGCCGCCGCCGACGACGACGACGACAACAACTATATCATCGACGACGCCGGCGACGACGACACAATGACGACGACGAAGACGACGACGAAGACGACGACGAAGATGACGTCGACGACGACGACGACGACGACGGGCGGACCCTATCGGACGGGTCGGGCGGGCGGATCCCTATTGGGCGGGTCGGGTCGGGCGGGGCGGCACACTAAAGTCTGATGCGTATACAGCATGACACATGAGAACCCTGACGGGCGGGCCTGGACGGGCGGACCCTATCGGACGGGTCGGGGCGGACCCTGTCGGGCAGGTCGGGTCGGGAGGACGGGAGACTAAAGTCTGATGCGTATACACCATGACACATGAGCACCCTAACGGACGGGTCGGGACGGGCGGACCCTATCGGGTGGGTCGGGCGGGCGGATCCCTATTGGGCGGGTCGGGTCGGGCGGGCGGGACACTAAAGTCTGTCTGATGCGTATACACTATGACACATGAGCACCCTAACGGGCGGGTCGGGACGGGCGGACCCTATCGGGCGGGTCGGGCGGGCGGACCCTATCGGGCGGGTGGTGCCGGGCGGGCGGGACACTAAAGTCTGATGCGTATACAGTCTGCCTCCTCTCTCCTCGTCCTCGTCCTCGTCCTCCTCCTCCTTCTCCAGCTCCTCCTCCTCCTCCTCCGCCTTCTCTTCCTCCTTCTCCTCCTCCTTCTCCTTTTCTTTCTCCTTCTCCTCCCCCTCCTCTTCGCGTTCTCTCGCCCACTGCCGTTCCCACCCCTGAACCACCGTCCCCTCACGCTGCTGTTCCTCCTCCTCCCCCGTTCCTCTCCCTCGTCCTTCTTCTCCAGCGCGGGTGGACTGGCGCTGGCGCAGATCTGCGACGACGTCATCGTCGTCGTCGTCGTCGTCGTCGTCGTCGTCGTCGTCGTTTGCCGTCGTCGTCGTCGTCGTCGTCGTCGTCGTCGTCGTCGTCGTCGTCGTCGTCGTTTGCCGGCGGCGAGTAGAGGGGGGGGAGTTTCGACCCCCCCCCGCGAGGGCCTGGGAAGGGGGGGGTGTTCGAACCCCCGCCCCCCCCTGGCGCAAGAATGTGTCGTCGTCGTCGTCGTCGTCGTCGTCGTCGTCGTCGTCGTCGTCGTCGTCGTCGTCGCGGCGGCGGCGGCGGCGGCGGCGGCTGCTGGCGGCTAGGGGAGGGGGGGGGGCTCGAACCCCGCCGGGAGGGCCTGGGGAGGGGAGGGGGGGGGGTGTTGAACCCCCCCCCTGGTTTTTCGGGGGTGGGGGGGCGGTCCAGCCGGTTCCCGAGACCCCCCCCACCCCCCAGGTTTGGGGGGGGCGGTTGGAACTCCCTCCCCCCCCCTGCCAGTGGCGCCAGAAAGCGCTCTTTCTTTCCTCTCGAGGTGCGGACCGCAACAATCCGTATCACATCCACAACCCCCGTAGATTCTTAGCGCAAGCGAGCTTTGGGACCGAGCGATTGCAAAAAAAAGGATTGCAAAAAAACGAAGGATTGCAATCCTTCGTTCAAAGGTTTTTTTTTGCAATCCTTCGTTTTGTTTTTTGCATTTTTTTTGCAATCCTTCGGACCTGTCCGTCTAGCTCCCCGCTTTGATTCCACCAATCCTGTAGGGCCTGAGCGATTTAACGAGCTGCTTCTTCCTCCCCACGTCTTCCGTTTCGGGGAAAGGTTTACCCGTCCCCCTCCCCCCTCCCCCTGGGTCTGGACGATCCCGGTCGCGAGGGGTTAGAGCTTCCAAGATGGCCCAAGATGGCTCCAAGATGGCCTCAGGTAACCCAAGCTGGCGCAATATGGCCGAAGATGTCTCCCAGACGGCTCCAAGAGGGCCCAAAGAGGGGCCCAAGAGGGGCCCAAGACGGCCCCAAGAGCATTCCAAGAGGGCCCCGATGAGCATTTGTTTGGCCTCTCGCGGGGGGGGAGGGGCACAATTAAGAACCCCTTATTCTTTGATCGATGACCTCGAAGATGGCGAGGGCTCCAGAGGCCCCCAAGAGGGCCCCAATAGAGTCCCAAGAGGGTCCCAACAGGGCCCCAAGAGAGTCCCAAAGGCCACACAGTTTGCCCCAAGAGGGCTTAAGTAAGCTGCCAAGAAACTCCCATGTCGAAAAATCCACGAACAAATTTCTGGTTGACTCCTGGGCCTGGTCAAACTGATCCCAATCTTCGCTTTGACAACTGCCCCCCGTGTCTTTCTTTCCATTCCGTGCTCCCACTCTTCCTTGATCAGTGGAACTCGCCTGGACATCGTTGCTGGATGGGCTGGTGGGGATACCCGAAACGTCAATAGTTCCATGTTGTGAATGAAAGCGGGGTGAACGTCAAATCTGTGCAAAAACTGCTGACATCATATCCGCGAGAGACGATCTGAAATCTGACGGAAGTCTGACGGAAATCAAATCCACCCCAACACACATCGGAACTGGCATTCGATCCGCGCATCCTGAAATCAAATCCAAAATAATTCCATTCATACGTTCTGTTGCCACGCTTGGCGATGTCCGTCCCAGGCCCAATGCGAAACACGTTCGCCCTGACGATGTAAGAGGGGGTGCCTTCGTCAGTCAAGGGTGAAGACAATTACAGAGTCAATCGAACTATAAGTTGCCCGCGCCAAGACAATAGTGGGAGGTTTCTCGATCGCCCACCACGCCGCACTCAATCGCCCACGCATCGAACAATCATTGGATGAACAACGACTTGATGACGTGCAACATGTCATGACTGTCGAATAATCGTCGTACTTGACGTGCTGCTGCTACTCCTCTGGATTGACAAACGGGTACATTGCGCGAAATCGCAATTTCAGACCAGACAGGAATACGCCGCTCGAACAAATACCACCAAACATACTCACAGTATATAATCTCTCATGACGCCATCGGCAAGCAACGACCGAGGTAGACTCCCGCACCTTGTAACGCCCAATTGCCACGGCTCACCGCAGAGCATGTACATGTGCATATTCGGTCAGTGGAAGCTTTTACAAACTGGCGTTTGCTCGAAGTTGGTGCTGCCTCAGGCGGATCAAACTGCAATCCATCGAATGCTCTTCAGCAACGAACGTACAATTCATGCATGGAAAATTGTACGAACCTGGCGACGCATAGTCGAACAATGGTCTCCGCGGATAGCCCATTAGTTCGAGACGGGCTGGCACCTTGAGCTCCAATATCTAAGTGATATGGGGGCGGCGACTTGCATCGATGTCGAAACCCATCCCTTCAGCCAAAAACGCATGCTCACGTTCCTGCCGTGTGAGTCAAGAGGTTCAGAAGGAAACCATCTGCTAAGACGCCAAAAGGGTGGGATGTGAACGGGACGTTGCGGTAATGTTTGCTTATGCGGGCTGTGCCATAGTTTCTTACCTCGGAGACTCAGAAGGCAAGGATATCATGGCAAGGACGACAACGCGGAGGGGCGGAATTAGCAATACTTGTTTTGGCGATCGACAGCATCACGTCCCATCTGCTTGCGGGACAGCCACTCCGATCATCGTATCTCGGGTGATCAGCCGTTGCAACTGCTTCTCAGACCAATCCTGGGTGCCAAGAGGCCGACGCGGCAACACAATGTACCGGAGATCCCGTGTAGAATCGTGCACGCAGACTTCTGCCTCGTCTGGCACCTCAAGTCCGAACGAGTCCCGCAGCAGCGAGCGGGGCTGCGCGGCCGCCCGCGCTCGGTACTCGCGCGACTTGTACCACGGGGGGGGCAAGCCCAGCAGTCCAACCGGGTAGCACGAGCACAGAGTGCAAACCACCAAATTGTGCACCTCCGCCGTGGACTCCACCACGACCATCTGCATCTCTTCGTTCGTTGAACTCACCGCCTCGATGCCCAGCTCCTGTGCCGCCTCGCGCGCGTTGCCAAGGAGCCGGCTGCGGAAGGCTGGGTCCACCCAGGCGCGCGCCATGAGCCGAGGGCCCTCCGCGCGTCCGCCGGCGGAGTCCACCACCTCCACGGCCTTGCGCAGGCTGGCCATCGTGATGACTCCTCTCGCCACCAGCGCGCTGATCGTGGCTTCCGCCAGGCGGCCGCCTGGGTGCTCCGGGCCCTCGGCCTCAGCCGCAGCACGCTCCAGCTCGGTGCGCGTGCTGTGATGCTGGTGGGGCCCATCGTTGTGGCTATGGCTTCGTCCCCCACCCAGGCCTCTCGGGTCGGGCGAAAGGGGGGGATAGCAAAGGGGGGGTTTGAGAATCAGCTCACGTAGCTGATTTTCCCGGCGCCTCCCGGCGCCGGAGGCGCCCATGTATCGAGGAATGGGCCCCTCGGTGAGGCCGAAACCAGCTGCATGCAGCAAATTTCGTAACCCCCCCTTTCCCAATCCCCCCCTTTCGCCCGGCCCGAGCCTCCGTCCGGCCAGCTGTCGTGTAGGTGCAGCGCGAGCGTCTTGGCCCACTGTCTCAGCTGCCTCTGCTTGGGCAGCTTGGGCCTGCGCGGGGCTGCCAGGCCCGAGGCCCCCTCGGGCGAGGCTGCGCAGCTGCGCCCCGGGGGCTCGACCGCGCCCAGCGGCTCGAGCCAGTCTGCAAACACCTCGGCAGTGGCCTCCGAGGAGGCCATCTGGTCGGGCCAGCGCCCCCACACCTCCTGGGCCTGCAGGCGCACTCTGTACAGCGGCTGCTCGCCTCTATCCCGCCAGAGCGCGGCGGCCACGGGGTCGACTGCTACCCCGCAAAGGTCCTGCACGACCCCCTCGGCCCCGAGGACACTGCCGGGCGCCCCGAGCACATGAGGCCGCGGCCACCGAGAGGCGAGGCGCTCCTTGCGCACTCGCACCCGGTCGCCGGGCTTCAGCTCCAACGCCGCGCGGTCCCCACCGCCTGGGCCGCCTCCCAGCGCGGCGCGGAGCTCCGGCTCAGTGACTGTGCCGAGCCTCAGCAACGTCGACGCGATGCCTGCAGACCACCTGCCGTAGTAGCCCCACGACTCGTAGACTGTGGGGTCCAAGGACGCGACCGCTCCCTGCAACGCTTCGAGCTCCACGTGCTGCGCCCCTGTGAGAAGCACGAGCAGCGCGTGCACCTGGCGCTCCCAGTAGCTGTACTGCCGGTTTTCCAGGTCCAGGGGGCCTGGGCCCAGCGGCCCCGCCGCGGCAGGCCGCTGCCCAGCACTGTCGTCCACTGGCAGGCCCGCGCAGGGCCGCCCTGGACGCCGGGGCGGCAGCGTCGCCCCCGACGGCCTCCGCCTGGTGGCCGCTGCGGCCACGCAGCCCGCCGCGAGCAGCGGAGCGCGAGGCGGGGCTCGCGCAGCGCGCCGATGCCACCCGAGGCTCGCAGGCCAGCGGGAAGGGGCCCGGGCCATCGCCGCGGCGGCCGAGCATCGCGCCGAGGGGGCCGCTGCCATCCCCTCGGCCACGAGGCCGCCGCGCGCTGGAGCCAGGGTTCCTTCTGGGGCCAGACTTGCTGGCAACGGAAAGGAGATGAGGAGCGTGGAGACTGAGGAGGAATGGGGAGCATCACGCGCGCGTCCAGAGCCCTCGTGGCACGAATAAGCAAGCTGTAACGGAGCGCTGGCCGATGCTCATTCAATTCCCAGGGAGGGGCAGACTGGGACAGTGCCTGACAAGCAAACTCAATAGCCGCACGAGTCATGCACATAAGCGAGGCAGCGTCCCAGGAGAAGCGGTCCGCCCCCCCGTCGAAGAGCAGCCGAGGCCCCGGACGGCCAGCCCGACGCGCTCACGCACGCGCGCTCACACACGTGGGCGCCCCATCCCACCGCTTGACACGTGCGCGCTCCACAGTATCGCAGTCTCCCGTCCTGCTCTGGGGCCAAGCAGGTTTGGGCAGCTCGGTGCTTTCATTCTGCATCGATTTGTATTGCCCATGCCTTATCCCTTCCTGCTATTATCCATGCTTCCCTCCTTCCCTTTTCCCCCTTCTTGCCTTCCCCTCCGCCCCCCCTGACTTCCAGTTGTCTTCTTTCCTCTGACCTGACCTGCCCCCACTGGCGCCAGACTGGTTCGCCGACGGATTAAGTCGCCCGAACTGGTTCGCCCCAACTGTTTCGCTGTCTCAAGCGAACGAGTTTGTCGAGGACCAGTTCGGAGGCGGACCGTTTCGATGAGGGCCGGCGTTTGGCGGTGCGCAGAAGGGGGGGGGTAGGGGGAGGGGGAAAGCTTAGTGGAAGGAGGCTGCTTCTTAGAAGGCGCGAGCCTCAAGTCTACAGACAAGGCCCAGGGGTGCTTCTAAGAAGCCTTCTCCCCTCCCCATACCCCCCTTCTGCGCGTGGCTGATGTTTGTCGGCGGACCAGTTTGCCGGCGGAACGGATCGCGGGCGGGCGGGCGGGCGGACCCTAGCGGGCGGGCGGGCCCATAATGGCGTGCGAGCAGACCCAGACGGGCGGCCCGTCGGCGAAACGGTCAGGGCGAAATGGTTAAAGGCGAAATGCTTCGCCCCCTCCTCCCTGCCCCTAGACTCCTCCTGTCTCCCTCTCTCTCCCCTTCCTTCTCGCTCTCCTCTGCCTCCCCCGCTCCTCTCATCCGTCGCCTCCATTTCTCTCCTCCTCCGCCTCCTCCTCCTCCTCCTCCTCCTCGTCTTCCTCATTTCTCTCCTCCTCCTCCTCCTCCTCCTCCTCCTCCTCTTCCTCCTCCTCCTCCTCCTCCTTGTCCTCTTCTTCCTCATTTCTATCTTCCTCATTTCTCTCGTCTCCTCCTCCTCCTGCTCCTCCTCCTCTTCCTGCTCCTCCTCCTCGCAGCTCAGCGGCGCGGCTGAGCTGGCGCGCCACCTGGCGGTGCAACGCGCACCGCTGCGCTTTGTATGCGCGCGACGGTGCCCCGGGCTGCGTGTCTTCAGGGAGCTCGAGCACCTGCGCGAGAAGCAACTGCCGCGCCTCGGCGCCAAGGCGGCCCGAGGTCTCCAGCGCGAATGCAAACATGTGCTCTGTGGGACATCCCCTGTGCTCCTCGCGCTTGGCCCCGCGCGTGGG
Organism: Prorocentrum cordatum; assembly: GCA_963575745.1. NCBI lineage: Eukaryota > Dinophyceae > Prorocentrales > Prorocentraceae > Prorocentrum > Prorocentrum cordatum. The sequence continues at coordinate 680,587 of CAUYUJ010018871.1, read as the reverse complement.
CTCGCTCGGCCGTCGCGCCGAGGCCTGGGCCGCCGTCTCGCTGCTGGCTGATGGGTGTCGGACACTCCGCGTGCCACCCCGCGCGCTGGAGATCCAACATGGCCTGCCGCCGCCGGCCGGCAGGCGGGCCGGCCGGCGGGCGGCCGGCAGGCAGTACGCTGTCCAGCCACGGGGGACGCCGCGTGCGGTGCCTGTTCACGGTCAGGGGTCTCGCTGTTCGTGGAGCGGCGGGCTGTGCCGCCACGTCCCCGCCATGCTCTCCAGCGTCTTCCTCCTCCTCCTTCTCCTCCTCCTCCTCTGCTTTCTCCTCCTCCTTCTCCCCCTCCTCCTCCTCCTCCTCCTCCTCCTCCTCCTCCTCCTCCTCCTCCTCCTCCTCCTGCTGCTCCCCCTCCCAAGTGCGCCTGACGGCTTTGGCCGCGTGCTGCCGCTCGGAATGCGCCGCTGGCAGAGCCCATTCGGCGGGCGCGCCAGCGCCCCCGCCTGGGAGGCGGGGGGGGCAGCAACAACCTAGGCCTGGACGGGCAGGAGAACGGGGAAGATGAGGGGATGGCTGCGTCGAGTGGAAGACTCTGATGCCACCAGCCCGAGCCCGAGGAGGAGGACAGTGATGAGGATGAGGATGAGGATGAGGATGATACTGATGATGATGCTGCTGCTGATGCTGATGATAAGGATGCTGATGCTGATGCTGATGCTGATGCTGCTGCTGCTGATGATGATGCTGATAGTGATGCTGACGATGATGCTGCTGTTGACGATGCTGATGAAGATGACGATGCTGACGATCACGATGAGGATGATGATGACGTTGTTGTTATGGATGTTGCTGTTGTTGGTGATGCTGCGGATGATGAAGCTGATGATGACTATCATGATGCTGCTACTGATGATGTTGTTGATGATGATGCTGACGCTGATGCTGATGCTGCTGCTGGTACTGATGATTATGATGCTGATGATGCTGCTGCTGCTGATGATGATGATGATGATGATGATGAGGAGGATAAGGATGACGATGGTGATGTTGATGCGATGGTGATGATGATGAGTATGATTATATGGCTGCTGCTGCTGCTGCTGAGAATGAGGAGCTGGAGGAGGAGGAGGAGGAGGAGGAGGCGGAGGAAGAGGAAAGGGAGGAGGAGGAGGAGGAGGAGGAGGAGGAGGAGGAGGAGGAAGTTGCTGGGCTGCCCGCGGAACAGACTGCGGCCGCCTCGGAACAGGGAACAGGGAGGAGGAGGGCGGAGGAGGAGGAGGCGGAGGAGGAGGAGAAGGAGGGGGAGGGGGAGGGGGAGGAGGACAAGCTAGGTGCGCTCGCGTCATATCTGACATCCTACCCCTCCCTCCCATCCCTTACCATGGCGCAGATCACCTCTCTACTTGCACAGTCGGATGTCAAGCAGGGCGATGATCCCGAAAGGGTACGCGATGCATTGTAGAGCACGGCATGGCATGGCGTAGAAGAGCACCGCGAAGCGTAGTATCAACCTATCATTGCATTGCATGCCGTGGCATGGCACGGGAAATGACGCCAGCGCTGCAACGGGAGCACGAGTCGAAACGAGCGGAAGCACGGAAATGAGGCCAGCGCTGCAGCGGGAGCACGATTCGGAACGAGCGGAAGCACGCCAGAATCGGCCCGGGAAGCACGGAAATGAGGCCAGCGCTGCAACGAGAGCACGATTCGGAACGAGCGGGGCCCGAAAATGGGGCCGGCGCCTCAGCGAGAGCAGCATGTTGGGAAAACTGCGGGCGAAAACCTAACTCCGGGGAAAGCTTCCCGGGCGCCAGAAGCAGAAATTCAGCATTTTCAAAAGAAAAATGTGTATTAGAATGGCCTTTTTTCGGCGCCGCCAAGGAACTCGATTTTCTGGCGCTGGCCGGAACCGGCTCCGGACCCGGCCCGGGCGCCGGCCCAGGCGCCGGCTCGGGCGTCTGGCCCGGGCGCCGGCTCGGGCGCTGGCCTGGGCGTCGGAATCGGCCTGGGAAGCCTCCCGGGCGCCGGAAGAAGAAATTCAGCATTTTCAAAAGAAAAATGTGTATCAGAATGGCCTTTTTTCGGCGCCGCCTCGGAACTCGATTTTCCGGCGCCAGCCGGAACCGGCTCCGGACCCGGCCCGGGCGCCGGCCCGGGCGCCGGCTCGGGCGTGCAGCCCGGGCGCCGGCGGAAATGATGCCAGCGCTGCAGCGAGAGCACGATGCGGAACGAGCGGGGCCCGAAAATGAGGCCGGCGCCTCAGCGAGAGCAGCATTTTGGAAAAAATGCAGGCGAAAACCCAACTCCGGGGGAAACCTGTGTAAAAAAACAATACGCGGGGGGGGGGGCGACTATTCCCAAGACGTCATTAGGGGAGGAGGGCGAGTTTTATTCATATTGAGTAATTGTGTAGAAGGAGGAGGAGGAGAAGGAGGAGGACGAGGAGGAGGAGGAGCAGGATGAGGAGGAGGACGAGGATGAGGAGCAGGACGATAAGGATGATGATGATGATGATGATGATGATGATGATGATGATGATGATGATGATGATGATGATGATGATGATGATGATGATGCTGATGGTGATGATGATGATGATGGTGATGATGATGAGGAGGAGGAGGACGAGAATGACGATGATGATGATGATGATGATGATGATGATGATGATGATGATGATGATGATGATGATGATGCCGATGAGGATGATGATGATGAGGAGGAAGAGGCGGAGGAGTATTATGATGATGCTGATGATGCTGTTGCTGGTGATGACGAGGAGGATGAGGAGGAAGAGGAGGAAGAGGAAGAGAACGAGTAGGAGGAGGAAGGCGGAGAGGGGGGGAGGGAGGGAGGGAGGGAGGGGGGAAGGAGGAAAACAAGGAGGATGAGGAAGATGAGGAGGAGGAGAAGGAGGAGGAGGATGGGGAGGGGGAGGGATGGAGGGAGGGAGGAGGGGGGAAGGAGGGGGAGGAAGAGGAGGAGGAGGAGGAGGAGGAGGAGGCGAAGGAGGCGGAGGAGGCGAAGGAGTAGGGGGAGGATGCTGCTGTTGCTGCTGATGATGATGATGAGGATGATGCTCATGCTGATGATGGTGATGATGATGATGACGATGATGATGATGCTGATGATGTTGATGATGATGATGTGGAGGAGGAGGGGGAGGAGGAGGATGAGGAAGAGGAGCAAGAAGAGGAGGAAGATGAGGAGGAGGAGGAGGCAGAGGGGAGAGAGGAGATAGGAGAGTGGTGAGAGGAGGGAGGATAGAGAGAGAGAGAGAGAGAGAGAGAACAAGAGAGAGAGAGAGAGAGAGAGAGGAGAGAGGAGCGAGGCGAGAGAGACTGAGAGAAAGAGAGAGAGAGAATATAGAGGAGAGAGAAGGAGGAGAGAGGAGAGAGGGGAGAAGAAAGAGGAGGAGGCGACGGAGGAGGAGGAGGCGGAGGAGGAGGAGGAGGAGGAGAAGGAGGAGGAGGCGGAGGAGGAGGTGGAGGAGGAGGAAGAGGAGGATGCGAGAGGCGAGTTGCGAGAGGCGAGAGGAGAGAGGAGAGAGGCGAGAGAGAGAGAGGGAGAGAGAGAGAGAGAGAGAGAGAGAGAAAGAGAGGAGAGAGGAAAGATGAGAGAGGAGTGGAGAGAGGCGAGAGAGGAGAGAGGCGAGATGGGAGATGAGAGAGGAGAGAGAGGAGAGAGGAAAGAGGAGAAAGGAGAGAGAAGAGAGGAGGAAGACGAGGAGGAGGATGACCAGGGTAAACCCAAGCGTCATCAACGATGTTGGAATCCACCCCCCTCCAAGCTCCCTCTTCATAGGCCCCTACAACGGTTCGTTTCCTTTGAAGGAACTGCCTCGTTGCGTGACAACCGTTTGAAGACCCTGAAACACGCCAAAACATTGTTCTCGGGATTCCATCGCCACGGGTCAACCTGACTCTTGCGTTTTGACGATCTTGAACCGTGCCAGAACGCCGTTTTTGGGACTTCAACACCACGAATACACGTAACTGTTGCAACCCCATAATCCTGAATCCTTCCCAGATGATGTTTCTGGTACTTTAATCACGGGAATCCGTGAAACCCGTGTAATTTGTTATAACGAATGTGCGCGGCGCTAGGGCGGGAACCACATTTTGAAAAGGAACACCCCTCAATCCGTAAAACTCTGGCAAACTTCTGAAACGAATGTGCGCGGCGCTAAAGCGAGAACCACATTTGGAAACGTGTTCCCCTCAATCCGTGAAACTCTTGCAACTGTTTAAAACGAATGTGCGCGGCGCTAAGGCGAGAGCCACATATTGAAAACCACCCGCCCTCCATCTGTGAAACTGTTGCCACTGTTGAAGCTTCAAGGGCATACATGGTGAAGGGGTCTCAAGCGAAACGCCCGGGCCGCCGTAAAACCTGGCCTCGGGATGCGACACGGAGATGTTACATATATGTATATAAGGACAAGGAATGGAGGAGGAGAAGGAGGAGGAAGAGGACAAGGAGGAGGTGAAGGAGGAGGAGACAGGAGACAGGAGAGAGAAGAGAAAGAGGAAGGAGGAGAGAGGAGAGAGGAGGAGGAGGGAAAGGAGGAGGGGGAGGAGGAGGATAAGGAGGAGGAGGAGGAGGAGGAGGCCGAGGAGGAGGAGGAGGAGGAGATTAGGGAAGTGAGGAGGGCCTCCCTCCCTCCCTCCCTTTCGACCCGCCTCCGGGCACGCGTCCAGCTTTCGGATGGGTGGCCATCGGGTCCTGCCTCCCGCGCTCCCTCCCTCCCCCTCTACTTAAGTCGGGCGTGCCCCCCTACAGGGGGATCTTCGACGAAAAATAAAAAATACCCAAAACATACTCCAACATGATCAACAAATGCTAAAAAAATAGTCCCCAGACTATTTTTTTGGGACTTTTTTTTGAATATTCCCCCTGTAGAGGGACAGGGCTCGACTTAACCCTCTACTCCTCCCACCCCCAGCCTCGGGCATCCCTCTTCCCCGTCGTCGGCGGCGGTTCAAGGATTGGGCCCTGAAGGATACAGTCGGCCTTGATTGGACAAAACACGCGAGAGGACACAAGACCCTTCCGAGGGCCACGTTGCCCCAGGAATGTTGGAGGCATGGGTCGCGAGGCACAGGACACAAGAATACCCTCAATCTGGCAGGGTCGACCTGCTAATCAGGGCCGGCTGTAGGGCAACCTGTGCTCCCGTCCCTGCCCTTTGTCCTTTGGGCCCCACCCCATCAGGGCCCCATGTTTGAACCGCCAGCCTACAGTGGGGACTCGGCCACAAGAAACCTCCGCAAGAAACCCAACCCTGAGATCCGCGATTTGTTCAGTGAAAGTCCACATGTGTCGATCGAGGCTCGTCAAGATCAGATTGGAAGCCCATCGAAATCTAAGAAACGCAGGGCACCCTGGCAAAATCCAACTGGTTTCTTGGCACACGCCCCCACTGTACGCCGCGCCCACGTGCGCGCGCGCGCCTGCCGGCGGTGGGAGCAGGCAGCGCACGCTGCCGCAGGCCTCTCGGAGCGCCGCGGGCGGAGGCGCGCGGTGCAGCTCCCACTCCTGGCGCCAGGGGCCGCCGCCGCCGCCGTCGGCGGCGCGCGGGGAGGCCCCTCCCCCGCTTCTTTGCCCCCCCCTCGCGGGGACCTCGCGGGGGCACCCGAGTGGGTCCCCACCCCCCTCGCGGGGACCTCCAGGCGTTGGGGTCGAGGTCCCTCCCTCTCTCCCTCTTCCCTCCCTCCCCCTCCGTCTCCTCCATCCCTCCTCCCTCCTCCCTCCTTTCCTTCTTCCCTCCTCTGCCTCGTCCTCGTCCTCGTCATCCTCCTCCCTCCCTCCTCCCTCCCTCCCCCCCTCCAGCACGCCGAAAAAAGGCCCAGGGGCGCCCGGGTGGGTCCCCAATCCCGTCGCTCTAGGGGACCTCTGCCCGTTGGGGTCATGGCCCAAGTCTCTCGCCGGCAACCGCCTGGATTGGCTCCGTGGCACTCCTGGCCTCATTACATACAGTCAACCCGTACAGTAAGGATGCGCGGTAAGGATGCAAGGACCTTGGACGCCCATGCCGAGGCTCTTCGAGCGGGGCTGGCCTTCGAAAGTGGTTGAGGATGGGCCGAAGTTGACCGAAGAGACAAGGATGCAGGGGTACTCTTGGGAAGTCGCTCATCCTTACTGTGCGGGTTGACTGTACGTACTTCATGAATCACCGACACCAGATTGCAAAGGCGTCGCTGAGTCAACTGCACTTGTGCCGCGGTCATCCGCGAACGCCTCCGCCTCCGGAGAAGGAGGAGGAGGCGGAGGAGGAGGAGGAGGAGGAGGAGGAGGAGGAGGAAGAGGAGCGCACAGGACAGCGAAAAGTGCGACCTAATTCAAATGGGCGTGGAATGCGGTATACAGATTGGGTTCAGAGCGACCGCCCGCTCGAAGATGAACCCTCTGGCCCATCATCTGGGAGGAAGGGGTCGTCCCAGCCCCCTCGGGGCCCGCTCGCAGGCTCCATCCGCAACCCAGACACCCAAGGAAACAGCTTCCTCCCAGGAGAGCCCAAACACGGCCAGACATCGGTGGAGGTCCGGTCTCGGCCCCATCCTCGCAGGGTTCTCTAGGACAGGAACCGCGGGGGGAGTCACTTTGGATTCGACACGGATGGGGTCGTACAAAGCGCAAGCGCCCCACAGCTCGTACCAAGCGCAAGCGCCCCGTGGGGGTCATGAGACGCGTCAGTGACCTTAGCTTCTAACGTTGCGTGACCTCGCGCATGCCAGCACGTGAAGACTTGGCCAAGTGACAGGAGGGGGAGAAAGAAGAGGAGGAGAAGGATGAGGGTGAGGAGGAGGAGGAAGATGCGGAGGACCAGTGTGAACCCAAGAGTCCTCAACCATGTCGGAATAAACCATGCCTCTAAACTTTTCTCAGAGGCCCCTATAAAGGTTGATTTCCTCTGAGGGAACTGCCTCGTTGGGGGACAACAGATTGAAGACCGTGAATCGTGCCAAAAAACATTCTCGGGACTCCAACGCCACGAATCAACCTGACTGTTACGTTCTGACGATCCAATATCGTGCCAGACCCCCATCCCTGGGACTTCAACGCCGCGAATCAACACAACTGTTGCGCCCTCGTAATCCTGAATCCGTCCAAAACGCAATTTATGGCACGTTGACCATGGAAGTCCGTGGAACTCTTACAACTGTTCAAAACGAATGTGCGCGGCACTGACATGAAAACCACATTTTGAAAACCAACCGCCTTCAATCCGTGAAACTCTTGATTTTCGGTTAAAACGAATTTGCGCGGCGCTAATGCAATAACCGCATTTTGCAAATGGCCCGCCCTCAATCCGTGAACCCCTGACATTCAAGCGTGTGCGCGGCGCTACAGCGCTAGCCACATTTTGAACACAACCCGCCTTCAATCCGTAAAACTCTTGCACCTGTTTCAGACGAGTGCGCGAGGCGCTAAGATGAATGCCACATTTTGAAAACAACCCGTCCTCAATCCGCGAACCTCAAATCTTTGATCATATTAAAAAACGAATGTGATCGGCGCCAAATCGAAAACAACATTTTGAAAGCGATCCACCCTCCATCCGACAATCTCTGGTGCGTGACAAACTGTGCGCGGCGCTAAAACGCTAAGCACATTTTGAAAACCACCCGCCTTCAATCCGCGAAACTCTTGCAACTGTTGAAGACGAGTGCGCGCGGCGCTAAGGCGAGAGGCACATTTTGCAAACGACCCGTCGTCAATCCAAGAATCTCTGACATTTTGTATAGAACAAGCGACTGTGCGTGGCGCTAAGAGGTAAGAACCACATTTTGAAATTGACCAGCCCTCAATCCATGAAGCCCTTGCGAACTCAAAGGAACTAATATGCGCGGCGCTGAAGTGAGAACGACATTTCGAAAACCACCCGCCCTCAAAATGTGAAGCTGTTGCCCGTTTTTAAACTTCAGGGCCATAAGCGGTGAAGAAAGCTCAAGCGAAACGCCCAGCTCGCCCTTCCGACTGGCCTCGTGGTGCGACAGGGAGGAGCTAGCTTTAAGGAAAAGGAGTGGAGGAGGAGAAGGTGGAGGAGGATGAGGTGAAGGAGGAGGAGGAGGAGGTGAAGGAAGAGGAGGAGGAGGGGGAGGAGGAGGAGTTCCAGCGCCTTAGGGCGCCGTGTGTCACCAACGAAGCACTAGGGCCAGACAACAGGATGTAAGGCGCGCGCTGCAGTGAGTGCGGCGCTAGATGATAAATCGTGTTCGTTAGGGGAACCAGGAAAAGAGGGGACAAGTGGCAACGGAGGAGAAGGGGTGAACAGAATGGCAGCCAAGCAGAGAGAAGGGCGCTTAGATGGGAAAGGGCGGGGTGGAGTGCGCCTGTCGGGGGGCACGCGGCTAGTCGCGACGGCGGGGCTACATTCACGGGCGGCCTCAGCTAGACCCATCATTTCTTTCGCACTCGCGTCGAAGCAGTGCGGGAAGATATCTGCCTGAGGCTCCTTACGAACGGGTTCATGTATATGACCGCCACAATCAGCGGCAACGTCTGGAACAGAACATCCAGAAGGACACGGCCGGGTTCATGCAGATGGTCGCCCCCGTCAACGGCGGCGGCAAGATCATCCAAACGGACGCGAGCGGCTTCATGCAGATGGCCGCCACCATCGGCGGCAGCGTCAGGATCCTCCCCGATGACATCAGCATCCTCACGAGCGAGAGCACGCAGAGCGGGTTCATGCAGAGAGGGTCGCCACCCTCAGCGGGATGGGGCTCCCCACGAACGGGCTCATGCGGATGGTCGCCACAGTCAGTGACAGCGTGAGGAGCATCCAGAGGAACACGAACGGGTTCATGCAGATGGTCGCCACCGTCAGCGGCGTCGGCAGGAGCATCCATTCGGACTCGGGCAGCTTCAGCCATATGGTCGCCACCATCGGCGGCAACGACAGGAGCATCCAGAGGGACACCATCATCATCACGAGAGCGAGAGCATGCAGAACGGGTTCAGGAAGAAGGTCGCCACTCTCGGCGGCATGTTTTTTTTTTTCACGAAAAAGATTTATGCGGCTGGTCGCCTTCGGCGGCAGCGCCGGGAACATCTGGAGGACCATCAACAGCCCCTTGAACGGAATCACGCAACAAAAAGCTCATGCAGAAGGTTGCCACCCTCGGCGTGAGAATTCCGACGCTCGGCGGCAGCACCAGCAGGCAATGCAAGTTTGCCCACGAAGGTGTCGAAAAACAGACGGCGCCGAGCAGCCGCAACATGGGTCCAAGCTGCCTTGTGCTGCAAGAGCCTCGCGGCCTTCGAGAACGTTGTATGGTCAGTGATCCTATGCTTCTTCGCTAGCATCAAGACGCAGCGACGCTCGGCGACGACATCACCGTGAGCAGCTTGAACACCACCAGCGACAGAGGCAGCACCAGCGGGAGGTGCAAGGGCATGCGGACGGTCATCACGAGCAATATGATCCTCGCCACCAGCGGCGGCGGCATCATGGGCACTGTCGGCGGCGCTAACGAGAACTTATGCTCAAGGTCGCCACCGGCCACGGCTGCGTGCAGAGCAGGACGGAAGCCAGCGCAATTATGCAAGGGATCGCCACCAGCGGCGGCGTGACGTTCGTGAACTTGCAGAACAGGCATTGCCGACTACAACGCGATTTTCGCCACCAGCGGCGGCGTGAAGATCGGGGGCACCAACAAAATGCAATGCATCGAAACCATCGCGAGCAGAACCGTGCAGCCCGCGGCCACGAGCGGGAGGCAGACTGCGGCGCCGAGCGGCGAACATGAAATCCAGGGCATCGCGGATGTAGGACACGCCTGCGGTCTGAGCTTGCTCTGGAGCGGCATGCCGCGCTGGGCCGTCAGCAGGGAGCTGGGCATCTGAGGCATGGGCGTTGAGCTGGTTGGTGAATGCAGCCGCCGCAGGGAGCTGAGAGTGCGCACAGGCTCCGAGCCCGATTGGCCAAGAAGCCCCCAGTGTCGCAGCCGCTGCAGACGGGGAAACGATGCGGTCGACCAGATTGAGGATCGCTTGCGCTAGCGAGGTTGAGGATCGCTTGCGCTAGCGCCGCGTCCTGAGGGGGGACACGCCCGCCTGCGGATAACCAGGAAGACCACCAGGGACAGGCCGAGCTCTGGGACCCTGAGCTCGCGGGACTAGACATTCAAGTTGAATGGCACTTCGCTCCCCAGCATGAGGCCGCAGATGCTGGAGGTGAAGAGCACGCAGACGGCGACGATGTAGCGCGGCAGCCGAGCGGACGTGCGGCATGCGTAGACCGAGGACGATCGCGATCAGCAGCCAGAACGGCTATGGGGCGGGCAAATGGAATCGCGGGCCGCAGACGCGGGCGGCGCGGCGCTAGGCCAAGGGGCCTTGGGCGAGACGGGAGTGGTGACCATTTCGGCCAAGTCCGAGATCCCCGAGGGAGGATGGACTTGCCGAGTATGTAGCTAGCGACGCTGCGCATTTTTCAGGCACTCCGCCGCAGGAGATCAGTGCACAGCTATACGCCGAGGCCGTGCTGGAATGGGCATGGCTGGAGAGAGCGCCCGAGTCTGTGCGCAACATGTATCACCGTGACAACTCGGGCAACCTTGTGGCGACTCAGAGGGGCAGATATGTGTACCCACCTGTTCGGAGATGCACCTTTGGATCCCCCCAATCCCATTGAGAATAACAACTCAAAGAACCAAAAACTCCTCCCCCCTCGTTCGTGACAATACGGACAAAGTTTGTGTCCTATGACGCTTGAACGGCTAAAGATCAGGAAACGAACCACAAGAGAAGCGGACAATGGATCCGCGCTCAGATGCACATGCTAGAAGCTAACTGTGTCGGGGTGCAGGAAGCTCGCACGCCAACACATTCAATTTTTTTTTTTTTTTTTTTTTTTTTTTTTTTTTGTTTTTTTGTTTGTTGTTGTTGTTGTTTTTTGGGTTCTTTTCCTTTTTCTTTTTTTGTCCGTTTGACCTTCTGGAACTGTCCGGGGTAATTGGGGTGTGTAGCTTGGTTCAATCTTAACCAGCCGTATGCCAAGATCAATGGTAAGGCTAAGTACCTTAAACTACAACATGTGCGAGCTCTTGCTTCTCAGCCCCGGCTTTCAATATGCCAGGTCAACGCCCCGCACTGGCAGACGACCATTACTGTGGGCCACGCTCCGCACCAGCATGTGGGAACGGAGGGAAGGCATCAGTGGTGGGACGAGCTTGCGATATACACACAAGTTTAAGATAGAGTTTATGTTGTTAGATGCCAATGGTCGAATTGGCCATGATACGTCGGACCGACTAGGGGACCAAGGATGGAAGCAACCACAATATTCGGAAACAGATACATTCCATGAGTTGTTGCTCCATGCCTCCTTGTGTGCCCCCACCACCCTTGTCCCTTCAATCAAAGACGGGTCGAGCGACACCGACTGGACTGTGTGCTTTGTCAGTTGAGCGATGTACAGTGCGTAACGCAGTGGGTAGACCATAAATTCGACCACGAGAGGCTATATGAAGATCATTACCCTGTGTTCTGTGATTTGTTTCGTTCGCGGACCCTGGGCACACCATCTTCGAGGCTCCTGATCGGCCGAAATAAAACGAAAGGTCCTGAGAGGGTCGAGAAGTTCGCTAGACTCATTGCTAACATACCACACATACACCACAGTGTAGGTGTGAATGCAAACTACCATCAATTGCAGGCTGTCTGGCACGAAACTGCTTCCCAATGCTTCCCAGCCGAAACAAAGGAGTCATTGTGTCCGTACATTTCTGCGCCCACTTTGGCAGCTATCCAGCGTCGCCGACAGGTCCGTGGAGCGCTTAGGGCATATCGAGGCCAGAATGCCCGCCCTCTCCTCACCTACCTCAGTGTTGTTCGGAGTCGTCCCTCACATGAATCGTTCCATGATTTTGAGCCGATATGGAGACACATCCCCCTCCTAGGTGAAGCTTTTGATTGTGGAGATGTCCAGCTCCAACAGGCAGCGAGCAAGCTGGCAACTTTTTGAAAACCACTCATGCGATTGTGCGCAGTCGAATCCGCCAAGATCGGCTAAAGCTGCTGCAAGATTTTGGAGAAGAACTCAAGCAAAACATGCCCAACCATATGGGTAGGGAGGAATGGGGTCAAGATAGGAAACTTCTGAGGTTATGGGGGAGCGAAAAGAACGTATTCCCAATCAAGCTTGCCAATGCAACTAGACCCGGAGGGCCAAGTTTTAGTAGATGACAAACATGTCGCAGAATGCAAGTTTGATATCTTCGCGCATACAGGGCTTGCTTCAGTCGACGCCAAGGCGCAGTTGCAGCAGCGTTACAATGAGCGTGCCACCGAAGTGCTGCTGCCGTTCGTCCAGGATCTCCAGTGCATCATGTCTCGAAGCAGTCTAGAAAGGAGTTTCAAGAGAGCCAAGACAGGAAAAGCAGTTGGGCCAGACAAGCTAGGATATGAGTTGTTCAAATGCGTTGCTTAGCGGGCTGTAGAGCATTGGCATCCACTTTTTGTTAAGATGCAGTTGAGTGGTGTCGAACCACTAGACATGCAAGGAGGACAGGCTGTGGCTTTGCCTAAGCCAGGTCTAGACAGTAGGTATCTTAACAATTTGCGTGATATCCTCGTAACTAACCGCATTGCTAAACACCACTTCAAGCTTCTTCGCTCAAGGCTTTTCACTCTCGCAGCTAGGCTCTTGCATGACTTGCAATGCGGAGGACTGCCCCAGAGAAGTACGGATTTGTTTGCACATATGACGAACACATTCATAGATTTGTGTAGACGTGTGAATATAACAAGCATTTTTCTCTGATATCAAGTCGGCAGTCCACGCTGTGCTTTGACAGTTGTTGCTCCCAATTCCTGGCATCGTGGCGGAATTTGAAGCGGCAGTCCATGCTATGGACCTCCCGCCATCGCTCAGCCAGGCCTTCACGCAGATGCTTTTAGAGGGTCCCTTTTCACACATGTTTGGACGAAACCAAAGTGACGTTCCCCTTCCCCACGTCAAAAAGCAGTTGGCCGAGAGCCAGTATGACACGTGGTTTGAAGTCCAGGGGGCCGAAAACGTTGCGTATGCCACGACTGGCACGAGGCCAAGCTCACCGCCAACTGACATTATGTTCTCATTAGCTTTCGCCCCTGTGCACGCTGCAGTCACAGAAAGGATGAACGATGAAAATCTTGTGATCACGACGCAAGAGATAGGCGAAGATACGGGGCCTTTCTTTGCGCCTGGACCAGCAGTAGCTCTGGCAGAACGATCGTCGTACGTAGACGACTTCACATCGTTCACAAGAGCTCGAGAGGCCAGACAATGGAAATATGCCGCGCAAAGGGCGATATGCATAATATACGAAGGGCTAGCCATTAAGAAATTAAAACTTAACCTTGAACACGGAAAAGCAGGAATCATGATAATACCTGCGGGACCCAAGGCCACCCACACTAGGAAAGAGCTCGAGGCGTCAGGAGAGTACTTGCATGTTCCTGAGCACGAATTGTATGCGCACCTCGTCACACGATACATATAAACATGTCGGAGCTATGATCTGCAGTGATGGAGCCATGCGTCCAGAGGTTGCCTACAGAGCGCAGGCACAAGCAGGAGCCGTTGGACCTTTGCCCGCCAATGTTTTTAAGGTTGAAGGTCTTGAAACCAAGGTGAGGCCTCAGTACGCCACGCCGTGTTGCTTCAGCCGCCTTTTTTACAATGCACATGTGTGGTCGCCGCTCGACGTCACGACGGAAAAGCCGCTGGCAGGACCATGCATGCCAGTTGTGCGAGCGGCGACAAGGAAGGCGTAGGATTACGCCAACCAGAAGATGGCTTGCGATGTGGACGTGTACGCTTCTCTGCAAATACTCACCACTTCCGATATCATTCGTGTCCGCAGGCTACGTTACTTGGCCAAGCTGCTGAAGACAGGCCCCCATGAATTAGTTTGGATGTTAGATCTTCTAGTTCAAGCTGAATGTTCTTGGGCCCAAGCTCTCACTAAAGATTTCCAGTGGATGGCCTCTCTCGTTGAGGTCCCAGGAAGGCTCCAGCCCGTAGGTGGTGCTAAATGGTGGGTAGCACTCGCCAGAAACGACTTGCCATCATGGAAAGCTTGCCGCACGGCCCTAGTAAGGGCAGCAGTCAATGCCAATTTAAATAGACAGCAACTTAGCCAGTGACACAAAGAGCTACACACGACATGTCGGCAAGCAGCGTTCGAAATCCCATCATGTTTAGATCAATTCTAACACACATGCCTTTTTCCTTGCCACGGCTGTGGTGCGGTGCTCAAGACCATAGGTGCATGGCACCACCACCGCACTGCCGCCACTCCGCGCTGGACGCGGCAGGGAGCGTGGCGGAAGGCTTACAGTGCCAATCGTGCGGCAAGGAGTCTTTCAACAACTTTCGACTGCTGAAGCATCTGAGGCATGGTTCCTCGAAATGCTTAGCAATGCTCCAGGCGCATTTCTGGCCAGCATGCGAGCAGGAGATTCTCAAGCGAAGAGCCGAACACAACGAGGCGGCTACGGAAATGAGAAGCCTTGGCCGTCCGTCGAACCGATTTCTCAGAGTTTCGTGCTAAACGATTTATTTGACCCACACTTGATGGATCCGTGCAAGATCGTACTGTGCACCCGTCCTGCCGAAGAGTTGGGATGCAACTCGACGAAGATCTGGCACCCGATATTTTGCAGAATGCCTTCGGCAGTCCGATATACAGCGTGTTTGCTTGACGCCACTCCATGTTGGGACGCATCAGTCTCAAAGATGTCTGGTGATAATTCTAACATTTCATATCGTGTTGTTCCTATGTATGCTGATGCGATAGGTTTAATACAGCCTGAGTAACTCAAGGAGCTATTGTCTATAATTCGTTCCAGAGAGGTTGTAGCTGTATATGCGCGGCCATCGTATGAATCCTGGGGTGTCCCTGAGTGGCGCTCAGCTAGAAGATCCTCGACGGTTTATAGATCAGACTAATTTGTTTGGGGCATTCCGTGGTTGCCCAAACGTTTTCAAGATGTGATATGTACCGACAACGCAAAGATCCGTTTGTCCATTTGTGTTGGAGGAGGAGGAGCAGGAGGAGGAGGAGGAGGAGGCGGAGGAGGAGGAGAGGGGGGGCGAAACGCAAGCAGGGGTGGCCAGCAAAGGGCAAGGAGGGGGAGAGGGGGAGACGGGGGTCGGCGTTCACGTCGTCGGGGGTCGTGGCCGTGGTCGTGGTTGTCGAGGAGGCGCGTCGCCATGCCGCCAGACCAGCGCAAACGTCGCCGTCAAGGCGGTTCTGTCCGCCGTTGCTGCGGGGTCACTGCCGTGGTGGTGGCGGTCGGCTTGGGCGGCGCCGTGGTGGTGGTCGTTTTCGTGGTGTGAGGTGTGGGCCTCACAAGCCTTTGGCGCTAAACACCAACTCTGCGTTGCCGTTTTGGAGCTGTCGGGGTAGCTGCCGCCACGCCCTGCCGAGCACCTCGGTCCGGGCCACTTCAAGTCATCGACGTTGTACCCATAAACTCGGATGAACTCTGCGGCTTCGTCGGACGGGCGGCCCAATGTCTCGGGTACCACAAGGGCAAAATCACCCCCGCTGGGGGGGTACCGGGTCCGCTTCTCCTGGGCCACGGCTGCTGCGGCCACGCCCTCCCTCATTCCCTTCCTCCCTCCCTTATCCCCTCGCTCCCTTTCTCCTGTGCCAGAGCAGGAGGACGACAATGACGACGAGCAAGATGGCGAGGTGTCGAAGGAGGAAGGAGGGATGAACACGAGAAGCTAGAGGAACATAAGAGGGAGGAGGAGGAGGAGGAGGTGGAGGAGGAGGAGGAACATGACGGGGGAATAGGATCAGGCGAAGAAGGAGCTTAATGAGGATGAATAATAGTATGAAGACAAAGAGAAAAAGGGAAACGAATTAGGATTATACATGAAAGCAGGGGGCGAGAGGATGGACAAGCAGGGGAAATCTTTGCGGATGGAGGATCTGGGGGATAGATGGGGAGATGGAGCGAGAAGGGGCGACTAGGGGAGGGAGTAGGGGAGGGACGGCGAGAGGAATGGAGGTGATACTGAATAGGGACGAAGGGCCGCTTGCCTTCGGACAGTGATGTCCCCAGCTGGTCGTAATGTCGACTGCCAGGGTGCAAACCATCGGGATGCTAGCCACTGGGATGCACGAATTCGGCAGACAGACCACTGAGGGAACAGACTGCCAACAAAAAAACACGCATTTGCGGCGCTCCCGCATCCTTCATCGGGCTCCTCGAGCTCCTCCGTCCACCATCACCTTTCCCCCGTACCCATAATCCCTCCTTTTACCTCCTCGTCCTCCCTCCCCCTTCCCCCCTTCCCTCCTCCTCCTTGGCAATCCCTTGCCCTTACGAATAATTCCTCCGTGTCGCATCACCAACGATCTGGTCGTTTCGCCTGGCATTCCTGGTCCAACAAAAAACTTACATGGAACAACACAGCCAACAATTCTTGTACCCAACCATCCTGTGGTTTTGGGCCCTCGTTTTGAAGAGACAATGCCCCGCCTTACCTCATCTCACCTGCCGGCCACCTTCCTCCTAGGAGGAGGAGGAGGAGGAGGAGGAGGAGGAGGAGGAGGAGGAGGAGGATGAGGAGGGGAGGAGGAGGAGGAGGAGGAGGAGGAGGAGGAGGAGGAGGAGGAGGAGGAGGAGGAGGAGGAGGGAGGAGGAAGAGGAGGAGGGGAGGAGGAGGAGGAGGAGGAGGAGGAGGAGGAGGAGGAGGAGGATGTCCTTTCTCCCATGACTGCGTCTGCCCTTCACATTCTGTCGGCACACCACTTTTACACGTTGCGCAGCCCCACAGGAAGCTCCAACTGAGGCACGGGAGGTGGACCGCATGCGGTCCCCAAAAGATTTCGGCACACCCGTCACGCGTCTCGTGGCTCCATATGCGGGCGGGACCACAGGCGGTCCCCGAGCCGTTTCGGCACGCCTCTCACACGCCCTGTGGCCCCACAAGGAGCTCCAACTGAGGCCCCAGGAGGGTACCGCACGCGGTCCCCCAACCCGTTTCGGCGCACTGGTCACACGTTTCGTTGTCTCATGATGAAGGAGCTCCGTGAATGCGCAGTGGCACAGCTCGCATGCGTCCCCAGGCCCATCTCGGCACACCACTCACTCGCTTCGTGGCCCCATAGGGAGCTCAACCGAAGGCCCCAATGACAGCGCCCGCATGCGTCCCCAGGCCCATCCTGGCACTATCCCTCTCACGTTTCTCGGCCCCTTAGTGAGCTCCACCGAAGGCCCCAATGGCAGCGCCCGCATGCGCCCCCAGGCCCAATTCGGCAAACCCCTCACACGTCGCGTGGCTCCACAGGGAGTTTCACTGAAAGCAATCTTCACAAGTGCGGTATTCACAACTGCATATGGTCTCGCTAGGGACTTCCTGGCTCTTTATGGCCCTGAGGCTTGGCATGGCAAGCATCTGCGCAGATGGGGGTGGCTCCTTTGCAACATCGGGTCCTCGCCTCAGACTTCATCACTTCGACGGATCCAACATCTTACGCCACACTGCTGTCACTTGCACCGGTGGAGGGCGGTTCCACTTTAATCTCGGACTCTTGCTTCGGCCCCGCGTAGGTTTATGTTGAAGCTCCAGCCAGAAACATGGATGAGGGGTGATTTCCACCGAAGATCACTGTGGTTTGCCATGCCAGGCGGTCGAACCTTAATCCGATCCTTGATGCGATTGTGAGGACGATAGGGCACCGTTCCAATCCTGCGACTGCCTCAACGTTCCGAGTCTCCCGGCCTTAAGAGACTCGATCCCATGTTAACCCAGAGGCGGATTAGCACTCCAACCTGCCCATGCCCTGAGCTTGCGGCAAGGCCGCGGGGTCCTCGCCTCTCCAGAGAGCGCTCGCCGTGATGGCAGAGAACGCTTGGACTGACTTCCGACAAAGGGGATCTGTGAAGGAAGGCTGCGTTGCAACATCGGTGTCAATGACGCTCCTTGCCGGGCTTGTGCTGGTCCCCCCTCATCCGCCTGTCCCTGCCCTCTGCCTCTCGCCCATGGTGATTCTGCTCCTCCTCATCGTCCCCTTCCGAGGAGAGAGGGGACCAACGGCGGCGCCACGTGGGCGGAGGCGCCATCGATGTTGTCGCTCCTGAGGAAGAGGAAGAGGAGGCTGAGGAGGAGGAGGGGAAAAACTTGCAGTTGCTGAGCCTCCTTCTCGCCCTCCTGCTTCTAACCTTCCGCTCCCTCCTCCCCCCTTGCGCTCATTGCTCGCCACGGGCCCCAGTCTTCGCGGAGGCGCTCAGCATTCGAGCGGCCCCTTCGCGGTCCCTGCGGACCTCGCAAGCGCGCAAAGCACTCAAGCCTGGAGCTCACGCCTGCAATCACGCGCGAGCGCCCGGCAATCCCGTGGCCACTGGCTCCATGATCATCGCCCCCTGCTCTGTCTGCACTACCTGGCGGATCCGGACGGGCATACACCTGCCCTATGATTCCCCCCGCTTCCAGGGGAAGAGGCAGGGTGACGACAGGGAAGACGGGGGGAGAGGAAACCAATAACACCCCTCCTCTGGCAAAAGACATGATGGGGAGACCAGTAACCCCCCCCGACAACGGCGACGGCGACAAGAACGACAACGACAGCAACAGGGTGGCGGATCAGCGCGCACGAGGCAAGGGGGCAAATAAAGCAAATGTAAACCTCGCCCGTTGAACGGGCGGGACCCTGGGCAAAGGGGAGAGGAATAACATGTATGCTGATTGTAAGGGCCAGTTTCACGAGTAGCAAAACAATCCATCGCCATGATTGTAGAATGCGCCACGCAGATCGCGAGACAAGATGGAACCAAATTAGGCATGCGTCCCGCTTGTTGAGGGGGTCCAGGCGGGGGGATGCGAACAGGAGGAGTCAGCGCGCTCGGCGCAGCTCGCGAGGCATAGGGGCAGCGGTGTTTTTGAACTTCACTTCTAAATAATGATCATTGTTGATCCCCCCTCTCCGGTGCCCACTGTATTTATTTAAATGCTCCTCCTGGGGCTCGTACCTTATTTTGTACACGAGGAAATCTCGGGCCTCAGAATGGATTGTGTGGCCCCGAACCACCACAACAACTGCTCCCGCCTGATACTTCCTTAGAATGTATTTCAGATTCGCGCTCTCGCGCGAGACGTCGATACTTTATCCAAGAATCGCGCTCTCGCGTGGTACTTCTTCAGAATGTATTGCGGCGCCGTGTCCACAAACTGAAGAATCACGCTCTGGCTTTGGATTTGTGATCGGTTTGCGCACCATGTGGCCGATTTCTCAAAGTATGTGGTCGATTTCACGCAGTCTGCGGCTATTTTCGCGCAGTTTTGTGGTCGATTTCACGCAATGCGTTGTTGATTTCACGCAGCATGTGGTCGATTTCACGCAATCCGTGGTCGATTTCATGGAGTCCGTGGCCGCTTTCGTGCAGTATGTGGTCGATTTCAAGCTCCTTCGTCGGCCTTCTTGTGTGCTTCTTTTGCCTCGCCGCGTGCTTGAGGCGCCAGTGTATGGATTTCGCGCAATATGTCGTCGATTTCATGCAGTATGCGGTCGTTTTCATGCAGCATGTGGTCGATTGCGCGCAGTATGTTGTCGATTTCACGCAGTATGCGGTCGATTTCGCGCAGTTCGTTGCAGACTTCTGGCAATCTGTGATCGCTTTCACGCAGCACGTGTTTGTTTTCACGCAATCTGTGGTCGCTTTCACGCAGTCCGTTGTCGCTTTCGTGCAGTATGTAATGGATTTCACGCTCTTCTTCGTTGGCCTCGCTATGTGCTTCCTTTGGTGCATGTCCTGCTTCTTCTTCTCCCTCTTCGTCATCTTCTGCTACTCCTCCCTCTTCTGGGTCGCTGTGGTGAACCCGATAGGGTCGATGTCCGCCTTCTTCTCTCATATGGTTGTGGCTTCGTGCTAAATGTCCGGGGCAACAGAGTGAGCAGGATGCAGCCTGGGACTTCATCGTCTTCGGCTGCATCGGCATCGTCATCCTCGAGTCGGCCTTTCCTCCCCCTGCCCCTGCCCCTCTCTTCCTCTGCTTGCTTGCTTGCTCTGCTTGCTCTGTTTGCTCGGCTGTCTCGCCTGCTGGAAGGGTGGGAAGGGACGGTACGCATTGACATCAATCAATCCCCACCAACCTGGCGCAGTACGTGCAGCGTCAGGGGGGGCGGGCTGCTCACCCACCGTCCCACCAGAAGGGACGGTGCGAAGGCCCTGTGAGCAGTACGGGGTGGGCACGGAAGGGCACCATACGCCCTGCCACCATCAAGGGAATGCAGCATCGCCTCCATCACTACAAGAGTGCATCATAGCCTCCGATTTTCAATACAAGCTTCGGGGACCCATGGAACTCGCACCTCATCGACATTCAATGTACATCTAGTCGTTCTGTGCGTAGCATGCTCTCCTCTGGGCTGTGAGCGGGGCTTTGGCTCCCATGCTGGTCGTCCAATGCCCCCACATTGATCTCATGGACTTTTAGGACTTCATTTGAACTCCGGGGGGAGGGAATGGGGCGGGTCTTTCTGCGATTCCTGGTGCCTCCCCCGCTTTCCTGCCTCCGCTGTCTCCCCCTATTCCTGCTCTCCCTGTGCCTCCTCTGCCTCCCCCTCCTTCGCCTGCTGGCTAGGCGACGCGCCCGTTCGATTCCGGCACTCTTTTTCTGCAGCGAGATCGTCTCTAGGCGCCGCCCTCGCTTTGATCGCTCAGGGGCGGGTGCATGAGGTACCAGTTTGTGGCCGATTCCAGGTATCACGCCGCGGTCGATTTCATCCTCCTCTCTTTCGGCCCCATCGTGTGCTCGAGGCAACACAAGCCCAAGCAGGAAAGCACGGTGCCGGAAGGGTGGCGATCGCATGAGCCGGAGATAGAGGAGCTGCCATGAAGGAAGGACAGGACGATGTTCCTCTTTCCTAAAACCGCGTTTCGCTAGGAGGTGCTGCGGTCGGGAA
This sequence comes from Prorocentrum cordatum, assembly GCA_963575745.1. Classification (NCBI taxonomy): domain Eukaryota; class Dinophyceae; order Prorocentrales; family Prorocentraceae; genus Prorocentrum; species Prorocentrum cordatum. The sequence goes on along the minus strand of CAUYUJ010018871.1, from coordinate 659,695 downwards.
CTTCTGCTTGGCGTGTCTTACCAGCCTCGAACTTCTCCCTATCCCTAAGACTGACACGCCAAAAGGCGATGACAATCTTAGGGATGCGCCCTCAACAAATAAGGGAATCCCGATTGGCATCGCGACGAGGAGATGCCGAGCATATGGATAGGGATAGGTTCCAGGCTGGTAAGTGTCGGCCCTGCGGCTCAGGTCGGGAGCTCTTGGCCTGAGGAGTGCCGCTCCGCTCCCCGGGGCGGGAAGCCGCGAAAAACGCTCGGGGGCGCTGACGCCTCGGGGCTGGGGAGCGGGTTAGCGCGTCGCGCGAAGGCGTGGTGAGCAGGAAGCGGCGGAACGACACGCTGTGTCAAAGGTTCCCGAGAGGAACTGAATGGGGCCCCAGGACACACAAATAGATACACACACACAGATAAAAAGATGCCCAATACTTTCCTATATTTTCTGGGTTCTTGTCTTCCCCCCCGCTTCCTATATTTTTGCATATTTTCCTGGGAGTCGACGATTAATGGTGTCTGTGTGCTTCTGTCCCTCCTGAGTAACACACACACAGAAGAACAAAAACAAAAGAAAAGGGGACGGGGCGCCCGAGACCGCCTGCCATCAGGGTGCTCTGCTGGGGTACTTTTGTGTGTTGACTGCGTCGTGGGGCGAACCTTTATCGTCACTCGTCGTCGTCGCCCCCTGCCCCCAACACGCGTCTGGCGCGTCTGTGACATCAACGATGCATTTGGCATCTTGCCTTGCTGATCCTCTTCTTCACCAGGGCGACCGAGCGCCGCTGGCGACCGCGAGGCGTGATTTTTCTCGCTGCTGCGTGCTTGCTGCGGGTCTGGGCTGCACCCCAGGCGCCTGGGGGCTGCTGGCAGACGCGCCGACCACCACGGCGCCCCTCGGCAGCGGGTCCGTCGCTGGCTCCACGGCCGGCAGGTACCTGTGCTGCTGCCGTCCCTGGACACTGACGGCCCCCCATCATTTTCATGCTCGTCTTCGTCGTCGTCGTCGTCGTCCTCATCCTCTCCCGCCTCCTCCTCCTCCTCCTCCTCCTCCTCCTCCAACCTCTTCCCCTCGTCCTCCTGCGCTCCTCCTCTTCTTCCTCTTATTCCTCCTCCTCCTTCTCCTCCTCCTCTTCTTCCTCCGCCTCCTCCTCTCCTTCCTGCGGGTATTCATCGCGCCCGAGCGCTTCTGCTCGTGCTCGTGGCCCCGCTTCCTCCTCCCCCTCTGCCCCGTCGGCCATTCCGCATCCGAGCGGCCCTCCTTACACGCGGGGATGTGTGGGCTCTGTGTTGCACCCCCTCCGAGAAGGCACTGAGCACGCGAATCAGAATTCGGCGTGCCGCCAAGTGTCGACAACTACACTGTGGGGACCACGCGCGCGCAGCCGCCCAGAGCCGCTGCTGTCCCCGTCTTCGTGTTCCCCCCCCTCCCCCTCCTCTAGACTCTTGGCGAGCAGTGGCGGCCGCTGCCGCGGCGCTGCTGCCAGTGCAGGGGCGAACGCGACGCAGCTGCAGCATCGGCTGCAGTGCTGGGTTCTGCTCATGCGAGAAGGCGTGCAGTGACAGCACGCACGGTCGAGACCCACCAGAACGCTCGTGGGATGCCTTTTCCCAGCTGCAACGGAAAGATCCGCTCGTGCGCGAGGGCAAGCCGTGACACCAGGCTCTGCCCAAGCCTTACGGGAGAGCCACGGCAGATATGGCTCCCTTCGAGCATTACGTTGGGACCAGAAAAGCAGAGCAAGAGCCGAGCATCATCAGCTACAGTGTTGGGGGACGCTCGTGCTGGACGGCAGGCAATGGCATGAAATGTTGTTGCCACTGGAGATGGGCTAGTGAGAGAGCGTTCGAACTCGTAATGAAGGGACCAGCTCGCGCGAGAAGACATGCAGCAACGAGTGCCAATGCCACGACAACGAAGGGACCAGCTCGTGCGAGAAGGAAGCAGTGGCAGCGGGCTTTAGCAGTGGGAGAGAGCAGGCAGAGGCAGCAGTCTCGGTCCATGCGGGGGGCTAGTGGGAGCAGGTTTCAGCTGCAACGCAGGGACCAGCTCGTGCGAGAAGACAAGCAGTGGCAACAAGGAATGTCGGTGCCAGACGGGCGCTCGTGGGAGAAGGTCATCAACTACCACGCAAAGATCAGCTCGTGCGAGAAGGACACGGTAGCAGCCAGTACTGTCAGCGCGATAATGTGTCAATGGCAGCAAGCTCTGTCGGTGCCTGCGGGAAGATCGTGAGAGACGTTCTTGCGAACAGCATGCAATGGCAGCCGGAGAGAAGCTCTCGAGAGCTCGGGTCGTTGCGCCGACGCGCGCACTAGTGCAATCACGGTCGTGGCAGGAAAGGAAGGCCCCAGCGAAACGGGTGCTCATCAGCTATAACGCTGGGATCAGCCCGCTGGGACAGCCGAAGCACAGCCCTGAACTTTAGCTTCGGTGCTGGGGTCAGCACATGCGCAAACAGTAGGGGGACGCAGGCTTACGAAGCAAGCTTGCTACAAGGCAGCTACATTGCGAAAAAGAGTAGCCAGATCTGGCGTCATCAGCAACCTTGCGAGATGATGCTGCTACTGCAGCCCAGGGATGGGTGGGGGTGTGGCTCTGAAGAACCCATTCGGGCGCCGCCTTCGGACGGCCCCGTGTGCAGACCACGACCATCCTCCCCCTCCTCCTCCTCCCCCCTCTGCTGCTGCTGCTGCTGCTCCTCCTCCTCCTTCTCTTTCCTCCTCCTCTTCCTGCGTCTTCCTTCCAGGCAGGGTCGGATGAATAGGGGGTGGAATGGATGAGCAGGACGAGGTGCAGGGCGCACGAGGAAGGCTGGGCAAGCTGAGTAGGAGAAGGGACGGGATGAGAAGCAAGGGCAAACTAAGGGATGAGGAGTAACTATGAATCAAGGGCAATAGGATGAGCGAAGAAAAGAACGATGCCACGGCGGACACTACACCGCTCTTCCGTGGAGGACGGCGAGGAAGGCGGTTGAGAGGGAGGGATAATAATCTGAGGAGAGTGAGGAATAGCAGCAATGATGCAATCACCTAGGATCACAGTACCATGCGAAAGAACATATGATATAGACGGCGCAGAACCAGCAAAACCGTAATGATACCTCAGTAACGCAAGAGCAGGATGCAATACCCCTGGAAACCCACGACTAATCAATTGCGGTGGCGTCGTGCTAACAACTCCAATCTCTAGGGCATGTTGTTAAGGGTGAGTCGGGTATTCAATGACGTAAGTATAGCTGTGATAAGGCACTACAAAATTACTACCGGCTTCGGTTGTGCTCTCCTCCTCCTCCTTCTCCGCATTCCCCCCACACCGTGTAGAACCCTCTTGAACCTATAGTGGCCGTTCCAGATCCTCCATGTACGATCTCCTCAAACAGCCCCAAGCCAGCCCGCACCCATTCAATTTACGTGCGTGTACAAATGCAGCCTCCTCCTCCACCTCCTCCTTCTCTTTCTCCTTCTTCTCCTCCTCCTCCCCCCTTCCACCTTCTCTCCCGCCTTCTCCCTCCTCCTCCTCATCACCCGCCATCCTCGTCCTTCTTCCTCCCTCATCCATCTACGCTTCCCTACTTCCTCCAGTCACCCCCTCCTCCTTGTGCACCTCCCTCCTTCCTCCTTCCTCCTTCCAACTCCGCTTTCCTTCCTTCCTTCTCCTCATTCCCCCCTGTCCTCTCTCTTTCTCATCTTCCTCCTCCTGCCCCTGCCACTACCTCTCCTCCTCTCCTCCTCTCCTTCCTCCTCTCCGTCCTTCTCCTCCTCCTCCTCTTCCGGGGTGGGGCACACGGTGTTGACCTGGGGGATCTCGACCACCCGCTCGACGGTCTGCACCTGCCGAACAAGGAGGGGTGGCGTGGAGTGAGGGTGGCGAGGGAAGATGAAGAGCATCATGATGCTGACAACTTGGGAGATGCAGGAGGGAATGTGTAGGGAGAGAGGGGTGCATGGGGGAGACTGGCGGGGGAGGATCCTTGAGACCGAGGAGGAGGCAGAAGACGAGGAGGGGAAAATATGTTGCTTTATAATCGATGAGCAAAAAGAGTGAACATAGTGCTGTCATACTTTGAATAGTAGTAGTCCTAGTAGTAGACGTAGTAGTAGTAGTAGTAGTAGTAGTAGTAGTAGTAGTAGTAGTAGTAGTAGTAGTAGTAGTAGTAGTAGTA
>CAUYUJ010018871.1:545536-653036 GCA_963575745.1 Prorocentrum cordatum | reverse complement strand
TACTGCGACTACGATTACGACGACGATGACTACGACGACGACGACTACTACTACTACTACTTCTATTATGCGTATCCTTATTATTGCTATTATTACTTCGACGACGACTACGACTGCGACTACGACTACGACTGCGACTGCGACTACGACTACTACTGCTACTACGATTACTACTACTATTACTCGTTGTAGGCGTAATCATCGTAGTCGTAATATTCGTGGCTGCATTATTCAAATCATTGGCGAGCGTGCTCGTAGTATGGATGACAAGGGGGTGGGGAGGAATGGCGGGATAGGGGAGAGGAATGGGTGACAGGGAGGCGTTTAAGGGAGGATGGGGGAGGGGAGGGGGGAGAGAGGATACGAGGCGAAACATTGATGAGAGGCATGATGAATGAGAATATCAGCGGGAGGACGTAAATGGGATGAGGAATGAGGATTCATGATGTTGAGCGAAGGTTGAGGAGGAGGAGGGGGGAGGAGGAAGAGGAAGAGGAGGAAAAAAAAGGAAGGAGGAAGAATGAAGACGAACTGTGAACGATGCGTCGGGAAGTGGAGAACGAAACCGGCCCACTGGGTGGGTGGTGTGGGCGGGTGGCGTCGGGGTGATCGGGTCGATCCTTGTGGCCCCCGGGCCCTCTCTAAGCTCCAATGTCGTTTCCGAACAAGGAAGGGCCGGACGGGACGGAAGCGCGGAGGGAAGGTCGTGAAAGGAAAGGGCGCGCAGCGGAGGGCAGGGACAGGAAGGGACGGAGGGAGGGAAGGACAGAGAGAGAAAGAGAGAAAGAGAGAAAGAGGAGAGAGAGAAGGCGGCAGGGTGGGGAGTGGTGGTAACACAATTAAGGGATTGGGCATTGAGGGAGGGCGGAGGCGTGATCTGTAGCAGGGGCGGCGGTGGCGACGGCGTCACAGATGCATCAATCACCACAAGGAATTCTGAATTGAGCACGCCCATCGCTAGCATTTCCAGCCTGAGGCACGCTCACGATCTTCTCCACCTTCTGTACCTGGATCCGCGGAACCTCTCTCACGACCTCCTGCACGACCGTCATTGGCACCTGTTTGATCACTTCTTCTACCTGTTCCTCTACGACTTCGACGATCCTCTCTTGATGCTGGACCTGTGGAACCTCCACGATCTTCTCGACAGTCTGCACCTGTATCTTCGGGACCTCTCTGATAACCTCGCGCATTTCTTGCTTGTACACCTGCTTGATGACTTCGCGCGTCTCGATTTGCGGCACCTCCACGTCCCTCTGGATGCGTCGGACCATCGGAACTTCGACGATCCTCTCAACGGTTTGGACCTGCGGCACGTGGACAATCTTGATCACCTCCTGAACCTGCGGGACGAACACCTGCTTGATCACCTCCGGGTTCGGAAGGGGCCGAGAAGGATCTTGGGGGCCTCTCCGGCCGTCTTGGAGCGTTGGAGGCATGAAGTGGTGAGAAGGCCAAAAACAAAAACGACAAAAACAAAGAAACTTAACGATTTTAGGTTCTCCGGGCGCTCTCGGGAGGCCTCTCGGAGCTCTCTTGATGTCTCTTGGAGGCCTCCTGGGAGCCTGGAGAGCCACCCCAAAGCTATCCTGGGTTGCTTGGGGGAGTCTTGGGCTTTTATTCTGCGTTCTGGGGGCTTCTTAGGGTCGTCTTGGGCTGTCTTTGGGCACTGACAATTTGTGGGGCTCCCCGGAAAGTCGGGAAGCGCGGTGCCGGGGGCGTGCGCGAGATGTGGTGGAGGACGCCCCGGGAGGGGGCTCGGCGTATTTGCTTATATTGTAAATATGTACATTTTTTTGGGGCACTCGATTTCGACATCCTTCCGAAACCGATGGTTTTTGACGGATTTCGGCATGCGCGTGTGACGGCGCGCGCGTGCGCACTTCGTCTCATTTTTTGCAATGGACTCTTGAAAACTGATGGTTTTTGATAAACGAGTGCGCGCGCATTTTTTATATTCTTAAAAAGGTGCAGAAATGATAATAACAGACAATTCTTTTTCACTCACGGGTTGGCACATCCCATGCTCTTGCAAACATCCCACCCACCCACCCGCAACTTGGTTTGCGCAATCCAAGCGGTGGCGACTGCGATGCATGGGTGGCGTTGGCTGGTGCATATCTGCGGCCGCGCCAACCCCGGCACGGCACGCGCGCACAGCGGCCAATTAGTTTGGCGCCACTGACGCGGCCGCGGTGGCGCTGACCGCTGGGCGCATCTCAGCGGGCGTTCCGCTACGAGTCGGAGACTTGGGCGGGCGCGGTACCATGGCGACGCCGATTGCGGTAAACGCGATGATGATAGCGGCGATGCTGGTAACGATGTTCGCGCCGACGAAGGCGCGGCCTGTGCGGGCACCGATGCTGATCGCGCCAACGACGATGACGGCGTCCTCGCGTCGGTGATGGAAGTTTTGAAAACAATTCGACATGCGCCCGCGGCCGACGCGCGCGTGGTTTTATTTGACGCGGGTCGTACCCCCCCAACACGCGCGCAAAGGCGTGATAATGATGTCGGCATGCGGCGCCCGAGGCCCGCCTGGCAGAATTCCATGGAAATGTTCAACAACCGATGGTTTTCTAACGAATTTGCAAGAGCGCGCGCGGGAGCATGTTTGAAAAACTGCTGTTGCGAGACCGTGTGTTGTTGAATGGTTTTTGGGCACTCGGTTTTGAAATGGTTACGAAACCGAAGGTTTTTTTGAAGTTTCGGCATGCGCGCGCGGCGACGCGCGCGTGCGTGCAAAGGCGTTTGACTGATTTCGGCCTGCGCACGCGAAACCCGTTTGGTCGTACTTTCTGGAAACACTGCTAAACCGAAAATTTCCGGAATAATTCGCATGAGTTGCGAAAATCCGCGTTGCGAAGCCATGTGTGTGTTGAGTGTTTTTTTTTGACAATCGGTTTTGACATCCTTGCGAAACCAGAGGCTTCTGAAAACATTTCGGCATGCGCGCGCGACGACGCGCGCGTGTGCACTTCGTCGCATTTTTGGCAACATATTCATGACAGCTAGCAGTTTTGGATAGACGAGTGCGCACGCATAATATTTTTCCGCAGGATGGCGGGGGGGGGTCGATACTGGCTGGGCTGGGATGGTATGGATTCCTATTTAGGATGGACGATAGGGCCGAATCACATGTGAATATCAATGCGAACAGGTGGGCCGATAAAGCCAGGGGTGCGGGGTGCGGATCCGAATTCTTTTTTAGGGGGGAGAGTCGACGTGGTGCAATGCGGTGCGAATGATTTTTACCCGTGACTTGACGCATCCCATGCTCTTGCAAACATCCCGCCCACCCACCCGCAAGTTGGTTTGCAAAACCCATGCGGTGGCGATTGCGATGCGTGCGTGGCGTTGGCTGGTGCATCTCTGCGGCCGCACCAACCCTAGCGCGCGCAGTGGCCGGCTAGTTTGGCGCCACCGACGCGGCCGCGAATCGGCGACTTGGGCGGGCGCGGTGCCATGGCGACGCCGACTGCGGTAGATGCGATGATGATAGCGGCGATGCTGGTGACGATGTTCGCACCGACGACGGTGCGGTCAGCGCGGGCGCCGATGTTGATCGCGCCGGCGACGATGATGGCGTCCTCGCGTCGGTGATGGAGGTTTTGGAGAGAATTCGACATGCGGCCGCGGCAGACGCGCGAAAGTGGCCCGCGTGGTTTTATTTGACGCGGATCGTGCCCCCCCCACAACACGCGCGCAAGGGCGTGCGAATGATGTCGGCGTGCGGCGCCAGAGGCACGCTTGGCAAAATTCCATGAACATGCTGAACAACCTATAGTTTCTTGAGAATTCGCAATAGCGGGCGCGCAAGCTCTTTTGGGAAACTGATGTTGCGAAACCATGTGTGTGTTGAATGTTTTGGGGCATTCGGTTTTGACGTCGTTACGACACCGAAGGTTTTTGAACAATTTCGGCACGCGCGCTCGACGTCGCGCGCGCTTGCACATCACCTTGTTTTTTGTATAGGATTCTCGAAACGGCACGCGCGCCAAGGCGTTCGAACGATTTCGATATGCGCGCGCGCGAAGCCCGTTTGGTAGTTTTTTGTGTTGAAAGATCTTGGGTTTCCTTAAGAATTCGCACGGGCGCGCGTTTATTTCTTCTCTGTTATATTTAACGCGTTGCGAAACCCGGTGTTCTTGTATATGTATATGCATGTGTATATATATATATATATACATATAAATATATTGGACATTCGATTTCGAAATCCTTCCGACACCGAAGGTTTTTGAAATATTTCGGCATGCGCGCGCGACGACGCGCGCGTGTGTCCGTCGTGTCATTCTTTGGCAACGGATTCATGACAACTAATAGTTGTTTGATAAACGAGAGCGCGCCTACTCTTTTTGCAGAGGGTGGCAGGGGGATCGGTACTGGCTGGGCTGGGTTGGTACGAGTTCATACTTAGGATGGACGATGGGGCAGAATCATATTCAAATTGCAAAACAAAAAGGTGTACCGATAAAGCCGGGGTGGTGGTGGTGGTGGATCCTACTTCTTTTAAAGAAAAGCAGATCTATGTTGTGCAACCGAAGTTGCACACTTGATTTTGAATTCCACGCGCGCGACCACCTCCCATGCTCGCGCAACCATCGCACCGACCCGCCCGCAACTTGGTCGGCAAAACCCATGCGGAGGCGATTGCGATGACTGCTTAGCGCTGGCTAATGCTTCGCTGCGGCCGCGCTACCGCGCGCGGGCTCGCGCGCTGAGCGGCCAGCTGGTCTGGCGCGACCGACGCGGCCGCGGTGTCGCTGACCGCTGCAACCTTCACAGCGCGTCTCGCAGACCGCGCTGACGCGCGGGCACACCAGTGCGAATCGGTAACTCGGGCGGGCGCAGTGTGATGGCGACGTCGACAACGGCAGACACGATGATGATAGTAGCGATGCTGGCGGCGATGGTGAAATGACGACGGCCGGGCAATGACAGCGTCGATGCTGATCACGCCGATGATGATGATGATGATGCTGATGATGATGATGATGATGATGATGATGATGCTGATGATGATGGTGTCCTCGCGTCGGTGATGTATGTGTTTGGAAAGATTTCGACATGCGCGCGCGGTCGACGCGCATGGGTGTTCGAATAAGACTATTTGAGAAGGCTCAGTTGACAAGGATCGTGCCTCCCAGCACGCGCGCACGGGCGTTCGAATGATTTCGACACGCGCGCGCGAAAGGCACGTTAGGTAGTGCCAATATGGGAGGGAGGAGGGAGGAGGAGGAGGGAGGAGAAGGAGGAGGCGGAGGAGGAGAGGAGTGGGACTCAGGGCGCCGTCTCTTCAGAACGAAGACCCAACAACACCTCATGGCATACTCGTTCGTGAGCTGCACAGCCCCAGCCCCAGGGGGGGCGGCCAATCCCTGGGGGGGTGGGGGGGGCGGCAGACAGATCCATTCTGTAAGAACGGTTTTTTGAAGGCAGATCTGCCTTCAAAAAACCGTTCTTACAGAGTAGACCAATTTTTTGAAGGCAAGTCTGCCTTCAAAAAACCGTTCTTACAAGGCAGATCTGCCTTCAAAAAACCGTTCTTACAGAGTAGACCAGGCTCTCCCTTAGAGCTACATTTTACAACTTAGGCGGCGACGGGGCGGTGGCGAGGCGGCGGCGGGCGACCGCGGAGCCGCCAGACCGCCACCCAGGCCCAGACGACGGGCGGCGACGAGGTGGCGACGGGACGGCGGCGCAGAGCACGGAGCCGCCAGGCTGCCGCCCACGCCCCAAGAGAAGAAGCAGGAGCCCTCATACAGTCGGGGCCTTGACCTAAGGAACCCTAAATAAGGAACGAGGCCCCTTTTCTCCATAAGCTAACCTTCGATTTGCTACCGAAGACAAAAGGAAAACCTGAGGCAAGCTGTGAAACACTCAAGGAACACCGAGCCCCTCCCCAACGAAAAGGGTTCCTTCCTCGGGCCCCGACTGTAAGTGTAAGAAGTGTCTGGGGAGATCGATGCCTCTCTGCCTGTCTGCCTTTCTGTTCGTCGGTCTGCCTACCTGTATCTATGTTTAATTCTATGCATACGCAAGACTGCATTGGCGCTTCGCGCCCTGCATCCTGGTCTCCCAAGTTCGCACGGGAGGCATGAGACATAGCGAGCGAGCGACGAGAGAAAAAGGGAACGGGATGATCTGTCCTATCTCAATTTTCGCGCTGTCGTTATCCTTCTTATCGTCCGTTTCCTTTTCTTTTTGTCTTTCCTTTTCTTTCCCCGTTCTCGCCATTCTCTGCGAACCCTTCCCCGTCTTCATTTTTTGTGGACCCATCCTCGTCTTTGCGGAGGTCCGTCCTTGAGGGGGTTCTTGGGGGCCCCTCGAGAACTTATTCGGGCTTGTTGGGGACCTCTGGTGGCCTCCGGAACATCTTTTGGGGGCCTCTGGGGGCTTCTTGGTTTCCCTCGCGTTTTCCCTCAACGACCAGGTCCCGATTTGGAATGTTTTGGGGGATGTCTTGGGGCCGTCTAGAGGCTGTTCTATGTTTTTGTTGGGGTCATCTTGGGGCCTGTTGGGCTGCATTGGGGCTTCCTTTCAGCACAATTGAGGATGAGGAGGAGGAGAAGGGGGAAAACTGAGAGGACGCCCGCGACGTAGCACACTAATACACCCGAACACATGATCAAGACAATCAAAATTTACAGACTCTGGTCCAGCTTCCCAGACATTTCTTGAAACAAACTTGGGCCACTTTCTGTCATTCATGCTGGAAGGGCGAACGTGCTCAAGAAACACTGCCAACTTTCCAGAACATTGGATAAGAAACGCCGGCCGAACTTTTCGTGAGGAGGTTTCTTCACCGAATGCTCGAATGTATGCACTTGCACTCCGTGTCAAATGGCGGTATGTCCGATAGAAAATGTGATATCGCCCTTGCTGCATGGCCCAAGCGGTTTAATCATTAAATCCAGCACCGCGTGAGACAGGAGAGAGGAGGAGGAGGGGAAAAGAAAAATTTGAGCCAGACGATTGAGCACACAGGCAATCGCGTGCGCGCATCCGTCTGTATTCGGTAGGATTGTTCATTTTCGATTGTTCTCTGCATTGTATTCATAGTTGTTGCTCCGGCTGGTAAGCATGGCTTCAGAAATACTCAAGCTGTGATTGAACCTGCGACAGTACAGAGTAAACCTCGTGTCGTGTGCATGCACCTTGAGCGCCCTCCTGACCGCTTTGCGCTCGCTGGCGTGGCCTCGCAGGGACGTTCAGGAGGCCCGAAGTCCTGGGAGACTCTCTGCACGGGCGTCCACAAAGCCCCCCGGACCGAGGATCCCGTACGTCACCTTTCGAAGGGGGTGGTGGTCGCAGAGTTATGGATTAATAAGGGAATATGCAGACGGGTGCCATAGCGGACCTGGAACCCCCCAACTTATCCAATTGCATTTTGCGCAAGCAGAAAGGGGAGCCGTGTACAGAGGTGGGGGACGAGGTGACGGGGAGGGGAGGAGGTGAGGGGGTGGGGAAGGGGGGGAGAGGGACGGGGAGGGGGGGAGGTGAGAAGAGGGGTGGGATGGCAAGCTGGGTCCACTCGTGCCATATCCGACATCCTACCCCCCACCCATCCCTTCCGATTGCGCGTCTTTTTCTGTGTCCGCGGTTGCGCGACCTGCAATCGGAAAGGGGTGATATGCATGCATAGGAGGATGAGGTGGCGGATGAGCAGGATAATGACCAGAAGGACAGGGAGGAGGAGCAAGGAGGAGGACGAGGTCGAGCAGCCGCAGTAAGGACTGGAGTGGAAGGAGCGGGAAGAGCAGGAGGATCAGGGACAGGCGGCTGGCCATCGCTCGGACGTCCATTCCCTGTGCTTTTTTCGGTTTCGTGCGTGGTTTTTTCGCCAAATGATCAAGGATGCTCCTCGATGGCCCTCGCCGAAGAAAAGTGCACACGCCCGAGCGATGCCAAGGGGAGGGGAAAGGAGGGGGGGGCTGCAACGGTTAGGAAGAACTCGGATCCAGAAGCGCGGCCCGCACCAGGGCGAGAGAGCGCCACCCTGAACGACGGGAGTAAAGCCCCGATCCCAACATTATACTTACGTCGGGCCTGTCCCCTTACAAGGGGGAATTTGGGCGAAAAATTACAAACACGCAGAAAATGCTCAACCGATGCCTAAACATGCTCACCAAATGGTCCCCAGACTACTTTCTTTACCTATTTTTGAATATTCCCCCTGTAGAGGGACAGGCCCGACTTCACATTATGCCCACGCTGCAGCGGGAACGTTCGGATGGGAAAGCCACATGACAAAACATCAGCTCGCGGACCAGTCGTGGATGCAAATCGTCAGGACGCGGAGGGGGGCGCGCCGCTCTCAGGACCTCTTGGGGGGAGAGGGTGAGGGGCACCGTTGGGGGAGGAGGAGGAGGAGGAGGAGGAGGAGGAGGAGGAGGAGGAGGAGGAGGGAGGGAGGAGGAGGAGGGGGAGGGGAGGGGGAGGAGGAGGAGGAGGAGGAGGAGGAGGCAGGAGGGAGGAGGAGGAGGAGGGAGGAGGAGGAGGAGGAGGAGGAGAGGAGGAGGAGGAGGTGGGAGGAGGAGGAGGAGGGGCTCAGGGGAGGACACACGGACCTGGCATCGGCGACACTTCGCCGACACGTCGGCGGCAGGCCCCCGATGGCGAGCCCGCACGGCCCTGGGCGGGGCGGGCCATCGGGCCCCCTATCGGCGACTGGGGGTCGATGCTTCCCCCCCCTGAGCCTATCCCCCCCTAACGCTGCCCTCCTTCAGCGAGCGAAGAACGGTATGAAAAATAAACCTTTTCGCTGTCGGGGGCGCCTGCCCCTGGGCGGCTGGAAACGTTTATACCCCTACGGTGCCACCGTAGGGGTATAAACTTTCCAGCCGCCCAGGGGCAGGCGCCCCCGACAGCGAAAACGTTTATTTCATACCGTTCTTCGCCCGTTAACTCCTGGAGGGGGGGCACGCACAAGGGGGTAGGGGGAGGGGGGAACGCTTCATGGAAGGCAGCTCCTTTTTTAGAAGGCGCCGGCCCTACATCTACAGACAAGGCCTGCACTCTCTGAGAAGAAGGGGTGTAAGAAGCCTTCCCCCCTCCCCCTACCCCTCTCTGCGCGTGGCCGAGAGGAGGGAGGGCAGCAATCAGAGCACCAGCGAAACACACGGGCAGAAAGCTCCGGAACCTCTGCGGACAGCCTCTCCGCCAGTGCCGGAACCCCTCCCCAGGCCCGCTGCCCACAGCCGCGGCGCAGCGCGGCTTTCTCGGAGCCGCCCTCGGCGCCGCCAGAAAAATCGTCCACAGGCGTCCGAAACCTTCTGTTTGTGGATTTCGAAAGACAGAGAGAGAGAGAGAGAGAGCAAAACAAACATGATCGACCCACGAACCCAGAAAATAATATAGGAATGTGAGGCATGGTAACGTTTTCAAAACACCTGATTGAGCGACGGGCAATTGCAATGCTGAATGTATCCATCTTGATGTGCCGTGCCAAAGGCTGTGCTACGCTGCGCCGTGCTGAATTGCGATGCGCCATCCCGCGATTGTGCTCTTTTGCGCTTCGGATCGAGTGTTCCTTTGCATCCGCGTCCTGACCGAACTGATCTGGATCTCAAGCTCGAGCTGCCCGAACACATAGTGGCTGCCCCAGGGCCGGTTGGAAGTGGAGACGTGCGGGACGTTCAAGCAACTCGGCCTCAAAATCCGACTCGGCTCCGAGAAGGAGCGACACGGCACGGGGAACAGGCGCGAACAGGCGCACGGACGCGCCACAGGCATTGCCAGTGGCGCACTAAGGGGATGCGATCAGGGGGCGTGTCAGGGGACGCATCCGTGGACGTGCCCTGGACCTGTCAGGGACCTGCCGAGGGGACGTGCCAAGGCGCGTGCCATGGGGCGGCCAAAGGACGTCATGCCAAGGGGCCTTGCAAAAGAGCGCGCCACGGAGCGAGCAGGGGAAACGCCTGGGGACGAGTCAGGGAACCCGACAGAGGAAGAGCCAGGGAACGTGCCACGTCGAGTGGCGTGCTAGAGGACGTGCCAGGGCACGTCACGCCAGAGCGTCGCAAGGGACGCCAGGGGACCCGCCAGCGCGCGAGGGGATGCCGCACGGGCGGGCGGGGTTGGACTGCGATGCACTCTACTGCGACCAGCATTTCGCTTACGACATTCTGAACAAATTCTCATGTCAGACATCCGCCTGGGCGACCTGGACACGTGAAAACAAGCGTCTCGCTCGAAACATCCTCAACACATCCTCATGTTAGACATCCGCCTGGGCGACCTGGACACGTGAAACCAAGCGTCTCGCTCGAGACTCGCTCAACACCTCATCATGCTAGACGTCTGCCTGGGCAACCTGGACACGTGAAGACCAACGTTTCGCTCAAGACATCCTGCCCAACTCCTCACTTTAGACATCCGCCTGGGCGACCAGGACATGTGAAACTAAGCGTTTCGCTCAACACGTCCTCAACACATCCTCATGCTAGACATCTGCCTGGGCGACCTGGACAAGTGAAAACAAGCGGTTCGCTCGAAAGACGTCCTCAACATATCTTCATGTTAGACATCCGCCTGGGCGACCTGGACACGTGAAGACAAGCGTCTTGCTCGCGACATCCTGCCCAAATCCTCACGTTCGACATCCGCCTGGGCGACCTGGAGACGTGAAAACAAGCGTCTCGCTCAACACATCCTCAACACATCCTCACGCTAGATATCCGCCTGGGCGACCTGGACACGTGAAAACAAGCGTCTCGTTCCAGACATCCCCAACAAATCCTCATGCTAGACATCTGCCTGTGCGACCTGGACGCGTGAAAACAAGCGTCTCGCTTGAGACATCCTCAACACATCCTCCTGCTGGACGTCTGCCTGGGTAACCTGGACGCGTGAAACCAAGCGTCTCGCTCGAGACATTCTCAGGACCTGGGCACGTGAAAACAAGCATTTCACCTGAGACATCCTCTGAGTTCTAGTTCCCAGGAGAGGAACAAACTATAGCACAAAACAAGCGTTTCGCTCCAAACGTCCTCAACATTTTCTGCAAAACACGCGCGTCGCTCGAGACATCGGCAACAAACGAACATGTTTATTTAACCATGTGTTTTATGGATCGGAATCACAAACAAATCGGTCTTTCCTTTGGGAGATGCTCAACTTTTTGATTCGCTGGCCCTACGCGACCTCGATATTAATCGCAGAATGCATTCGCTGGCCCTGCGCAAGTCGAGGCCCGGTACTAGGTCCTCCTACTAAAAGAGATCCCTGGGCTGGCGCCCTTTCCGGGAACCAGAAATATAGAGCGCAGGGCGAGGGACGTGGCGACGGTCGCCTCGACCTCCTGCACCGTGGGCACCTCCCGGATCACCTCCTGGACCTGGATCTGGGGCACCTCCTGTCGGGTCGGGCGAAAGGGGGGGATAGCAAAGGGGGGGTTTGAGAATCAGCTCACGTAGCTGATTTTCCCGGCGCCTCCCGGCGCCGGAGGCGGCCATGTATCGAGGAATGGGCCCCTCGGCGGGGCCGAAACCAACTGCATGCAGCAAATGTTGTACCCCCTCCTTTCCCAATCCCCCCCTTTCGTCCGGCCCGATCCTGGATCCTCTCCACGGTCTGGACCTGCACGACCGCCACCTCCTCGGGGGGAGAGCGCCGCCGAGCCCGGCCGGCCGCACCGCGGCTGGCTGGCAACCCCGGGGTGCTGGGAGCATGCGGGGCCCGCTCCGCGTGCGGCGCGCGGGGCCGCGCGCTTCGGAAGGACGTGCGGCCGCCCGTGCCTCCAGAGCGCCCCGTCCGGCCACGCCACCTGCAGCCAGCTCCCGGTGCCTGCCTGCGCCAAAGGGGGGAAGGACCTTCTGCCAGGGGGGCCCCCAGCCTGCGACTTTCGGAGGGACGGCCGGCAGGCCGCTCTGCTCGCCCAAGGTCCGTTCCCGATGAGATCCCGCATGAAGCTATCCAGATCCATCCCCTTAAACCGTGCATTCCTTCGACACCTGCAAATTGAGCTGCATGCTGGGACTGCCTGCACCTCCACTCGACGATCGTATCAGTGCTAACCCGTGTTTATCCGCAGGCGCCCCTTGGCATGTGGAGCCCTGTGCACAGGGAGCCGCCCGGGGCTCCCACGTTACTAGCGGAGATTGACAGAGGCAAACCTGCACTGGGCCAGACCATGATTTGGCGGCGAGCCCCGGGGGAAGTGAGAGGAGGCGGGCCTTCTCAGAAGCCTTGGAAGGTCTCGGGCCTTCTGACACATTTTCTAAGCCTTCGCCGAAGACGCAGAAAACTTCTCAGAAGGCAAGAGGGCTTCTGAGAAGCCCCGCCGTCTTCCGAGAAGGCGTGCTCCTTCTCACTTCCGCATAGGCTCGCAGCCGAATGTTCTATGGATCATCGGCCCACTCTACCCCGCTGCACTTCGCACCCCCGCCAGCATGAAGGAAACGGGGTCCTGAGCGAAACGGGTCCTGGCCCAGGGGGCTTCCCCCAGGAGCACCTTTTCATATAGCTTTATTATCAACCATCCTCTGGTGGTGGGTCCGCGTTTTGAAGAGACAGCGCCCGCGTTCTCCTCCTTCCTTCCTTCCTCCTCCTCCCCTCCTCCCTCACCCATCATCATCGTCATCACCCGTTTCAGCACACCCCTCCCACGTTTCGTGGCCCCATAGGGAGCTCCACCGAAGGCCCAAGTGCTACCGCCAGCATGCGTCACCCCCACCCAGTACAGCGTTTCGTGGCCCCATAGGGAGCTCCACCGAAGTCCCCAGTGGTACCGCCCGCATGCGTCATCCTCGCTCAGTACAGCGTTTCGTGGCCCCATAGGGAGCTCTACCACCCGCATGCGTGACACCCACCCAGTACAGCGTCTCGTGGCCCCATACGGAGCTCCACCGAAGGCCTCAGTGGCACTGCCCGCATGCGTCACCTCCCACTCAGTACAGCGTCTCGTGGCCCCATACGGAGCTCCACCGACGGCCCAAGTGCTACCACCTGCATGCGTCACCCCCCACCCAGTACAGCGTCTCGTGGCCCCATAGGGAGCTCCACCGAAGTCCCCAGTGGTACCGCCCGCTTGCGTCACCGCCCACCCAGTACAGCGTTTCGTGGCCCCATAGGGAGCTCCATCGAAGGCCCCAGTGATACCACCCGCATGCGTCACACCCACCCAGTATAGCGTTTCGTGGCCCCATAGGGAGCTCCACCGAAGTCCCCAGTGGTACCGCCCGCATGCGTCACCCTCGCTCAGTACAGCGTTTCGTGGCCCCATAGGGAGCTCCATCGAAGTCCCCAGTGATACCACCCGCATGCGTCACACCCACCCAGTACAGCGTCTCGTGGCCCCATACGGAGCTCCACCGAAGGCCCCAGTGGCACTGCCCGCATGCGTCACCTCCCACTCAGTACAGCGTTTCATGGCCCCATAGGGAGCTCCACCGAAGGCCCCAGTGGCGGTGCTCGCATGCGGTTCCCCCCCACCTAGCACAACGCTTCGTGGCCTCATGGGGAGCTGCACAGCTGTACTCGCATGCGTTTCCCCTGCCCATCAAACTGCTTCGTTGCCCCAGCGGATGCTCAACCGAAGGCCCCAGTGGCGGCCCCACCCCACTGCGGCGCACCCCTCACACTTTTCGCGGCCCCGCAGTGCGTTCCGCCTAAAGCACCAATGGCAGCGCCCACATGGCGGCCCCGCCCCACATCGGCACACCTTCGCATGCCTCATGGCCCCATCAGAAGATCCCCCGAAGGCGATACCTGCAACGACGGCACTCACAACTGCATACCGTTGGGTCCTTCGCCAAGATCACTTTTCTGTGCGTTCGCATGGCCTGGGACGGGCCACGGGAATCCGAAGCTGGCGAAGAACCTCAGGACCCCTTTCCCTCAGGAACCCTGTCGCGCGTGCCGCAGAAGTGCTGGCTACAGAGACAACCGCCAACCGCCAAAAACTGCTGCGGGGACCCTCCTCTGGAAAACACGAGGCGACGCAACGATCAGCTTTTGGAAGTCCGCGTGGATTCCTTCGGTCGGGGCAGGGGGCGGCGCCTCCGGCGCCGCCCGAGGGTTTGGACGCCCGAAATGGGTACGGAAAAAATGGGTACAATGCCCAACAGCAAATGTTGTCCCAAACCAACAGCGGCCGCTGTTGGGCAGGGGGCCTTCCGTCTCAAATGGACACAGGCCGCGGCGGCGCGGACAGCGAGTCCTGTTCCAAATGAACAGGAACTGCTGTTGGGCATTGTACCCATTCTTTCCGTGCTCATTTCGTTCGTGCAAAGACGGCTTCGGGAGGGGGGTTCCAGCGACGACCCGAGAAATCCGCGCGGATCTCCAACAATCAATGTCGAGACGAAGTCAGGACTCAGGACCAGGACAAGATCGGACCAAGACAAATCGGGGATCTCTGAGACCCGGCGGCTCTGGAGGATGCATGGGGCGATGCGGCCGTTCCAGGGTGCTCCGGCACGCTCTGAGAGAGCTCCAGATCGCTCAACTTGAACGATTGATCCTGGCCCTGGGTCCAACCGAACTGTCCACGGTCGGGAACTTTTGTACAGCGTGTCGCCACGGCGGCCCCAGCGGCATGTTATGCCTGCGAGCGGACGGCGTGCCGCTGCGCTTCGCGAGGCGTTGGGCTCGGAACAGCTCGGGGCGTTGACGCTGGGGGGCCAGGAAGCGGACAGCGCGTCGCGCCGGAACGTGGTGGGCCAGAACCGGACGACCGACACGCTACCCACAAATCCCCGACCGTGCGTGAATTTTGCCCCCGCACCCCGACCGCAGAGCGCTGGCTTCGAAAGGTGGCGGGTGAGCAGGTCGGCGCAGTGCCGGGGACGGGAAGGAGAGGGGGACGAGGGGGGAAGATGGAAGTGGGGGAGCACGGGGGAAAGGCAGCGCATGTATATACACGGACATCAACATCTGCACGGCGCATCTTGCCTGGAGCCTCGCGAGGCCCCGGCGGCCGCCGGTGGCTGGAGACCGCCGGTGGGGCAGCCACGGGCCGCCGACTTTACCGCAGGTGCCCGAGGCAGCGGAGCCGCCGGCCCGCAGGAGCCCGCGCGGTCCTTCACGACCTCCCGCACCTCGACCTGCAGATAAACAACGAGAGAGAAGAACAAGGCGAGGCAATCCAGGGAGGGAAGGGGAGGAGGAGGAGGTGGAGCAGGAGGGGGAAAGGGAGGAGGAGGAACAGAAAAGGAGGAAGGGAAGGAGGATGAGGATGAGGATGAGGAGGAGGAGGAGGAGGAGGAGGAGGAGGAGGAGGAGGAGGAGGAGGCGCTGCTTCAGTCCCGTCAGAAGGGGCGGGGGGGACCCTCGCCGCCCAGTCCCGTCAGAAAGAACGGAGGAATCTCGGGAGGGCGGGCGGCCATGCGTGGCGCCCGGTCGCCTCGTGCCATGGCGGCCGCGGAGCCCGCGAAGTCGAGCCAGATCACCAACATGAGCACGGGGGGCTGCCCGAAAGCGTGGCGGCTACCTCCGCTCCCGTGAGATCGCCACGCTGGGGCTTTCGGCCGCCGCAGGCGCCTCGTCGCCACCAACTCAGCGTTGCACCACCCGCCTCAGACCGGCGCCAACGAGGACCCTGACAAGGAACAAGGGCACCAGCCAACACTTCGCAAAGAAACTGCCGATTTTGACCCGCCGCCATCGACAGCACCACCACCCGCCATTAGGCAGCTGTTCGACGACAGGTTTGCCATCGTGAGGAAGGAGATCGCTGACGGTTTCTGCGCCATTGGGCGCGTCCTTCAGGCCACTGCGGCTCCACATGCACCATTGCGGTATCCATGGGCGCCAGACATCATGGATGCACACTGTAATCGTGCTATGTGACCGCGAAACCGTCCGTGTGGGGCCGCGTCCTGGTAGGAACGCAGCCACGTGTCGTAATTGCACTTGTAACTGTACGTCGCCCACGTGGGGGCACGTAATTGCCGAATGGCCGGCACGTGGGGGTCATGATGGCCACTAGAGGTCGGTGCTGTCGCATGTACCTCTCCACTGCACGTTGTTGGCCTTCGTTTTTGAAGTCACATCCTATAGCCAAGTCGAAGTTTGAGTCAAGTCTGAAATGGCGTCGGACAGCAAGTTGGCTAGTCCGAGCATCCCCACCACAAACCTCGATGATGTCGACGCAATCGTCAAGTGTGGTAAGGTAGATGAGGGAATGGTGGAAAAAGGTATCGAACTCGGTCGGTTGTGACGTAGTTTGAGCTGTCGTCAGTCGGCGATATGATGCTGTGGCAGACGATCCTGCGAACCACCACTTGGGCAGACCTGAGGTGAAGTTGCCGTGGTGTTCGTCTTTGTCGTACTCGATGGCGTGACCTGGCTCGCCGATGGCAGATATGCCAAGAAGGTAGGGTGAGAGGCACATGAGGTCTGAGCCGCAGTCGTCGTAGTGGTTCTCTACAACCTGCTTGCGGGCTGCAGGCACGTGGCCTTCCCTACCTTATTCTTCTGACGTGTGCGCTCTGCTGCGGGGTAAACGCTGGCGACATAGCCACCAGATGCCTCCCGTTCTGGGGCGGGGTCGGTGCTGGCAGCATAATTGCCTGACGCCCCTCGTGGCTGCTGGTGCTCGTCCTGGGTGCGCTCCTCAGTCAAAACCGCGATTTTGGTAGGGATCAGCGCTCGGGCTGGTGGTGATCCCTACCCACGTCGCCCTGTTTGTAATGTGCTGCTTGGGGTCACGAGCGTGCTGCTTGGAATCGCGCTTGCCAGTCGCTATCATGCTGGTAGTCGTGTTCGAGTCTGGTGCTGAAGCTGCTGCTTTGCCTCGTCGAAAACGCGTTTTCCTCGGCGCTCCGCTGCTCGTTGAAGTGCAGCTGCAGTATGGCGCAAGACGTGACGCCTCGCGGCACATCAAGGCTAAGTACAGCCGCCAAGTCGCGTTGGTCCAGTCGTCGACGTGCTCATCTAGCTTTATGCCACACTTGCACAGCTGTCTGGGTGACAAGCTCCTGTCAGCATCGTAAACAAACGATTATGCTGCGCTCTGCCCCTAGTGCTAGAGCCTTGTGGCATGCCGCATGCTTGCTTGAGTGGCGCGCGCGCGTGTCGGTCATCTGCTTCACGGCGGGGCGACTCCATCCAATGTGGACCGTGAGTGCCGAAAACTACGGTCCTGGTGCCTGCGTCCTTGACGCGTGCGCACCAACTGGGCAGCGAGTCGAGGACGCGGTGAAGCTCGCCCTTTGTTGTACCGCGCATGATTCACAGCATGCCGTAGTTGGTGATAGGATGCGTGAGATCCGATAGCGACCGAACTGCACTACCGAGGCCGGAGGTGCAGATGACGTCGCAGCCACGATCCTGCAGTGCCAGTGGTGTGTTTCGTCCGCGGTCTAGGATCCAGGCGGGACGTCCTGGGCCTGCTGCCTTCCTCTGCTGGGGTAGGTCGGCAAGGCCGACCTTATGGGCTGGCCCAACGATTCCCTAGTCGTTCGGCTCCTCAGGGCAATCGGGAACAGAAATGCCCATCTGACCTTCGACCTTCGGATGACAAGATGGCCACATCGCTCGGGATGGTGTCGTGACTGCGGTAACTCATTCCAGTGTTCAGAACCACCTGGTCCCCTAGACGATGTAGGTAGGCTGGGGGCGACCACGACCTCGGCGTCGTCGCTGTACCGTTCCAGGATGAGCTGGGCGATGCGGCGGCCCTGCTCGACCACGTGGCTCCGCGGGGTGGTGTTTTACGCGATGACCTTGATCTCCTCGCAGGTGTCGGGGTCCACCGCGCCGCCGGTGATGTCGATGCCCTTGGGCGCGAGCCCTGAGCGTGGGGCAATGCGTATGTATGCGCACGGTGGTGCTAATGCTGCTGTGCCCGCAGGTACCAACTCCCGACCATGTATCGGGAAGCTGGCGTCGGAGCTGGCGCGCAGGTCGTAGCCGGCGGAGATGGTGCTTCGCGCAGGGGCATTCGCATGCGGACTGAGAAGCTGGACCTTTAGCTTGTTGAGGCTCTCGTCCGTCGCCGTCGCCGTGATCCTGGCTGCCCGCCGCAATCAGCATGGGCTCTGTTTAAGTATCGCGTCCCCGGAGCGCGGCCAGAGCCCGCCGTAAAGGTCGACTGGAATGCAAAGGTGTCCGCTCGGAGCGAAATCCAAGTCGAAGTGCGTCGCGCATGGGCTCCAGGAGATCTCGCGGCCGCCCAGTCAGGCGCTTGTGGTTCGCGCCTTCTCCACAATTCCGTCGTTGGACTGCGTGGGTTGCCGGTCCAACAAGGCAGGGGGGGCGTCGCCTGCTCCCTCCACGGCCGGAGCGCGCATGCTGCGCCGAGTGGGCAATGGATCTCCCCGTTCGCCACTTGGGGCCCGTTGCCCACTCCTGCCGCGTATGTGGAACGGGCAACCTCTCCTCCGAGGTATGGAGCTTCGCCTAGATGGCTCGCCAGGCCACCTCAGGGCGAATCGCGTGCCCCAGAGGTTGGTCCAAGCGCGGGTGTCCACGATGGCGCCTCGCTGGCCGCCTGACAGTGACGTGCTTGCCAGGTAGCGCGGCGAGTCCTGGGAGCTCAAGCCTGTTCCTGGCGAAATCGGCCACCGCGAAGGTGCAAGCCCGTGCGATGTAGGCCGACGCGGAAGCATGTGCAAGTCCAGGTGAGCGTCGCAGGGTACTGGCGCATATCTATTGCGGACGCGAAGCTGGAAACGCTGCTTGGGGTTTCGAGAAGATCTTGCGATAGTGTCCCGGGTGCTGGAGCTGGCCGACAAGGTGCTGTGTCATGCTTTTTTTTTTTTTTTTTTTTTTTTTTTGTTTTTTTTTTTTTTTTTTTTTTGTTTTCTCCTGCGGCGCGTCTCCTGCTGGCGCGCCGCGGGTCGGAGCCGCGGGCGTCGATGCCGTGGGCGCGCGATTTGCACCGGTGAAGCAGGTGTCGGCGATGGCGTTCATGCGTCCGCGGCGCGCCGGGCAGTGGGCCAAGGTGGTGTCGGTGTTCTGCGTGAGCTGTAGATGGCCTGCGCGGAGCAGGATGCGTCGTCGCTGTAGTCGTGCGACCCTCTCGCCATGGACGCAGGCTTCGAGACAGATGGGGCACTCCCTATCGTCGCCGTTGAAAGCAGCAGCTGTGGGGGGTGTAGCTGTCGCTGCAGCTGGCGCCGGAGGAGGGATAGTCGGCGTCTCTGCCCGAATCCGCGCGGCTTGGCGCTGCTGGTGCGCCTCCTGTCGTAGTGGCTCCAGACCCCAGATCCCAGTGCTAGCTGTGTGCTGTGGAGCTCGTCGAGGTATCGTCGTTGGATGTAGTCGGGGATCGGATGCGCGCTGTGCTCGGACCGACTACCCCTGGACATCCATGTCTCGCGGCAAGAAAACAATGCGGCCATTCTGCATGGCGATTATCCCCGACGGTTGGCTCACGCCCACTGGCCTTTCCGCGTTGAATGCACAAAACCAACCCAGAGGGAGTGTTTGGCACTGGCGGCGGCGTGGGTCCCGGCGCCGATTGTGCCGGCCAAATGGAACTCGATCCGCATGGCGCGCCGATGCCGGGCGCGGCCGCAGACGGCGCGTAGGCCCAGCTTGGCAGCTGCGCGTCTGCAGCTGGTGGCGCGGGAGCTGCGGCCCGCGCGTTGAGGCCGCCCAGCCAGCCTCGCCCCTAGTCCTGGCCCGAAGGGAATGCGCCGCCAACGTCGCGTGCGCTGGGGCTGTGTCCGCGGTGCTGCTGGAGCTGTCGGCGCTGTCTCCCCCGCTGCTGCCGCGTGGGTCTGCGACTTAGTTGCGGATCCTGGTGGCTGGGCACAGGCTTGCGCGCGGCCCGCGAGATCGCCCGCCGCCCGTCGTAGCTCGGCGCCACAGGGGGCGGGCGATGGCGTTGAAGATGGCGCCCGCCCAACGCGACCACTGACTGCGGCCGACCTGTTGCCGCGAACCGTCGGGCGACGAATCTGGCGCGGTAGCTGCTGCTGCTGGTCGCGGCGCTGCTGATGCTGGCTTGGCCGTCCGCCGCCCCGGTGATCAGAGATCTGCATGGGGTCGCTCGCGCCAGAGCGTCCAGGCGTAGTCTGCCTATGGCTGGCGGCGTTCCTGATCGTCCAAACCGCGTGCTTGCGCGCGTGTGTTCGTCATGGGCTGCTGCTCAGCTAGGCCCCGTGGCCGTTGCTGCCCCAGTTTTGACGTCGGCGCGGACGCTGGCGGCGACGCGGGGCAGGCGTCGAGGAAGAGAGCGCGCGCGCGAAGCGTTCCTCTGAGTCGCACTCGCGACGCGTCAATCGCTCGCGCCCCGTCGAGACTTTTCGGGCAAGTCGTCGGCCAAGAATGCTCGGTGGCCCTTGCGCGGGCCTCTCAACGGCCCTCCGGGCGCGGTGCGCGGGCACGTGGCAGTCGAAGCGTTGCCGTCGCGCCTTGGCGCGCGCGTGGGCCGGGGCAGGGTGCGCCGCGCTTCTTCGCTGGAACATCGCGTAGCTCGGGGTCGTCGGCGGCCATCTTTCCTTCGCCGAATTAACTGATGGTGTCGGTGTCGGTGCCAGAGTCGTTGGTAGCTGCTGGGGATGCCTCCTGCAATGGTGCTGCCAGTGCAAGTGGGCTGGGTGCCGCCCCCGGCGCTGAAGGGCCCAGGCCGCCCTGGCCCGATCCGGATGTAGTCTGGGGCGAGATTGCCGGGCGACCTCTCGGTCATGTACCCGAAGAGTCGCAGCTGACCCGTCATATGTGCGAGTTGTGCTGCGTTGGTCGGGTCGGCCATGTTGTGGCGCTGCAAGATCGTGGCCAGCTGCGCGTTCGAAACTCCTGCCGCACGCAACAGGCGACCATCGTAGCCGATCATTAGTTGACCGGCTTGCTGGGCGCGGATGTGGAGGATGTCGAATTGTGGGAGGAGGTTATCTATGCGCTCCTGCGGAAGTCGATTCAAGCCCATAAATGCTGAGACTGCCGAGGCGCGCCCCCCCTCGCCCAGATGGCACAAACGTTCGGCCGGACTGTGCGCCAGGAAGGTCATCGGTGGCACTGGTTTGCCGTTGATGGTGCCTCCCTTTGCGAGGACAGCTGCCGGCCACTCGCCCACGTCTTCTCGGGCCATGCCAGCGGGGCGAGATGAGGCGCAGGCCGCCCGGCGAAGCTCGTTGAAGTGCGAGTCCGCCACCCACCAGATCATCACCTGCCCCGCCCTTCGTTGGACGGGGGCCCGAGATTGCTGCTCGGGCCCCAGGTGCGGAGGTGACGCGTGCAACCGTTGCCGCCGCCTGCGTCCGCGCAGGCGAGGCGGCTGGTCTGGGCGAAAACGCCCACCCCGATGGCCTTCCATCCGGAGTGGAGGTCCCTCCATAGGTTGGGGAGGTACTGAAGGCTGGGGGCCTGCCGACGGCGTTGCTCTGACCGTGGGCCTCGGAGCTGTCGTGGGGCCCTGCCCTGGGCGTGCTCCTCTTCGTCGGCGTATTGGGTGCAATCTTCAGTCGCGTCGTTGTGGCTGTTGCCGCGCCCGGGGCATCCCGCAACATAATTGCGAATGCGCCCTTCGTGTGTCGCATCGTCGTCGCGTTCGCCGCGCTCGGGACATTCCGCAACGTTGTTGCGGACGCGCCCCTTGAGCGTCGCGCCGTTGCCGCGCTGGGCACCGCCGACTGCGTGATCGTCCAGGGGAGTGCGCATCGGGATCTCGCCCTGCCAGTCTGAAGGACATCGGCGGGTGGGGCGATATGTCGTGTGCTATGTGAACGAAGACAGGTAGTTCCATACGGGCTTCACTGTTCCTTGGGGAGATGACACCGCAATTGTCCAGCACTCTACTGATTGCCATCTCTTATCCGAATTCTCAACCGCCTCCGTTTCCCAGGGCTCCCGCGACATAGTTGCGAGAAGCTCGGGGCCACTGGCTGCGGCTGCTGATGTGAACGATGGTGGCTCCTTGTTTTCAACCGAAGACAAACCCTGTGGCTCCGAGTGCGCCTCCAACATAGTTGGAGCAACCCTGGGAGATAAACGGGCATCGATGGGGTGGCGCCGCGCTCCTTGAGGTACTCGGTGATGTCTTCGTTGTGGCAGGTGTCCTTGTTGCCCGACTCAGCGAATGCGAAAATCATGAACACGGAAAGCAGGAACGCTCGAAACACTCTTGCCGAACACGAGGAGGATGATTGGGCAAAAAAGCAAAAGTAGGCGATCGAGGGACTGGCGGATGTGCTACGCGGGTCATGGCGGCGAAAAGTAGTGGAAAGGATCCGAAGCTCCGCTACCAACTATGAAAACTGATGCATTGTTCGCGGAAGCAGAAGCACACAATAAAACACGTGTCTAGCACGGGCACGGGTGCACGGCCGGCTACCCGGGCCCAAAATGGCAGCGGGAAGGCGGAGAAGACTGAACAGGGCAACGAAGACAGGATCAGTGAGTATGGGCTACCGTTCGAGTTGGGGGAGGATGAGGACGAGTGCGAGGACGAGGAGGACACGGAGGAAGAGGAGGAGGAGGAAAAGGAGGAGGAGGAAGGGGAGGACGTGGAGGAAAAGAAAGAGGAAAAGGAGGAGGAGGAAGGAGAAGGGGGACGGCAGCGACAGTGGCAGCGACGACGACGGCAGCGGCGACGGCGACCCCGACGAGCCTCGGGGGCGGCGTAGGTCTGCACAGGCTCAGTGGGGGCGTAGGTCTGCACAGGCTCAGTGGGGGCGTAGCTCTGCACGGGCTCAGCGGGGGCGTAGGTCTGCGTAGGCATATGTCTCTTCTTCTTCCTCCTTCCCCTCCGCCTTTTCCACTTCCTTCTCCTACCTAATTCGGTACGTGTCGGCAACGGAAGGCACGTGCGCGCCCCGCACGCGAGCCGAGTCGGCGTGGACCAGAGGCGCAGCAGGCTGGCTGCCAGCCCTTGCCGATGCGCAACGGCACCGCGTAGACCCCAGCCTCGACGGAAGAACTCAACGCGCAAAAGACGGAACTCAAGGAACGCGTGCGGGCGGCGCGATCGCCGAGGAGGTCAGGAGCTTGTGGCAGGAGGCCGGCGCAGGGACCCGCAGCAGGACGGCGCCACGGCAGCAGGTGCAGACCCTGCAGGAGGAGCTGCTGGAGAGTGAGGGCAGCGAGGAGTCAGAGACGGACGACTCGGGCTCGTTGGACTGGGGCGACTCGGGGACGGAAGCGGCACAGCACCCGCGTCCGCCCGAGGTCGCGCAGCCCGCGCAGCCACCACACGGACACCAGGACGGTGCAGCCGAAGCCCGCGCCACATGTCGAAGGGAGCGGGCAGCCGCCCTCGGGCGCAAGCTCGAGTGCCAAGACCTCGCCAGGCCTCAGGGCGCGGTCGCTGTGGGCTGGGCGTGGTGGCGCGGCAACGTCCAGGTCCTCGTCCAATGAGCTTCGCCACGGCTGGTGCAAGAGTTTCGACGAGAATCCGATGAAGAGCAAGAGGAGCAACTACACGGTCAAGGGCAAGAGTACCCAGAGGAAGAGACAGGGCACCTACATGAAGATGGACTTCGCGGCGGCCCCACGTCGCCAGGGACCTCTCTCGTAGGCGTCCGCAAGTGCCTCAGAACCACGAGCATCCACGTTGACGCCGAGGAGTCTAGCATCGTCTGACGTCGGTGATGCGGAGGTCGAGGAGGAAAGAAACAACGCGATTTCTTAGGGCATTGCACGCCCGCTGCGTTCGGTCGGACTCTCGCCGGCTGGGTGCTACAGCGTCGCCACGCTTCGCCTTGGAGAACTGGGGGATCTACCCTACGCTTGGACTGGCTGGCGGGTAAGGCCGTAGTGCTTCTGGGTGGCGCGCCGGCCCGAGGCTGGGCCCAATGGGCCCGGCTCGTCGATACTGTCGGCCCCGTGTAGCGGGGGCCATCTCTGTGTGGGGTACCCTGGCTTCTGTCCTGGCTTTCGTGCCTTGAGCCTTGCGTCTCCGCCTCCTCCTCCTCCTCCTCCTCCTTCATACTCCTCCCCCCTTCCTCCACCCTACTCCTCATCACTCTTCTTCTCCTCGTCCTCCTCCTCCTCCTCCTCGTCCTCCTCGTCCTCCTCCTCCTCCTCCTCCCCTTTCTCCCCCCTTCTCCTCCTCCTCCTCCTCCTCCTCCTCCTCTTCTTCTTCTTCTTCTTCTCCTTGTTATTATTTTTGTATGTTTGTTTTGTTTTGTTTTGTTTTTTTCCTCCTCCTCCTCCTCTTCCCTCCCCCTTCTCCCCCTCCTCAGGCCATAACCTGCGACTGGACTGGCTCCACAGGCGGCGCGGCGGCCCTGGACACGTACACGGGAGCTGCCACGGTGATCTGGCCCACCGTCCTGACGGTCTCGGCGGCCGCTGCATGCACAGGCTCGACTGGGGCCTGGGCGAAGGCGCGGCGGAGGAGGAGAAGGAGGAGGAGGAGGAGGAGGAGGAGGAGGAGGAGGAGGAGGAAGAAAAAGAGCATGAACATGACAACATGACAACGTCAAATCTGCAACCGCGGCCGACCTCCTTGGGCGTGTGAGCTACACTGGAGAGCCTCTGGCACTTTTCTCCGCTGCACTTAGTACCTTGGGCCATTGGCCCTTGGACATTCTCGTGAGATACTCAACCGTGTGGTGAACCACTATCTCGAGACACAGCTTGCTGAGCTCACGTAGCTGCTGGCTGACGTAGCAGCCGTAACCTACACAACATCACAAACAAGTGCCTCTATGAAATTGCATCTTATGGGAATCATGCACCCATCCGCCTGCTATGTGAAGCCTGGTCTGTGGAGGTTTCTTGAAAAGGGTGCCGTCGTAAATAAGCATAACAAAGCATGGCGATTGACGCCGCTCGGTGAGAGTGCCTTTCGACGCCGACCCCCTACATTTCAAGCAACCTCGACCGTTGTCGTCGAGGGCGTGGGTGGACGAGACAATGGCGAGGGAGGCGGCAGCAGGCGGAACAGCAGGAACCAGGGATTGGACATCCTGAAATCCATAATGAAACGTTACTTGCTGACGGCATTTCCTCCGCAGGTCCAGCGGGATGGCGTGCGATGGGTCCCCTTCCAGAGCTGCTGAGCCCCGACCCGGAGTTACCAGCCTGAGAACCAGAGCGCCCAGGCGAGGAAGGCACGGGAGTAGAGTCACTCGTGTCGGCGGGCACAAGGCCAGAAATTTCGCCCCGTCCAGACGGGTTGGTCTCGAGCTCCCCTGGGACTGGGTGAGGGTCAACCGAATTATTGACACAGGTCCCCTAGTCCCTTTGCCCAGGGTCTTCCACCCGAAGGGTTCTCGGAGGGGGGGGCGGAAAGGGTCCCGACAGCGGCGCCAGTCGACTGACGGTGGAGAGCCATGCGCTTCGGGTCCTCTCGCAAGGTCCTTCTCAAGATCCCTGGGCATGGATCTAATTCGTACTGGTGACTAGCCTAGGGAGGGGTCGCTACAAAAGTTGAACTCTTCGGCCCACGGGTCCTCCTCATCGGGCCATTCGTCGAAATCTAAAGCCCGAGAGTCGGTGGGCCCCCCTACCTCTGCAGGACCGTCTTGAACCCCAGACTGGTCGTGAGAGTGCGCCTCTACTGACTGCGTTGAGCAGTACCCGAGAAGAGAGCCAAACTTGTGCGCGCGTTTTTCTATCGCAAGCTGACGCTGAAGGCTTCGCTGACGCTGACGTGTGCCCTGGCGTGGCCACTGCGCAAGGCCTGGGGGCCTGTGGGAGCCTGCCAGGGTCAAAAGGACACGGGCGATGAGTTGCTCTCCCGTGCTGCGCAAGACCACTTCCAATCCTACATGGGGTTTCCTTGTGACCTCAAGAACTGGAGTCATACTGACGACGAGGGGTACTGCGGACTCACTACACATGGGGTAGTCAATCACTGTTCCTGCACCGAGCGAGCAAATGGCAACACCCTCTCCTGTTGCCATCGCCTTTGCATGCAGACGATCCGGGATCCCTGACTGGATGAGCTTCTCTGGATTAAGATGGAAATCGCCGCGCACAATCCACGGCAACTGAAACGACCAAAGCAGGCCAGCCAGGCGCTGGTACCGACCTGCATTCGAACCCTTGGTGCCGCAACCGTTGTGGGCGTAGAACGAGACTAGGACAATTGAATCTCGCGCCAGGTGGGCCACGACCGCCATGAAGCCGTCGAAGCTCTGAGGATGATGCGGTGCCTGGAGCCTGATCTTGGCCGCGTGGGCCACTGCCAGGCGGTGTGTCTGCAGGTAGCCCTTCGGCATGATCCCCTCGCCCCCCTCGCCCCCTCGCTGCTCTGCTTAGCGTGCTGGCCGCTGACAGATTTGTCCGGGCATCTGGCGCGATTCTGGAACAACCGAAGACCTGCCTGCCTCTGTAGCTACTGTGTCGCACTTCCGCTGTGACTTGTCGTCGCGGAGATGTGTTTCCAGACTACTGTAGTAGTCGTAGTCCTGGCCTCCCAACCAAGACCACGATTTGGAACCCATGCACGTGACACTCGCGGGAAATGGTCGAGCGAATTGAGATGAACTCCTCTCTGACTGCGTCTCCGCTGGAGTAGCGCCGGCACTCGCACCCGAAGACGCTGACGAAGACGAAAGAGTCCCAAGTCACAGCTATCTATGTTTGGGTCGGAGGCCTTAGCCCCCGCTGCTGCTGGTGCTGGAGGCTTGGGCGGTGTTCCCTTGCTTTTGCCAGCCTTAGCCTTGGTCTTCTTCAGCTCCTCGGCCTGGTACTTAGCTGCCGACAGGCGCTCGGCCTCCTCCGCCACCTTGGCCGCCGCTGCGGGGGAAGGCGTGGGGGCGGGCTCGCTGGGAGCCTCCTCGCCGCCATCTCGCCCCGCTGGCGGCGCTGCCGCTGCCACTGCCGCCTCGGGCGCCGTCGCGGGCGCTGGTGCTGCCGGCTGCGGCAGGGACTCGCCGTCGGCGGCGCGCCTCTTCTTGGCCGCGCGCGTCTCCAAGGCAGCTCTGACATTGGCGAGCTCCGACAAGCAGGCCTGAACCTCAGCCTCCTTAGCCGCCATGTTGGACTTAGTGGCCTCCAGGTTCTCCTTGAGGGCCCGTGATTGGACTTTTTCGGGCTCCTCGCAATATACTGAATCGTTCTGGTCGAAAAAGGCCGCCTCCCAGCACACTTGGAAGATCGGCTTGCTGGCGCCTGTCTCCTCCTGCTTGGTCTGGGGATCGCCGATACCTTCTGCATGCTGCAGCGCCGCCGCCGCTGCCCGCCGTGCCGCCAATGGCCTGGGCAACCTCCAGGGCGAGCGCCTGCTCCTTGGTCTCCGCCGCCACGAGCTGCTGGCGGAGGCGGACGGCGTTGGCCACCTGTTGTCCGTGGCGGTGGCCCGCGTCCTTCCAGACGCCGTCCGCTCTGCGGAGTGCCTCCACTGGGGGGGCAGGAGCCGACTGGCCCGTGGCCTCCTCCTTGAGCTGCGCCACCTGCGCCGCCAGGTTCGCCTGCAGCCCGGGGTCCTCCGTGGATGTCAGCGCCTGCTCGAGCAGTGTCGCGATGGAGGAGGGCGCCTGCGATGCAGGCTGTTGGGTCGAGCGCCTGCGTCGCGGGCTGGTCTGCTGCAGGATGCCCCTGGGGTTCACCATCGCGGGCTCCTCGTCCTGCTGCGGCTGGTCGGAGAAGCGGACGCGCGGGCGCGAGGAGCTGCGCCTGCCGCGCTGGGCCGCCTGGCTCGTGAACAGGACCATGGAAGCATGGAAGCACCGCACTTGGAACACTCCAGGGTGGGCTGCTTGAGGAGCACGTCGTTGTACTTGCAACGCTGGCAGCCTGAGCATCGTGTCCACTGCCGGTAGAACGGTGGCGCCATGGCGAGAGAGAAACCTGACTGGAATGGGAACGCTACAAAGCCTGAAATATGCCTCTGCTTTAGCCGAGGTTGGCACCCATCTGGGAGGACGGGTGTGTCAACCTAGTCCCTCAAGTGCCGCGGGGAAGCACAGAGGCGTTGGGCACTTCCCCCAAATCGGTTCGGGGCCCAACTGTTACTTGAGAGGAGGAGGAGGAGGCGGAGGAGGAGTGTGACCAGAAGGGCGACGAGGAGAGGGGCAATATGGCGAGGAGAGGGGGGGGGGAAGAAGATGACGAGAGGAACGATTTGGAGGGGTAGGATGATTTGGACGATGAGACGGAGGAGTAGAAGGAGGAGATGAAGGAGGAGGACGAGGAGGAGGGATCAGGAGGAGGAGGATGAGGATGAGGATGAGGAGGATGATGCGGAGGAGGAGGCGGAGGCGGAGGCGGAAGTAGAGGCGGAGGCGGCAAGTTGGAGTGGTGCATTGATGGGGGGACGGAAAGGGCGCCAACACGTACCTCGGCAGACTGAGCTGTACGATGTGCTCTCCGCTGTGGTCTGTCGTTCCGCGATTTACTACTGCACTCCCACCCCCTTGTTCACAACTACCCTGCATTACCGCTCAAGAATTACAATGTTCCAATGCATCCACTCATAACTAACATATGTGAACACACCCAACAAGCCAACCTGTACCGTTAGCACCACCTTAGTTGATAACACTCTCTGCGACTTCCAAGATACAAGATATGGCTACCGCACACGCCTATCAGTACCGTCTGAGCTAGACTTCTGTGCCCACCATGTTCAAACTTCACGGGGCATTGCAATCTCACCGTGCATGCTTCAACCCATCGCCGTTTACTAGCCGACAACGCAGACCCTCTTTCAGGCTGCACTCACTGCCTTCGCTCCCCGCACAGCCAACCAACACAGGTCAGCCTATATACGCCAGCCTAGCCCGTATCGTTTAAGATCTCACGCCGTCGCATCATCACACTCTCTTTCTGCACTGCAACCCGTACCGCAACTTAGCACTCTGTTTCAAGCTTGCAACAACGCCAACCTTTCAAACCTGAGGGGTGCGACGGGCATGTAGGGAGGACTCGAAATCACACACAGCGGCCTGGTGCCCTTCGGTGATTTTATCACCCAAAGCAACGCTACACAACACGTGCAGGCCTGCTGACTAGTCGTCTGATTTTAGTCTTGCATGCACGCGTATATCGTTCACTCTGTTCGGTATTCTCCCTCGTATTGCTACATGTTGCAGTACATGGTGGCGCTATGGTTCTGTTTCCCCCTTCAACTGCCACTGGCAGCCAGCTTAGTTACTCTATGTCCTCGCGGCCCTCTCAACATTCGCCAAATGCCATTGCCTTTCCCTTTCCGCATTATGTGCTGCCATACTTCGTTACCGCTTTGGTCTGAGTCAGAGTTATGCATTTTTCGCCCGAGGAGCGCTGTAATCTGACGATTGAAGCTTACCTAACGGAAAGAAGGAAGAGGAGGAGGGGGAAGAAGATGGGGGGAGGAGGAATCGGAGGAGGAGGATCCGGAGGAAGACAACGACGACCCCGAGGTCTCCATTCGTATCCAGGATGCCCCCAGAAGAGAGAGATCTGTGCGCAGAGAAAATGCCAAGCACGTCTAAAAGCCTCGCTCGATCCTCGGTCCTCGTCGATCCTCGGTCCTCGTCGATCTTCGATGCTCGACGGGGATGAGGAGGAGCCCCCGTGGGACCCCAGAGACACACGAGGACCTAAAGCAGGCTACAAATCTCGGTCCTCGATCGAGGAGAGGGAGAGTGAGGATGATGATAGCGATGATGGTGATGGTGGTGGATGGTGCATGTGGTGGTGCTGCTGCTGAAGCTGCTGCTGCTGCTGCTGCTGCTGCTCCTGCTCCTGCCCCTGCCCCTGCTGCTGCTGCTGATGATGATGATGAGGAGGAGGAGGATGATGATGATAATGATGATGCTGATGCTGATGATGCTGATGCTGCTGCTGATGATAATGCTGATTATGATGATGACGAGGGCTCCCAGGAGGCCTCTGGAACTGAAAACGAAAAACAACCAATATCCTCGGACCTCGATCCTCAATCGAGGCAGGTTGGCGACACGCTAATCTGGGTCAGCGCTATCCCCTGCCAGCCAAGGCCACATCGCGAACGTGAGCCAACCACGGCGTAGCTCCCAAACCTGGGGGAGAGATTCGGCCCCACGTGGCGCCCAAACCGAGGGTCAGCCAAAGCGGACCAGATGGGACTGGCTGACCCCGGCCCCTTGGCTGCACGGAAGAGTGACTGACCGTAGGCAGTCTGGGCCTCTTGTGCACGGCCTTCGGGGGGCGCGGGAGTGCCAAACCCAAGCGCGCAGTCCGCTGCTATCGTATCGCGTTCGGTGATAGGAGGACCTCAGTGGTGCAGCCGAGGCCCCGTCACCCACGTCACCCAGCTTCACGCCCCGCGCCCCGCGATGCGCGACGTGTGATCATCTTCGCGCCAGCGTGCCGCCCCTTGGAGAACGGCAACCGCCCCGACCCAGGCGGCGCCCCTGCTGGTGCTGTACCCAGCACTCGAGATGCGGGCAGTCCTGCGCAACAGAATCCTGGGAGCGGCGAGGGAGCAAGCAAACGTCGGCAGGGAGAGAGAAAAGCAGCACTCGTAAGGAGCAAGCGTGAGAGGAGGTGGCAAACAGCGCAGAGGGCGGAGGGGAGAAGAGGGAACTTGAAGGGCCTTCCTAATGATGAGCACTGCACAGCGTATACGTCAAGGCTTCCCAAAGTGGGGTGAGCTCTTCGTCCCGAGCCGATTTTTTTCACGGCCCCGAGGCCGGGGGAAAGGCCCCCCAGAGGCCTACGACCGCACGACGAGAAAACGCGGGGGTAGATCACGTGCCCCCCCCCCTGGCCGAGGACGGGCGCGACCAGTTCATGAGGATGCGCGGTGAGGATGCAAGGCCTTGGGGTGCCCCGAAATGGAGCTCAAGCTGGAAACCCCTTGCCCATGGCTCAGGGCTAGGATGGGCTGAGTGACAAGGTTGCATGACGAACGAACATCGCACATCCATGCCCATAGAAAGGGACGGAAGGGGGGCCATGAATGCGTGCTGTCGGATCGAGGTCCCCGCTCGAACGGGAGCCCCCCCAGGGCGCCCATACCCAGAGCCAGCCTTCCTCCCCACACCCCTCATGACTATGGGTGTGTGTTGTTCGCTCGTGTGCGTGCCCATGGACAAAAACTCACAATATTGATTCAGTCTTATTGCAGGTGCCCACGGCAGCGAGGTGCGCGAGACCCGCCTCGCCTGCACGGGCTCGACCGGCGGGGCGTCGACCGCCATGGGCTCCACGATGAAGCCCGGGTCCGCCGCCGGGAGCGACGATGAAACCTGAGCGGGGTGCGCACCCCCCTGGGGGGTCAGCCGCTTCCTCTTCGTCGTCGTTGTCCTCCTCCTCTGTTTTTTGGTATTTATTTTTTCCTTGTATCTTTCTCTCTCTCTCTCTCTTTCTCTCTCTCTCTCACTCTTATGACAACCATCCCTTGGCGCCTCGACCTGAGAGCGCAGCCGATGGCCGCGCATCGTCCGCAGTGCCACTTTACCCGCTCAACTGCCGGCCCTTCTCGCACGCGCTGATCCACGCCTGTGGTTCATGACATCTGGTGCCTAGCTTGTTGCCGCTGCCGGCTTTTCTCACGCGCCTGCCGTTGATGCTCCACACGTGATGCAACACATAATTGAGCTTGTAGTAGTTCAGACCAACGGGTACAGCCTGACAAGTATCCTGCTACCCATGAGCTCCGTCACGGCGGACATGGCTATGGCCTGCTGGACCTCTGCATCGACGGAGAAGCGCAAGTATACATACTCCATCGATCTGCCGCAGACGGTGCCGTCTTCGGTGATCACTCTGCCGTAATCCACTGTGCTTGCCTTCTTCACGTGGTCCTCCAGAATGCGCCAGTCAAGGTCGTAGGACAACATCCCGACGTGGACCAGGCGCTCGCCGTGCACTCTGCTGCCTCGGCCAGAACCCTGTGCAACCTCGGCCCCTGCCCTCTGCAGCTGATGACGTTTCTGCCTCACTGGTCGTCCCACTGCCCGCTGCCATTTCCCGCGTGCTGACCCTCGTCTGTAGCTGATGACGTCTTTGAGCTCTCCTCCTCTCCCTGTGTATCATCCGGCGCAATGTCGTCGTCCTCCTCCGACTCGTAGCTCCTCCTCGGGCTCCTCGTCGCTCTCCTCGACCTCGTCACGACCCTCGTGCGACCCAACCCCTGCCGCCCCTCATCGCACAGCCGGGCTGCCACTGCCGTCCCTCTTCGAGCTGCCACTGCCGCTCCTGATCTCGGTAATGAATAGGTGTGCTATATCTCGGTGGCCACGTTCGACAGCGAATCTGCAGGCAGCCAGGAATTGGTGGAGGATGCCAGGAGCAAGTCGGTCACGCCAGACTGGTATATCCCGCAGCCAGTAGGCCACGCCCGAGGCGTCACCGCTTACGACTGCCTCATGTACGACGTCCGCGTCCAACTCGAAACGGGACGCTTCAGGCCTTCTAGCGTCGTAGCTGATGGCATCGGGCTCGTTCTTCGCTGTGCCACCCTCGTAGCTGATGGCTTCGGTCTCGTGTTTTGCGTCCCCAGCCTCGCGGGTGATGCCGTCGGGCTCGCGCTATGTAGCACCACTCTCGTAGTTGATGGCGTCAAGCTCGTGTTGGCCTCAATTTTTAGCTGAGCCACCCTCGCAGCTGATGCGTCGTGACAACGTCCTCGTAGCTCATGGCGTCGGGCTCTTGTTTCGCTGCGTCGCCTTCGTAGCCGATGGCGTCAGGCTCGTACTGCGCGCCCCATCTGTCGTGAGTGATGATGTCGGGCTCGTATTTCGGGTTGCCGCCTCTGCTTGTTGACGCTGCTGCCATTGCGGGGCCTCCTCGCACCACTGCCGCCTGCCGACCCTTCTCGCCCCACTGCCAGCCCTTCTCTCACCACTGCTGGCCCTTCTCGCACCACTGCCTGCCCTTCACGCACCACTGCAGGCCCTTCTCGCACATCCGCCAACCCTTCTCGCACTACTGCCAGCCCTTCTCGCCCCGCTGCCGAAACGTGTGCTGCCACTGTTCTTGCGCATGTAGCTGATTGAGTCCGGGGCTCCTCCTCCTTTTCCTCCTCACAGCCGTTTGCCGCCACTGCCGGCTCTCCTGTTCTCTGCCGGTATGCGATTGTCTGGCGCCTCGCGAGGGCGGCCTCGCGCGCACGTTGGTCCATCTCGAGGGCGTCAGCGTCCGACATTGCCAATTCTTTTCGAACATTTGGGCTCTCGCATGTAGCTAATGACGTTTGGTATTTGTCACTTTCGCTACTGACCGCTGCCACTGCCAACTCTTTTCGCGCACGTGGGCCCGCGCCTGCAGCTGATGGCACACGGTTTTTCTTAGACTGGCCGCCGACCGCTGCCACTGCTGACATTTCTCGTACGCACGGCCCCGCGTATGTAGCTGATGGCGTCTTGGCTTTGTCCGCTGGCACCGCCGCCCCTTCGCACGTGTGGGCCCGCGCCTGTATCCGAGGACGTCTGGTTGCTGTCGTTCACGCCTCCGTAAACTGCCACGGCCAAACTCTTCTCGCACAGACGGGCGCACACACGAAGCTGATGGCATTTGGTTTCTGTCTCTCTCGTCGCTGACGCTTCCCGCACGCTTTGGTACTGCCGTCGCTTCTCGCACGCTATGGTTCTGGAGCGCGTCTTCGTCCCAGTCCGGCATCCAACATGCCCCCCATAACGAATCCCTGCGCTTCCACTGTTCTCCTGTGATTCTTGATGATTCCACCACTCCTCCCACTGACCGAGGTGTATTTGGAGCTCATCGATCGACTTGATTTGATCTTGTAGCTTGTCGTGAGCAACACGTTGGGCCGCTTGTTGCCTGGCAATGTGCTGCTCCAGATAATCTAGAGGGTCCGCATCAGAATGGTGCCCACCCCGGCGTGGTCCACATCTTCTCCCACTCGCCATTAAAATAATCCAAAACTTGGTTAGGTCCTGGAGGAGCCTGGCCGGAATCAAACCTTAAGGGGATCCAACCAGTGGGGGGGGACTTGGCCCGTCGGGCGAGTCGAGCCTGGCGGGCCCAAGAACTGGTATCCGTCACCCCGATCGGCTGCGCCATGCCGAGGCCGCTTCTCCAAGATGGCTGCTGGCGCCCGCCGGGCCGCGGCGCGGCAACCGGGCTGAGGCCGTCCCCCCTTGTGCTAATCTTCCGCAAACGGCCTTGAGCCAAAATGGCTGCGGACTCTCCTCCTCCTCCTCCTCCTCCTCCTCCTCCTCCTCCTCCTCCCTTCCCTCATCCCTCCCTCGTCCTCGCTCCTCCACCCTCCTCCGTCCTCCTCCTGCTCCCCTGTCGATGGTCGATCGAGGGCCTGATGATCCCTGGATTCCTGGATCCTCGATCGAGGAATGGGGGATTCAGGGTCCCAGTGGGGTCATCGGCGCCTTTGACAGCACTGGGGAAGGGGGGGAGAGCCGTGCGAGGAGGCCTCTTCTGGAGGCACCCGCGAGGCCTGGAGCTCCCCAATCCGCGGAGGTCCCTGGCCCCTGGAATGCCCCGGGTGCCCCTTTAAAGCCCCTGGGAATTTCAAACGCGCAAGAGCAGATTCGCTCATCTAATGGTCCCGTCGTCCTGTTCCCTCCTTGGCATCAGCCTGCTTCCGCATGCACAGCTCCTCATCGTCATAGCGTCGTAGCACCCACCGGACGTGTCGGGAGGGCTTTCCAGGCGTTTCGCCAGAAATTTCCACACCTTCTAGCAATTACGCTGGTAGAGGGCGGGCGGTTTTCAAACTCTTGATCTTGCTTTGGCGCCTTGCGTAATCGTCATAAAAGTTTCCCAGGGCTACACAGATGGAGGACTGGCCGTTTCTACCATGTGACTCTCGCCTTAGTGCCGCGCGTATTCGTGTGAACTGTTCCAGCGGTTACACAGTTGAAGGGCGGCTCATTTTAAACATGCAGCACGCGCCGGAGACTTTCTCACATGATATGACCCGTATCTCAAGCTTGTACATTTATGGTGGGCGTTGGACAAGGAACCATGGAATACATAATCCATGGTCTGGAAGCTGGTGGAACTCCAATTGAGGCTTGGTCATGGATGCCACTGCCGCCCTCAGACAACGAATCCTCAAGGGTCTGACGCCTCCTGGTCACACTCCCGAAACAGCGCCCCCACCGTTTTACACGGACGGCGGGAAGCTCCCTGTTGAATTGGGCTCCCGCTGGACACTCCTCAGGCCGCTCAGAAGTGCAACGCTGTGCAAGAGCTACACAGAGTGAAGGGGCCCACAAACACACAAACACACAAACATATACACAGAAATAAAATTATTCCCCATGTTTTCCTACATTTTCTGGGTTTTTGCCTTCCCCCTCCCACTTCCCACCTTTTCCCATATTTTTCGGGGGAATCGACGATCAATGGTGTCTGTGTGTGTTTTTTCCCCTCCTGACAGAGGGAGGGCAGCTCCTTCTCCGGGGCTCTCGCTGGACGGCCCCTTGAACTTCCCGGCCCTGCTCCTCTTGCTCTCCCTGGCCATCGCTCGGACGTCCATTCCCTGTGTTTTTGTTCGGTTTCGCGCGTGGTTTTTTTCGCCAGATGATCGAGGATTCTCCTCGATGGTCCTCGCCGAAGGAAAAAAATGCACACGCCCGAGCGCTGCCAAGAGAGCTACACAGGGGGAGGGCAGCTCCTTCTCGGGGCTCTCACTGGACGGCTCCTTTAACTTCCTGGCCCTGCTCCTCCCTGGCCATCGCTCGGACGTCCATTCCCTGTGTTTTTTGTTCGGTTCCGTGCGTGGTTCTTTCGCCAAATGATCAAGGATGGTCCTCGATGGTCCTCGCCGAAGGAAAAAGGCACACGTCCGAGCGCTGCCAAGCTCCTGGCAGCCAGAACGGGTGGAGGGCGAGCCCTTCTCGGGACGAGCCTCCCGCCCGAGCGGGGCAGGACCGTGGGGCGCCCGCCCCTCCACGGGGCGCGCCCCGCGGGGGAAAAAAAATCCCGCAGGGCCTCAGGACAGGGACTCGGGATGGGACGGTGTATTGTGCAGCACCGCTGGTGCACCCGGGATTGGCTCTCGTCTTCCCTCCTCCTGCTCCGCCTCCTCCTCCTCCTCCTCCTCCTCCTCCCCCTCCTCCTCCTCCTCGTCCTCCTCCTCCTCCTCCTCCTCCTCCTCGTCCTCCTCCTCCTCCTCCTCCTCGTCCCTCCTCCTCTTCTCCTCCTCCTCCTCCTCCCTCCTCCTCCTCCTCCTCCTCCTCCTCCTCCTCCTCCCCCCTCCTCCTCCTCCTCCTCCTCCTCGTCCTCCTCCTCCTCCTCCTCCTCCTCCTCCTCCTCCTCTTCTCTCAGGAAGGGAGGGAGGGAGGGATGGAGGGACGGAGGAGGAGCAGTTCCTCTCCTCCTCCTCGTGCTCGCCCTCCTCCTGATGACCCTCGTCCTCACCGTGGCGGTAGGCGGTGGACGTCGTGGCGTGGTCGTTACCCTCGTCGTCGTCGTCGTCGTCGTCGTCGTCGTCGTGGTCCCTCCCCGCGGGCGCCGCGCGCGCCACCGAGGACGCCGGGGCGGTCATGTAGACGGCGGGCGCGGTGACCGCGGGCAGCGTCTGCACGACAGCTGGCTGCTGGAAGGACTGCACGGGCGGGACGGGCTCCACGGGCGCGGACTGGATGGGCTCTGCGGGCATGGACGGACTGGACGTGCTCCGCGCTGCGCTGGGGGGAAGCGGCTCCATGTAGACCGGCGGCATCACCGTGATCGTCGTGTCGATCACCTCGAGATGGCGGCGGGGAGAGGACGGCACTGGGGTAAGACGATTCGGGGATCTCTGACATGCTGCGGGTCTGGAGGTTGTGTATCGGGTGCCGCAGCCGTTCCAGAGCCTGGGAGCGCTCCAGAGCGCTCTCGAGCAATTTATGTTCTTCCTTGGCCTGCTTGGCACCGTCTGGCTAGCGGCTCCATCTGGATACAATATTCAAGGCAAATGTGGGCCATATACTTCTGCAGGTCAGACTTCTGAAGCACCGGCGGGTTTTCAGAAGTTGAACGGTGTCTATAGCCATGTGAGCCCCGACGAGGGTGTCCGATAGCACAGCGTCGGTTGGACCCGCATGGTTTCGCAAGCGGTCGTTGAATCTTGGTCCATCTTGGGGGCACTCTCAGGATACTCTTGGGGCTAGCTTAGGCCGTCTTGGGATTTGATCTCGGCTATCTGTAGCACTCCCGTGGCCTCCGTGTGCCAGCGGATGCGATCGCATGCTGGCGGGTAAGGAGCCCAAGAGAAATCTTCGAGGGCTTGGAGCCCCCTCCCGTGCAGAGCCACAGGCAGACCGAGGGAAGCAGACTGAACATACTTGTCAAAACGATAGCCCACTTTTGATGCAAACGGGCCGCGCTCCATTCTATTAGCTGTTGGAAGCAGATGTGCGCAGCGCTGAGGCGAGAAAAACTTTGGGGCACTTTTTGAACGGACGTGCGCGGCGCAAAAGCGAGTGCAATGTTTCGAGAAACGGTGAAATGATAAGGGGATGTAGCGACGGAGGGTGAAGACGGAGTGGCGAGATCACGAACTTCGAAGACATCTCAAGCGAGAGCCACATTTCTACAACGAACCGCCCTCGATGCGTGCAGTGCTACGCGTGTTGAACTTCCAGGTCTTGAAAACTGAGGAAGTCTGAAGTGGGAGCCCCACGATGAAAACAACAGTCCTCCATTATTCTAGCTGTTGCAAACTTGCACGAAGAATGTGCGTGGCGCCATGGCCAGAGCCCAATGTTGAAACCCGCCCCCCTCCATCCATGTAGCTGTTGCAAACTTTTGCGCGGCGCTAAAGCGAGAGCTTCAATGAAGTAACCACACTCCTCCATCCCTGAAGATGTTGCGAACTTTCAAGCCGAATGTGCGCGGCGCTACTGCGAGAGCTTCATTTTGAACCCTCCCCACTCCAACTTTCCAGCTGTGCAACGATATGAAACGAGTGTGCGCTGCACTACGTCGACAACAACATTTCGAACAGAAACAAGCCTTCGTCCATGAAGCTGTTGCAACATTGTGAACAGCGCTGCAGCGAGAGCTCCATTCTGAAAACCACTCTCCTCCATCCTTGAAGCTGTTGCAGACTTTGCACCCTATTTTTACCCCCTCCATCCCTGAAACTGTCGCGAACTGTTGAACGAATGTACGCGGCGCTAACGCAAGACACACATGTTAAGCACAACCCACTTTCGATTCTTGAAACTGTTTTACATGTCAAATATTGGGATCGCACGCGGTGAAAGAATCTCAAACGAACCAACCGGCCCACCCTACCGACACCTTTTGGGGTGCAACACGGAATATAGGAGGAGGAGGAGAAAGAGGAGGAGGAGGAGGAGGAGGAGGCAGGGAGAGAAGGAGAAGGAGGAGAAAGATGAGGAAGAGGGGGAGGCGGAGGAGAAGTATGAGGAGGAGCAGGGACTCGAGGAGAGGAGAGAATCGAGGGGAGGATAAGGGAGGACGGTAACAGCAGCGACAACGACTGCAACGACAACTGTGAAGACGACCCCGGCGAGCCTTGGGAGCGCCTAAAGTGAGCTCCTCGGACCTCTGTAACTGCACAGGCTCGGTGGGCTGCTGGGACACGGCCACGGGCTCCCGGACCATCCCTGGTGGGGCCTCCTCCTCCTCCTCCTCCTCTTCCTTCTCCTCTTCCAAAGGTTCTGGCACGAGTCCACTTCAATTCCCGTCAGGGTCTTGCCCTATAGGTGGAGGAGGCGGGCGAAAATCTTTCGCAACTTCTTGCGTTCTGTTTCAGGGCGAAAATCCTTTCGCAACTTCTTTCATTCCGTTTCAGAACCTACCGCGCCAGCCTTGCTCGGCGGCCAGCCGCGTCCCCACGTGACACGGCGGAGGCACACTCGCGAAACTCTCGGGAGCATTCACCGCATCGTCGAGAGCGTTACCGACGTGCCGACGATAGGCTGCTGCTTTGTCTCGCAATCTCCGACGTTCTATCATCTTCCATTCTTGTTGAAACAAGGCATCGGCTCAATGCTCGTCGTTTCGGCCAGTTGATGAATACGTGGGCATGTTCAGAATGTGGCACACCAGTTGTTTTCGAAAGGTATTCCTGTCGTCTGTGCTCTGCTGTTGTTCAAGAACATCTTGGAGGCCGCCCTCGCACTCCACCGCGTCGTGGTGGCAAGGACGCGGAGAAAAACGCCGCGGAGGGGTTCGTGAGGGACCCGCGGGTGCCGCAGTCGGCGCCGTCGGGCGAGCA
The DNA here is from genome assembly GCA_963575745.1 of Prorocentrum cordatum. NCBI lineage: Eukaryota > Dinophyceae > Prorocentrales > Prorocentraceae > Prorocentrum > Prorocentrum cordatum. Next base: position 614,122 of record CAUYUJ010018871.1, on the reverse strand, counting down.
GGCCGAGGGCCAGCCCCGACGCCCGAGGGGCCCCAAGCGCGCCGCCAGCGCCGTAGCCTCGTTTGTAGGGGACGAGGCGGGCGAGGATGCACAGCAGCCTCTCGGCATCTTGCCAGCTCCGCCTTGCGTTGCACGGTTGCACTTTCAGTATCCAGGCGATCTTCAAGAGAACTCGTCTGAGGCAGAAAGGAAGCAACTCATCGCCCAGATAAGGCAGGAACTCAATACCTTGGCGGTCTCGATCCGAATGAAGGGCGAGAACAACGAGAGCTGAGAGGACGAAAAGGATTGGTTCAGTGTGATTCTCACGGCGATGCACCTTGCTGGTTCATGGCGAGAGCAGCACGCCAGACGAGCTTCTGCTCTTTCTCGCTCCAAGGCTCGTATCGACCATCTAGTGGCACGAATATACACAATGGAACACGAGTTGGAGAACCTCAGACAGAAACGACCTTTCTCATAGTGGGTGGAACGACTCAACCTTGCACTTCAAGAAATTATTCTGGAGCGTCCCGAGGCTGTCTTCGAGGAGCATGGCGAGCCAACAGACGAGCATCTGCCTGTTGATGGGCAGAGACGCCCGTCGGCCATGCGCGGTGTAGAGCCTCAAATGGAGCCTCCGCGGTGAGCTGCTGGCGCGCCCGAGGCGCCAGCGCAGCAGCAGACGCCGCCCCTCCAGGCACATCGAGTTCAACATGGACGACAAACTCGTCCATGTTGAAAGCGTCTGTGCTGATGGGCAATCATTTCCCGAACATCGTATCACGGTCTGGCAGGAGGTCTGGATATATTTGTCCTCTGCACGTGCTCGAAATAATCCGCCATGGCGTTTGCTCTCTCCGCTATGTCTTTGATGTCTGCGTGCTTGGCTGCCTTTGGGTTCTCGGACATCTTTCACGGCATTCCTTCCGCCGTTACTCACGGAATCTTCCAACACTGCTTTGCGGTCTTGATTGCCGGACTGTCGAATCAACTTGTCAAACCCCTTCTCGCTGTGGTCGTCTCCTGCGTGGCGGCATACTTTCCGCTTTCCGATGATGTCAAGTGTATGAGGACTTGTCCAAGGACGTCTGGGGAGAAGATCTGTTTTGGGTAATGTCGATGCGGCTACCTGGAAAGCCTGTTCAATATCAACCGGCTGATTCGTCCAGACTGCACTTTGCATAGTTTGTGGCAACCGCGCTTTCGAAAGCCCCGGAAAACTCACGTCTGGCAACTGTTTGCTTCAATGCACTCTTGTCCAATGCCTTCTTCTTACGCTGTCCGCCCACTGAATTGGAACGACGTCTCAACAATCATGAGGAAATGATGGCTGTTGGTTGGCTCCTCCTGGCACGTCCATGAATGAAGAATAGGAAGGTAGCTTTGGTGGCAGAAGAAGTGATCAAATTGCGCGAAAACTGCGCCCTGGAAGGTCGCCATGGGCTGCAAACCAAGTTTACGGTACGAAGCTTTCTTTACATTAGGGCTGTCGGAACAAGTGTTGGCAAGCACGAGGTCGGACGCGATGCAATATTCGACCAAGAGGTGCCGGTTTGAGATAACATCATTCACACTGCCATCCGCCGACTCGTACACATGCGGTCCGATGACGTCATCCTCCCTGGTCTTTCTCTGGAAGGCTGGGGAGGTCTAATCCGAGTCCGCCTAGGAACTTACTTTGCAGGACCCCTCCGCAGCCCTCGACAGCGTCGACAATTTCGCAGTTCGCAGCTCCCCGGCGACGGCCAGTTCGCGCGTGACGGCGAGGTAGGAGGCAGGCTGGTAGGCAGGACGGAGCCAGGTAAGAGGCTGGAGAGAAGAGGAGGGAGGAGAGGAGGCGGGAGGCGGGAGGAAGGTGTGCGACCGCAGTGGTCTGTTCAACGCGAGAGACCAATGCAAGAGGGTTGGGACAAAAAAACATTCAACGCAGAGGTGCGAGCCCCCAGGTGAGACGAGGTAGGAGACTGGGCAGGACGCAGGTCTTGGGCAGGAGGAGGGAGGCGGGAAGGAGGAGGTTTTGTAGACTACAGGGCTCTGCTCCAAACCAGAACCGCACGTGGGAGGGCTGTGCAAAAGCGAAGATTAGCAACAGCTCTCGCCCAAACGCTGCCCCCACCCCAGGAGTCTGGCCGCGACAGCTCGCGTCAGGCACGGTGTCGGAGGTGCTTCCAAACCGCCTCTAGGCGCCAGACGGGCTCCACTGCTGCCCCCTAGGTGCCGAACCCCTGCCGAGACCGAAATCCTTCCCCTCTTCCCCGTCCTTCTCTAGGCGTCGTGCCATTCTCAAATCCTTGGCCGCTTGAAATTCTGGCCACTCGCCGCGCGTGACCAGCGGCGCCGGAGGCGCCGCCAGGGGGGCTCAACGCAGATCCGAAAGATCTGCACGGACCTACGACAACTTATGTCGCAGGCAGTTCACTGGGGCCCCTAGACGACAAGGTCCCCACACAGAAGTGTAGAACCGCCGCAATCCCAAGTCGGCCAACTCGAGGTACGTCGCGCAGACCGGTGAACTACTCAGACTCGCGGTGATGTCTGCGGGTATGCAGCCCTTCCAAGACGCCCTGTCTGGCGCCGCCGGACGCGTATGGGTACTCTGCTTGGGCCGCCCAGAGCACGCGTTTGAGATCCAGCGACGCGCGCGGGTGAACTTCGCAATCGTACTCCGCGCAATGCTGAAGCATGGCCACAACTCCAGACACACCAACGTCCAAACCGCAACTCCAAGCACAAGGGGACAGCGTACGGCACAGCTGTGTGGCTGGACCCGCAGCTCCAAGCACAAGGTACAGCATCGTGGATTGCATGAGTTGTGCGTCGCTTCATGAGGGGCGATACGTGGGGAGGGAAGACAGGTGCACTTTTCGGGCCCTCCTCCAGGCCCAAAGCTTCAGGGCCCTGGAAAGCCCCTTTTCTGCAGTCTCGCTGCCCCCCGCATTACGCGACGCCCAATGGCCGACATGCAAGGTTGCCTCTGCGCCGCCGGGCGCAGTCTTCGGTCCTCGCCCTCTGCAAGCCGCACCAGGACCAGCCTGGCGGCAACGCTGCCGCCGCATGCGGCTCCAGACGGCAGGTGCAAGCACTGCTTGGCAAACGTTCCCGACCGTATGCGCTGGCGATCACCCGGATACCCGTTTGCCTTCAGGCCCTGATGCCCCGATCCGCTCGTGCCGTTCTGATGTGCTGGCTGCCGTGCGCGCGGCAGGACCAGCCATGGCCCCCAACAGCGGGGGTCCTCCTGCTCGCACGAGGTGGGGCCAGCCGCTGCCCTTCCGCATGTCTCTTACCTGCTTCCCTCCTCACCGTGGCACTGGGCTGGCCACGTGGAGGGCGACACGCCCCTATGCGATTGCGACTATCGTGGTGGAATTGAGTCTGGCTCTGTCTGACCCTGTCTCACGTGACCCACTCCCCATTTTCACCTATATACATATTTATATATACACATGTATGTATGCATGGATGCATGCATGCATGCATGCATGCATGTATGTATGTATGTATGTATGCATGTGTGTACATATACACATGTATGTAGGTATGTATATGTATGTATGTATGTGTATGTATGTGTATGTATGTATGTATGTATGTATGCATGTATGTATGTATGTATGTATGTATGTATGTATGTATGTATGTATGTATGTATGTATGTATGTATGTATGTATGTGTGTATGTATGTATGTATGTATGTGTATGTATGTATGTATGTATGTATGTATGTATGTATGTATGTATGTATGTATGTATGTATGTATGTATGTATGTATGTATGTATGTATGTATGTATGTATGTGTGTATATGCATGCATGCATGCATGCATGCATGCATGCATGCATACACACATACATATAGTTATGTATGTATGTATGTATATATATATGTGTGTGTGTACACACCTACATACTAGAACCACGTGCGCGCGCTTCGCGCGCGCCTAGGTTCTAGCACGCCCCAGCCCCAGCCTTGGCGGCGGCGGCGCCTCAGCTGAAACGGCTGCCGGCGGCGGCGTCGGCGGCGACGTCGAGCATCGTCAGGAATGCCTCTGGGCGTCTGGGGGGGGCTCTTGGGGGCCTTGTGGTGCTTCCTGTAGCCTTTTTGGGGGCCTGTTAGGACCTCTTCGGGGTCTCTAGGGGACCTCTTGGGCCTACTGGAGAACCTTTTGGGAACCTCTTGGGGAATCCTGGGGACATCTAGGGACGGAAAGCTTCAAATGTCCGTTCGGAGACCCCCTCTGGGCCCCTTCTTGGGGCGCCTCTTCGGCCGTCTTGGGGCCCTATTGGGCCGTCTCGGAACCCTCTTGGGGGCCTCTTGGGCAGCCTTGGGACGATCTTGAGGGCCTTTCGGGCCGTCTTGGACGCGGTGAAAACCCTACAGGCGAATATGGGAAACATATACGTTGTCCGACGGGCCTGGGCCATTTTTGCCTCTTGGGGCCCTTTGGGGAGGCCTCTTGGGGCGTCTTGGGAGCTTCTTGGCCTTGTTGGAGGCATCTTGGAGGCCATCTGAATCGTTTTGAAGCGGGAGAGAGAAAGCTCCTGGAACCCGACACCGCCATGGGGGAATGAGTCTGGGCCCACCCCTGGGCCCAGAACGCCGGTTTTATTTACACATATAGGTACATATACGTATGTATGTATGCATGCATGTATATGTATGTATGTATGTATGTATGTATGTATGTATGTATGTATGCATGCATGCATGCATGCATGCATGCATGCATGCATGCATGTATGTATGTATGTATGTATGTATGTATGAATGTATATGTATGTATGTATGTATGTATGTATGTATGTATGTATGCATGCATGCATGCATGCATGCATGCATGCATGTATGTATGTATGTATGTATGTATATAGATGTGTATATACATATCTGTATATGTCTCACCCTGCTGCGCCGCCCTCGCCAGTCGAGACTGTTTCTGTGTGAGGGCGGAGACACGTTGCCTCAGACTGAGGCTCCCTGAGCAGCAGGCATCCCTTTGCAGAACGGAGGGTCGCCCGCCGCACAAGCACCACAAAACGCTGAGAGAGTCGAGCGGGGCAGGGCAGCTGGACAAGGTCAGGGTGGGAACGTGACTACAGAAACGTGCTGACGCTTAGCGGCGATCGGGCCCCTCTAGATGATCCACGTGTAAGCACCTACATCAGCCTGCTGCGCCTCCCTCGCCAGTCGAGTTTTTTTCTGTGTGTGGGGGCGGAGACACGCTCCTCAGACTGAGGCTCCCTGAGCAGCAGGCATCCTTGTGCAGAACGAAAGGTCGCCCACCGCACACACACCAAAGTAAAACACTGGGAGCGCTCACGATGCCGGAAATACTGCTGGCGTACGAGCAGAAACCATTCAAAACGATGGCACGCTTGTTAGCTATAGAATTAGAGAAACGTTCACACAGTTCATTGCGTAAACGACTGGGGTAGGGCTCAGCTACGCTGGTGAGAAATCGGTTATCAGCTCTACCGAGCGAAATCTATTCGAGCTCACATGCACGATTACAAATTCCTTTGCAAGATCAACACCGTTCTTGTGCCGAGCTCAAACCGACGAAGAGACTGAGAAATCTGGTCCGCTTCCTCCACGGTTTTGACCACCGCTTCCTCCACGGATTTGACCACTGACACAAGTCGGTCACAAACTCGCGGGCCTCGGGCCAACGACGCATTCGGAGGACGGGGGGGGCAATCCAGAGGCGAGACGAGTGGGGGTCTCACACACTATGGGCACGCGAAGCCGCTTGCAAAACAGAACATGAGAGAAAAATAATCTCATCATGCGATTTCCCCGCTGGACTTTGGCCTCGTCACCTGGTGCGAGGTTGGGGAGGCCCATTGCACAGTCGGCACTGTGGAGAGCAGGTGGGCCGCTGCCATCATGTCGACGGGCGGCCGACCAGCTCGCGCAAAGAGGACCGATCCACGCTGCCCTCACTACACATGACATAAAACATCCACGAATCATTCTCTGGTTGCTTGCCTTCAGCAAATCGGACCGCTCGCCATGGCATATGCCCCATGCGAAGACCGGGGTGCCTTTCAAGCAGCACTGGCGGCGCCGCGCTCGCGAGAAGGCCCCGCTGCCCGAGAGGAGCTCGAGGGCGACGCCGCGTCGAGAGCGCCTCGCACTGGCGCCGAGGCGCCGCTGAGGATCGCGCCCGAGGCGCTCCCGGCGCAGGCGTGCGTGCTGCAGCTGCTCGGTTGAGAGACGGCCAAGCATCTCGGTCGCGCGGCCGCCTTTCTCGTGCCTCCTCATGCTGGCGGCGCTGAGCCACCTGTCTCTCATCTGGGCGTCGGCAACCGGGCGTTTGCCGATGGCCGCCTTGCGGCTCGCTCCGCCGCGCCGCGGCCGGCGCGCGTGGGGCGCCCCGGGCGGCCCGCGCTGGAGTGGCCCGACTGCCTTGGAGAAGGCGTCGGCGTACGAGAGGTAGCTCAGCGGGGGCAGCTTGCTCCTGGACGTGCTCAGGAGATGGCCCCAGGCCTGGTCCAGGTCGTCGTGCTCCGTGTTGTCCAGCACCATGGCCTCGTCGAAGACGCCCGTCTTGCTGGGTTGCCCGATCCCCCGGCGGTGGGAGAAGGCGCTCCAGCGACCCAGCCCTCCCATCTCTCGCGGGGGGGGCGGCGCCAGCTCGTCCCGGCGCAGCGGCAGCGGGTCGCGCGGGCGGAGGTGCAACGCGGACTGGGGCATCGCGGCGATCCCCGCGTGGAGCGGCAGGCGCTCGATCACCGTCTGGTTGGCGACCGCGACCTCTCGGGCGCCACCTTGTAGGAGCCGATCTGGGCCCGCCAGGCCCCGTGCAGCTCCGCCTCCGACTTTGACGCGTCCAGCCGATCGAAGGCGGGCGCCGCCCTCGTCTTGCTGAAGTCGCTCGCCGAGTGCCCCTCGAAGAAGAAGTGCGTGGAGTGCTGGGCCAGCGCGGTGCCTCGCTCCATCGGCGAGCCCAACGGCAGCCCCTCGGTCTCGGCCCTCGCCCACCAGCGCGTCGTAGAGCGTCTCCACGGGCCGTGGCGGAGCGCGCCCCAAGGGCGGAGCGGCCGCCCGCGTCCTGGTGCTGCTTGGCATCGGCCTGGCGGGGCCTCCTCTGGGCCGCCCGCCTGGCCCCGGCCTCGGCCGTCTTCGACGGCCCTGACTTGGCCGTCGGCTCGGCCCGCTCCAGCTGGCCGCGGCTCGCGGCTGGCATCGCCCTCGGCGTCGTCGCGGGCCGACACAGCGTCGCCCGAGGAACGTGGAGACAGCGAATCGGAGGTGCTCAAGGGCAGGCGAGCATATCCTGAGCCCAGATGTGGTACGGCTCCGAGATAACTGACGATGAAGTGCAGATGGGGGTGATGGTGGTGCGTATATGCGTAATGGTTCATCGGCTGGGTTTCGCTCGCTCATGATCCATCAGACACTCGGCGCGACGTCGGCCCCAAGACACAGGGCGCCCCATCGTCGGCAATCAGATTCATCGGCGAGGATGACGAACTCCCTCTTGTCAGCATCAAGGACAGACTCATAGCGCCGACAAGGGGGAGGAGCTTTTTCCTCGAGGACCTCTGGCGGCGCAACTGATGCATGAGCGCCCGCAGCGCGGCCCTAGCCTCGGGAAAGAGGCGCGTGCTCGGACTTCCACCGGCGGCCAGCAGACGCGACGCTTCACTCTCCTTTCATGAGCTCGGGACTGATTTCCTAGGAATCCGAGGATGGGGTACTGGTGTCTGGCCGCTGGTTGCCCTTCTCTCGCGAGCACAGCAAGCCGCGCTGCAGCTCGCAGTGCAAACGGGCGCGGGCGCCGAGCTCCTCGCCCTCAGAGAAGCGCCAGCGCTCGCGCGCCCGCCCGGCCGCCGCGATGAATGGAGCCCCCTGTTCTCCTTCAGCCGCGCCGCCGCCCCAAAATGACGCGTCGCTGGCGCTGACCGCGCCCGACCGCGCCGCCCCGAGGTGACGGCGCAACAGCGGAAATCGAGAGGGCGCCCGTCGCAACTCCCTCCTGACAGCAGACCGGAGCGCCACCTCTTGGCCCCTGTGCTGAAAGCACGCGAAGCCCCGAACGTGGCGAAGAACTCTCGCCTCAAGATGCCGACGAAGGCGAGGTGGCCAATGGTGATCTCAATGGCGCGGCCCGACGCTCGAGGGCGTCGCGGCAGCTCCCGAATGCCAAGATGAAGCCTCCAGAGACGCAGCTGGCTGGGCCCGGCCAGGCCGTCGTCGGCGGCGAACTCCCGCCGGGGCGACTGGCCCTCGGCGCCGCGCGTAGCAAGCCCCTTCTCGCGGAACAGCTCGCTCGCGCGCTGGGCCGCGGAGGCCGCGGGCTCCTCCGGGGTGGAATGGGCCGCGCAGTTGTCCGCGTACTCAGTGCGCGCCAGCGGCCGCGCGGGGGGCGCCCCCGCTCCATTCCTCATCATATTGGCGACGGAGATCCCCTCGAGCTCGGTCACCGTGGCCTCGTGAACCATCTGGCGCGCCATGGGGGCCTGGTTCCAGCCCGTGGGCGCCGCCCCCAGACAGGGGGGGGGCAGCGCCGTCCCTATCCCGTCGATGGCCTCAGAGACCCCTGCATCCTGAGCGCGAGGCCGAGGAAAAGCTATGTGCCCTCGGAACTCCCTCCAGCGTATAGAAGCAGTTCATGATGCCAACGCCTCCAAGCCAGAGCGCGGCGCCCCAGCGTCCACCCCCAGCGTCGCGAAGCTCTTGTTCGTCGCCAACTTCGCGTCCAGGGGGGTCGGCGAAGTGCGCTTTTGCCCACCTCGCATTAATGGTCATCCTCAGCATGTTATCTTTCTTGTGGACCGCGACAACGCGCGCGTCCTCAGCGCGGTGCTTCCTGTGTTCGATGAGGCCGCGCGCCCCGTGCCGCTTCGCCAACTCGAAGGTGCTGGCGGCGATTGCGAAGACGCGGATCTGTGCAAACCTTCTCCGCTCCCGAATCCGACTTGCGCTGCTCCGCCTTCTCTTTTGGCAGGGGCTTCTCCTTGCATGGGGGCCTTTGAGACTTCCGCGCCGGCAGGCTCATCCAGATCCGCAAGAGGGACAGCGCGATGCCCTCGTTCTGGACGCGCCAATCGGTCGACATCAAGGCTGGCCAGGGCGGCGCATTCGCCGTCGTAGCCCTGGCGGGCCAGAAGGGCTCGCATGGCTTCTTGGCCTGTCCGCCCGGGAGGGGGGCGATCCACCTCTCGGGCGCGCGATGGGAGACGGTCGAGAACCAACTGCTGCCCCCCGGACACGGGCGCTCCCAGCCCGCCGCAGCTCCGCGGCCCAGCGCTCATCTCAGTGAGCGATCTCACTGTGTGACTCGCCCACTCCAACTCGCGCCGGCGGACGCGGGGTCGCTGGCGCGAGCGTCGGGGCACGGGCGGTCGGCAGCTCGACGGGAACTCGGCAATCTCCTGGAACACATCGGGCAAGGGTAACAACTCGCGATGCCTGCCGTCCCCGGGGGTCGGGCCAAAACTGCGAGGCCCCCCAGCGCCAGAGGCCGCGGAGGTCCCTGGGCAGGGAAGGCGGGCATGCCTCTGCCTGGGCGCCCCGCCAAGCAGAGCGCCTGGTCGGGCAGCCTTCTCGTAGGGCTACTTGGCGGCCGCGGCCCGCTCCTCGCGGGCCTTGCGGACCTGTTTCGCCTCTTTCGACACGAGTCGAGGATATCGTGGGCCACCATGATGTCCCCGAGCTCCCTGTGGCACCCCGTGAAGATCTGGGACTCGTCGCAGAGCCCCACGCGCATCAGGCCCCCACGGTCCTTGCCCTTCGTGCTCTTCTTGCCCTTGCTGTCGTCAGTGGTGTCGCCGTCGAACTTGCCTCCGCCGCCCATCTCCGAGTGGCTGTATTCGATGAGTTGCGCCTTCCTCAGCATCAACTCGAAGGCTCCCAAGTTGATAATGTCCATCCCATCGTATGTGAGGGCCAAATCACTGGCCTGTATGATCATGTACTGGGCACCCACACCCCAGTAGTCTCGCTTACGGTGCGAGGACCAGGCGCAGGGAAATTCACGAAGCTGACCTCTGAGATTCCCTCCACGGCGGTCCGAAAGAGGGTCTTCACACAAGGGCCTCCACTGGTCGTGATGCCCATCCGTCGCGCATCTCCCGAGGCCTCGGCACCTGCAAACTCGATCTCCTTGCCTGGTGGGACGAAGGCAGCCAGAGCCACTCGGCTGGGGCACCATGTGGTTGCACCGCGCGGGAGCCCTGCACCGCGGCCTGCGGCGAGAGGGCGACGACGTCTCTGCCAGCGCCTCGGAGCCCCACAAACGACCATGCTCTGCCAGCGCCTGCGAGCTCACTGCCGCACAGCTTGGCTCGGGGAGGGGAGGGGCGCCAAGGCATGCCGGCACTGGCGGGCACTCCGGGCAGGCGGGGCAATGGGCACGGCTGGGCAGCGGCCAGCCGAAACTATGGCAGCAGAGCCGACGGATCTGAGGATCTCGTAGGCTAGGTTGAGGCCCGAATGCATGCCCCAACAGGGGCCCTCGCTTTGAACCCCAGAGATGACTACAGCAGCGTGCTGACGCTTAGCGGCGATCGGGCCCCTTTAGATGATTCACGTACAACCCCTTACATATCTATCCGCCTGTTCCTCTCCTCCTGCTCCTCATCCTGTTCTCCTCCTCTTCCTCCTCCTCCTCTTCTTCCGCATCTTCCTCCGCCTCCCCCTCCCGCCCCCCCCCCTCCCGCCCCCCCCCCCTTCCCCTAGCCCCTCCCCCTCCCCCTTCTCGTCCTCCTCCTCATCCTCCTCTTCCTCCTCCTCCTCCTCTTCCTTCTCCTCCTCCTCCTCCTCCCAACTTCTCCTCCTCTTTCTTCTCCTCCTCCTCTTCCTCCTCCTTCCCCCTAACGGTGAGAGGCGAGGCGCGAGGTCAACCATCCAACCGTCGAACTCGTCAAACCTGTGTGGCAATGGAGAGGGAAGAGGATGTTGGACGAACGTAAAGGATGAGGAACAGGTCAGGCGGGACAGGGCCTGAAGATAACTCGGACGAGCATGGGGTTATGATTCAGGAGGAGGAGGAGAGGAGGGAGGGAGGGATGGAGGGAGGAGGAGCAGGATGAGGATGAGGAGGAAGAGAAGTAGGAGAAGGAGGAGGAGGAGGGGAGGAGGAGGATTGGGGGGATGGAGGGAGGAGAAGGATCATGGAGGAGGATGAAAAAATGCTGGCTCCCAAGAATCGCGCAGAACTCCTTTCACCTCCCCTCAAAAATCGGCCCCTGTCCAATGGCGCAACCTGGTCCGAATCCCAAGGGGAATCCCACAATGAAGACGAGACGCCTCCCAGACGCCCCGGAATGAACAGAAAGGTTCGAGAACCTGGATCCTCGATCCTCGAGTGCTCGCCATGATCCGCAGATCGTGTGTCAGCGCCAACGTGTGCCTTCACCGAAGCCCGACGCAGACGGTGCCACTAGGTCCGACACGGGCAGCGCGCTGTCAGTGGAGCTGAGCGGGGTAACCACACACGGTGGGCAAATACACGTCTTGAGGATCATCGATCCTCCCGCCTCCCTCGCCGCGATCCCCTCTCCCTCGAGGCGGAGGGAGGGACGGGAGCGGTACCAGGTGCAACCGCGTACGTCAGGCTGGCCCCCATCACGCCCCGCTGCATGGCGGCGGAGAACTCCTCGCGCGAGATCCTTCCGTCCCTGTTGGTGTCCATGGCCTCGCTCCTCCTCCTCCTCCTCCTCCTCCTCCTCCTCCTCCTCCTCTTCCTCTTCCAACCTCCTCCTCCGAACTCCTTTTGCTCGTCGAATTTGATGCTTCCGCTCCTCGATCCTCGATCCCCTCCTCCTCCGCCTGCTCCTTCTCCTCCTCCTCCCTTCCTTCCTTCCGCAAGCTCCGTCGGAACGCCCGGCACGGGCTACTAAGAATACCGCGGCCAAGCCTTCTCTTCCGACTCCTCGTCCCGCTATCCTTCCTCCTCGTCCTCCTCCTCCTCCTCCTCCTCGTCCTCCTCCTCCTCACACTCCCCTCCTCCATCCTTCCTTCCTTTCTTCCCTCTTCCCATTCTCCCATTCTCCCCCCCTCCTCCCCTTTTGCCCCGGGTCCCCTCCTCTCCCCCTTTTCCCCCTCCTCACCCTCTGTGGCCTCGAACAGGGCGGCGCCAGGGGAGGACGACATCGCTCGAGCCGGGCGCAACCCGCCAAGGCAGCTGATCTGAACAAATTGTCCTGGAGGACGAGCGGGGACAGGTGGAGGAACTGGGATGAGGAGGATTCGGGTGGCCCTCGAGGAGAAGGAATTCTGACCAGGATGTACTGTGGATGAAGGATGAATGGGCCTATGGAAGATGGTGAGGAAGGGTTCGCAGAAACAAAAGAAACGCAACGGGGGATGGGGAAAAAAGAAACAAGGAGGACGAGGATTGGGGGGACCACAATGACGATGATGATGATGATGATGATGATGATGATGGTGATAAACATGACCACGACGACCACGGTGGTGATGATGAGTACGAGACTAAACAATGGGATGTAACAGGTGGAAAATGGTTTCCCTAAAGGAAAACGGTCGAACGACTATAGCTTGACCAGGTCTTACTATGTAGAGCGTGTAAGGCGGGCGCGGCAAACGACCCTTGCAACCCGATGCAGCAACGATAAGGACAGCGTAACAAGCAGGCAAGGCATGAGGACCTACTGTTCGAATCTGGTGCTCAAAAGAGTCCGTCGTGCTTTTTTATACTCAAGCAGACAGCTGCAGAACAGGCTATACGAACCGCCCTTCTCATAAACAAATTGCCTGACCGCAAGGGGAAAGGTTCACCTGAGTTCGACAAGTACGTAGGTTGGCGGCCTTCATTCCACCCCAAGGGCATATTGGCCCTCCACGGCGCCAGCCGCAAAAACATTACGGCGCCAGTGGAATGGCTGGGGGCCCCCCCGCCAGGGCCCGTGGGACTAGCCGAAGCAGGCGAATCTATCCCCCCACCTGGCAAATTGCGAGACTATTAAGGAACACCTGCTAAAGCAACCGCGAACTACCCGAACTGTCCGAGCAAGCCCGCTCGCTTGAGTGCTCTACTCGTCAGTCTCGCAGGTGGATGCCCGCGTGCGTTGGAACTTGCATCCCACCCCCATGGGCCAATGCGGCTCTTGAAAATAAAGCTCGCATCCCACCCCCGGTGGGCCAATGCGGCTCTTGGAAGTATATCCGCATTTTGATTCCGTGTGGCCTCGTGACAAAGTCGCAAGAGCATCTCCGAATTCCTGCGCGAATGAGCCATTCTGCGAGCTCGGGGCGGCCTTCTTCAGCCTCTCGTCGCTGAACTTGACCGCGGCGTGGTCATGGCTGACCGGGCCGCCCGTCGCGTTGGGGATTAGCTCTCGGTCCATGCTGCACTTGGTCATGGGGTCGGCCCGCGTGTCCCGAGTGCCGCGCCAGTGCAAGTAGTCGATCTGTTGTGTGCGCAGCTAGTTGGCTAACCACCATTGGTGGCCAACCATGCTGTTCTCCGATGGCAGCCGGGCCAAGTCCATGGGCAGGGCGCTGAAGACGGACATGCCGTCTATGACGAGGTCAGCAGTGATCGCGCAACCCCCTTCTCCGCGGCAGAGGCGCGGCCGCGTGCCGTCTCGGGCAGCGCGCGGAGGTCGGGGGCGCGCCTGCAGACCGTCTGCTGCGCCGCGTGCTGAGAGCACCTCGGATCCGAATGAGGACCTGCGCGCGCACATGTGCGATCGGCTCACTGCGTCCGGCAGGTGGCAGCCTTTTTTGCCAGCGCGGCGGAACTTGCCGAGACGCGTGTATACGGCTCCTCTCATGCAGTGCCCTGGCTCTTCCCCCCTCTTGAATGGCCCGTCGATGCGCGCGCTGAATCGCCCGGCGCACTCCAGTGACCCCAGTGATGCAAATGAGAAGCGTGCCTTGGTCTTCTGCGTGGCCAAAACAACGGAATTGAGCTGCGTCGCGTGTCGGATGAACAGCTTGATCTCGGCTCCCTGCAGGGCGACGGTGCACGCTGCGACGCGGTGCTGGGCGAGCAGGGCGCAGGCAGCTGCCCCCAAGAAGGAGAAAGAGAGAAAGAGAGAAAAAGAGAGAGAGAGAGAGAGATAGAGAAATAATTCATATATATATAGAGAGAGAGAGAGAGAGAGAGAGAGAGAGAGAGAGAGAGAGAGAGAGAGAGAGAGAGAGAGAGAGAGAGAGAGAGAGAGAGAGAGAGAGAGAGAGAGAGAGAGAGAGAGAGAGAGAGAGAGAGAGAGAGAGAGAGAGAGAGAGAGAGAGAGAGAGAGAGAGAGAGAGAGAGAGAGAGAGAGAGAGAGAGAGAGAGAGAGAGAGAGAGAGAGAGAGAGAGAGAGAGAGAGAGAGAGAGAGAGAGAGAGAGAGAGAGAGAGAGACCGGACAAGTAGGCGGACCAGGGTCCGTCCGCGAGGCGCACTGCGGTGCGACAACCCGCAAAACACTATTGGCGGCGGTGCAGCCTTAGGATACGAGGGCGGGCAGAGACCCCCTCCCCCGGCGCATTGCGTCTGAAGCTACGGACGGCGGACAGACTGTGAAGATCTCACGTGTCAGACCGCGTGACGAAGAAGGCCCCAACAAGAAAGGCGACGTGCGGACACGTGGCTAGGCGGCTTGGCAGACCGCCAGTTGGGCGCTTGGCCGCAGCGCGGCGCGCAGGGACGGGGCACCCCCCGCCCCCGCGCCCTGACACCGTGGACGCGGGGCCACGCGTGCACACGGGCAGGCAGAATGGCGGAGATTAGCGCGGGGCTCCAGGCGGAGCGTCGCGGAGCGATGACAGCATAGCATGGAGGGTGAGTGGCGGCGCAGCACCATCGGGCGGGGGTGTAAGCAGCTCGGCGAAGGCACGACCGGCGCGGTGGAGGCGCTGGAGCAAAGGGCCTTGACGGGCTTGGGCAGCGGCAAGGTCGGCGGCGAGAGCTGCGCACCTCTGCTGGAGAGCGGCCATAGACTGGGACAGCTCGGCTTCGCGGTCGGTGCGGGGCGGCTGCTCTGTGCCCGCGGCCGCGGGCCTCGCGGCGGGGACGAGGTCATCGGTGCGCCTGGCCAGGTGGTGGACCAGCGCAGTGCGGCGGTCCGTGCGCTGGCGGCCGTCGCCGTGGCGAGGCGACTGGAGGGTGTCGCGCGGTCCCAGGGCTGGAGCCGCTGGGGCCACGCCCCATGAGGACGGAGGAGCCGCAGCCTCGCAGCCTGCAACAGTAGGAGCGTGGACGGGGCGCGACGGTTTGACTGGCTCAGTGCCCTGCGGGGGGGCCGAAGCCGCCCCCGCGGGCTGGTGCTGGTGGGGGGGCGGGGTTGGTGGCACGGAGGGGCCAATCATGATGCCGTGCGAGGGCTCAGAGGTCGGCCGCGTGCCCGGGTGGCGACTCGATGAAGCGGCATCGTCGGCAGCGTGGGGTGTCGGCGGGACGTCGTCTATGCTGTCACCCAATCCGAGGGGGTCATGAAAGTCCTCGTCGGCGTCTTGGAGGTGAGCGACGTCATCGTGTGGGTGCGGTGCCGCTCTCGGTGGCGGAGTCGAGGTGGGCGTCGTGCGGATGCCCGACGGGGCAGGGTTGGCGCTGGCTGGCCCGTCGTCCAGGAAGTCTAGTCCCCCGCCGAAGCCGAACGGGTCGTCCTCCTGTTCGTCGTACATCGCCCGTTGTGCCTCGGCCCAGAGCTCGTCAGGGTTCTGCGGGATGTCTGGTCCAGCCGCAGGTGGTGCCTGGTCCGACAGCAGGGGGTTTGGTTCCATTTTGCTGAGTTCAGCCGCTGTAAACCCAGCCCTGCGGTGTGGGAGCGGCAGAGTACGGTGTCTGCGCTCGTAGATGGCGACAGCGACCCCGTGGAGCACGGTCGCTTGGCGATGTCGTGTTTTGGCAGCTTCAACGATGTCGTCGGAGAGGTTGTGCGTGCGTGCCGCCGCTGTGGCAAGGGCGTCGGCCTGACGGTTGAACTCCTCCGCGATGGGCCCGATGAGCCCACGGTCGATGCCCAGGTCTCCCAGGTGGCTGGCGACTTTTTCGACGCGAAACATGTCGGGCTTGGCCATGACACATCTGTGAATCCTTGCCCAGAGCTCCGCGTGCGTGCCCTGCGGCGCTGGATGGTCGGCCTGCAGGTCGAGGAGGGCTGGGTCTTCGTCGAAGAGCCCGCAGTGTCTTGTGTGCGGCGGAAGACGGGCCCACTGGTCGTCACTGATGAGGGTGGTGAGAGGAACTCTTTCTCGGGCCCAGCACTCACAGTCGCGGACAGTGTGCTCCTGAGTTTCCTCTTCCTCGTCGCAGTAGCGGCACATGGGGCTAAAGTCTGCCGACGTGTTGGATCGGGATCGTCGCTGTTGGGTGTGGCCCCCGCCCGACAGGTAGTTTAGGAGGAGCGCCAGCTGCCAGGCAGTGCATTTGGCAGCTCCTTTGGTTCGGGCGAGCCACGTGCTGGCGAAGAGGTCAAGGCCCTGTCTGACCGAGGCGAGGTAGCCAAGGTCGTGTCGCCGTGGCTTGATCTTGCGCAGAAATGCCCTGCGTTGTGAGGCCCGCAGCATGTGCAGGAAGGCGTTTTGGGGTAGATTCAGCCAGCTGATCGGGCAGCCCCAGTCATCGTACATGATGCCGAATGTGGGCCAGGTCCATCGGAGCTGCTGGAGCGACTGGACGAGTCGCCCGACGGGTCCTCCACCAAACAGGGTCTGGACGTGGTGTTGGAGGTCTCTGGCGAGCCCGCAGAGTGTGACGTCGCGGTTAACCTGACGCCGCAGGCACAGGAATGCTTCACGCTGCGTGATGGCGTCGATCTCAAGGGCGTGTCCCGGCACGCACACGGCCATGAGAGTCCAGAACTCGACCCACTTGTTCCCCTTGGGGCGGATAGCCGCCTTGAGGGCGTGGTTGTAGGCAGTCTTGGCTGGGCCTGATGGTGCTTGGATGTCGGTGCCCGTGGTGCAGACGCTGGCGGCCAGGGATCGGGCGTGCCGCGCCTTGATAAGCATCGGCGACGGGAGCTTGCCAATGCGCGGCAGGCGGATAGTCGCCCTCCGCACACGGGCGTCTGCGGTGGCCGTGAGGTTTAGCGCGGCTGGAGCCGGCGCTGCCTCGGCGTTGATGTAACTTCCGACGAGCTTGAAGGAATCGACCACTCGGAGGGGGCGATCCGCCAGTGTGAGCTGGGTGACGGCGGCGTGCAGCTCATCGGTGAGCGCCCACCCTGCCACTTTACCAGGGTGAATGCGTTGACCGGAGAATCGGTCAAACTTGGCGGTTTCGTCGAGAGATTTCTGCAGCTCAGGAGCGGTGTGGGTAGTGGAGTTGCTGTCGTCAACGAAGGTAGTGCTGAGTGATCGAGGAACGTATCGGTGCTGCCTCTTTGTCCACACGCACATGAGCAGCTTGATGTCATCCAGGGACCACGAGCTGCCCTGGAGGTGACCGTTTGTCCTGGCCAGGTCCCTGGAGTACGCTCCGTTCATGCGGATGTAGCGTTTGTGGTGTCTGTAGAAGTTTCGGCGGACAGTAACGATGTCTTGTGGGCACCCCGCGTGCAGCGCAAGGTTTAGACAGATGTCCGTGATGAGGTAGTCGAAGCACTTCTGTCGGTCAAGGGCTGCTCCAGCTAAGGGGAGGAGTAAAGTCCTGGCGTGTTCGATGCGCAGGGCGAGAGAAGTGCTGACATCCCCGATGGTGGCTTTGGGAACGGCGCCGAAGCTCGTGGCATGGGTCCATCCTTGCCGCCAGGTCGTGAGGCTACGGTAGGCCGGCGCCTCCCACGCATACATCCACACGGAAAGAACCGAGAGAAGCCGTTGGTCCGTCGGGAGTTCCCCTCGGCCTTTTCGGAGGCACGGGTTTGGCACGTGCAGGAGGGGCTCGGGGATGGTGCCAGTGCGTTGCATAGCACGTAAGACGCTGGCGAAGAGGCGAAGGATGTCGTCGGGTAACTCCTTTGCCTCCTTGGTCGTCCAGCCGTCGAGTCCCCCCGCGCGGCGCGGTGAACGGGTGCGAATGAAGTGGATGAGTTGGTCGTCGGTAAGGTGGAAGGGGGCTGCTGGTGATGGCGTAGGCAGCTCTTGGCGGTATTCGTCGTAGAAGTCCGCCCACGTCGGCATAGCTTCGGCGTCATGGCCCGCGCGAGCGCGGTACGTGGCCAGGATGGGCTCCCAGGTGTCGACCATGAGCTTGAGCATGTCTTTGGTGTTGGCAACGATAGCGTTGGCGGGGAGGGCGTCGGGAACCTGGGCTGGTAGTGGGCCACGAATGGGGCCATCGTCGTTGTCCGTGTCGGGCGAGCTACCGTCGCCGGGGCTGAAGCCGCCGGCGTCGGTGTCGGCATCACTGTCGTCCGTGCTAGCTTGGTCAGGGTGGAAGGCGGTGATGTCGCAGTGGAGCTGTGCATCGTCGGGAGTGGTAGGCGTGCGGAGGTACGCCGTGGGCGAGCAGTCGGCAGCCCGTGCGTATATGGCCGCCTTGCGCCCGCTTGGCTCGCGGACGCCCTCAGACCAGATCTTAATGCGTTCGGCTTTGGCTCGGTTTGCACGTCGCGCCAGCTCCGAGTCTAGATTTTGGATCAGACGATCGAGCTGCTCTCCGCGTGGCGTTGGCACGTCGGGGGTCCAGGCGCCAGGAAAGGCCAGGAGGGCCGTGGGGCGCAGCTTGTGGCAGAGAAGGCGGGCCGCGGCCCACGTGCAGTCGATGCGTTGCGCCAGGTGCGGCGGGATAGCACGGCAGTCTATATGATGGTGCAGTCCGATGAAGCGAAGCTCGCAAAGTTGCCGATGGAGCTTGCGAAGGCGGTTCATGTGAATCGTGGAGGCTCCGTAGGTGGGAAAGGCGCGGGGGACAGCGGGTCGCTCCTCGAACGTGGGTGTGAGCCCGTGCATGGTAGGGGCCTTCTTTTTTGGGTGGTCTGGCGGTGGGGGCGGCAGGTCCCGCAGCCGGGTGAGATGGTACTCATGGCTGGCCTCGTTTGCCAGGGCGAACATGCGTTCCACATCGTCGCGTGCGTCAGCCTGCTCCATGCGGTCGTGGTATCGTCCGGCGATGTGGGTCCCTAGTGCCTGGAGTTCGTGGTCCTCATGAGCTCCGTCGTTTGGAGGGTATGGCGTGGGGGCCAAAAGGCGTGGGGCCGTGTGATCGAGGCGGCTTAGGTCGAGTGTGACCTGCAGGCCAACATGGGACTTCGCTGGCAAGTCACGCAGATAGCAGAAGTCGGTGACAAGGGATCGCGCAGCTTGGTTGGCGATGACATAGTCGATGCGCGAAGTGCGGGGGCACTTGGTGACGCGGTCCCAGTCAGGGATATTGCCATATGTGTGCATGGTGTGGTCTGGTGTGCCTTCAGCGACGTTGGACCATCCGTGCTGCATCATGTGCAGCAGGTGTGGATTGTCGTCGATGTTCGTGTTGGCGTCCATACAAATGAAATACGGGGCTGAGCCGACCCTCGCGGCGGCGCAATCAGCAAGCCGAAATATATCGGTGCTGTCCCCTCCAGCGACCCCGTAGAGGCTCGCAATGTAGATCCCAGCGGGACCGTGGTTGTTTCGTCGCCGCCTGCGGCGGTGCTGGGTGCAGAGCGGGAGGAAGACCTCGTGCCATCGTTTCTTGGCCTTGAGGGTGGCGATACAGGTCGCAATGTCGTCGACGGTGGAGTCGACGATGGCGTCCTTAGAGAGGATGGCAACCCCGCCCGAGGCGCCGGTGTTGCCCTCGACCGTGTGGTCCGTGCCACCGTGAGCAGCTTTGCGCTGGGCACGCGCCAGGTCCAGGTCAGGTCCCAGACTGGCCTGGTATCCTCCGTGGTGTGGATTGGCGGCGTTGGTGGCGATGGCTTGCCTGGTAGGCTTGGCATGACGGGTCTCCTGCAGCGCTATGACTGCGGCGTTGTGGTCGACACCTAGGGCGGTAATGGTTGGCCAGTTCGCTGGAAGACTCGTGATGTTGAGGCTGACGAGGTGGATGGAGCGCCCTGGCCCATCTCCGTCGGTGGAGCTGGGGTTAGCACGCCCCGCACGGTGGAGGGCGGCCTGGCCATCACCCAGGTAGGAGGCTTGGCCACAGTAGGAGCTCATAGCGTCACAGCAGATTGGCTTGGACGGGGCTGAAGCCGCCGTCGGGCCAAAAGTGTAGGCAAGGCATGGTCGACGCTGCGCCGGGGGGGGTTCATAAACATTGGTAAAACTGCCTCGAAAAAACCTCCTCACTCCTGTACCGTGGGGGGCGGAGGGGGGAAAGGTGAGACGGCAGCAGGGGGAGAGGGAGGCGACTCCTCGATCCATCCTGCCGAGCGCAAGAGCAAAAGCAAACCAGCGACGGCAGCGTGGCGCGGCAGCGGCGCAGCGCGCGCGCGAATACTGCGCACGCGACACCGCTGGTCCGTCCTGCGGCGGCGCGCCCGCCCCGTCAGTGCCGTGATGAGCAGCGTCAGCTGGAACAGCTTGTTCATGTGCGCCCTCCGCGCTCGCCTCGGGCGGTGGGCCCTGTGGCTGCGGCGGTGCACGCCCTGCCAGCGCGTCAGCCACTAGCTGGGCGTGGCGAGCGGCGCGGTCAGTGGCCTGGCGCTGAGCCTCGTCCATGCCCGCTGCCGTGAGGCTCGCGTTGCGGACAGGGCTGACTCCACGCGGGGCCGCCGCTGCCGCGGCAGCGGCAGAGGTGGCGGGGGCGCCGCCATGGCTCTGAGGAGACAGCGGTGAGCCGCCGCCGAAGCCCGCCGCGAGGTCCTTGACGCGGTACTTGTTCTTGAAGGGGTCGAAGGTCGGCGCCTCGTCGGGGGGGGCGACGCGGGTGGGCGGTGGCAGCTCCTGATCCGTGGACGGCGTCGGCTCGAGGTCGACCTCGTTAGGGTCTTTGGCGCCGGCACCGAAACGTGGCATCACCTCGGGGGCTTGGGCGTCAGCCTGAGTCTCGCGGGGCGGCGAGCTCGTGGAACTCCCAGGGGGCTTGCGCGAGCTGTGGCGGCTGCTGGGCCGGCTGCGCGGGACGCGCCCGCCCGTGTGGCGGTCACGTGGCGAGGCCGCCTGGGCGTTGGCGCGCGCAGAGTCCGCCCTGCTGGGGGAGCGGATCGGCGCTGCGCTGGGTGCTGGGCTGGGCGGGCGGGAGCCGCCTGTGCCGCCCGCCGCCGAGGCTGCAGCCTGGTCAGGGTCGGCGGCGTCAGGCCGGGGGCTGACGCGGTGGGCACTACCCTCGCTGTGCCGCGGGGAGGCGCTGCGGTGTGCCTGGGTGCGCGTGAGGACGAGCGGGACGAGCGGCTGCCGCTCGCGCTCAGGGGGGGCGGGCTTTGCCTGGGCAGGGCGCTGCGCTGCGGCCACGTTTGGCGGGGGCGTGTGTTGGCGCGGTTGCCAGGCGCGCACGTTCACCTCGCGCCATCCTTCGGGGCGCCCTGTCCTGCCGCGGCTTGATGCAGCCCCCTGGGCTGAAGCCGCAAGGGGTGCCGCTGCGGACTGGTTGCTGGCGGTGCTGTCGTGGCGGCCTGGGTAAAGGCCCCAGGCACGCGTGGACCCTGGCGCGGGCGAGATGGCCCGTGGGGGAGCCTGCGCGAGTGCGCGCGGGTAGCCGACGACCGCTGGGTGCACCCTGGCGCGGGGGACGTGGCCGTAGCTGGACGCGGCTGCCCCTGCCGCCGCGGGCCTGGCACCAATGGGGCCGCGGTGGTAGGCGGCGCCTCCGCCGTACACCGCTCTGTCGCCTGTCGGGACGCGCGCAGGAGAGCGGTTGCGTGGCGTGCTCGGCTGACCTGCGTCGCGTTGGTCGCGCTGCTGGGTGCGCTGCTGGTGCTGCTGGTAGCGCTGCTGGTCGGCTCTCGAGAGCGGGCGGGTGTCGGGGAGGATGGGCGGCACGTCGGGCCGCCGCCAGCCCTGGTAGACGTGCTCGAAGGCATGGTCTGGGTAAGTCTCCCCGTCAGGTGAGTAGCGCCGTACATGCTCCACAAAGTCAATGTTCTGCGGCTCGGGGAGCACCGTGATGTTCACAGCCCGCTGGTGCGCTGGTCCATAGAGACAGAAGCTACCACGGTTGTTGCGGTCGTGGTTCAACTCGGCTTCGGTCGTGGCACGACTCACCATGGCGTCACAGAGGCGCATGTCGTAGTCGAGAGCTTGAGGCCCAGGGCCGCCCTCGGCATCCCAGTACAGTACCACATCCCGCCAGCGCGTGCGGGTAGTGTGGATGCGCTCGGCGATAGACTCGCAGACGGTCCTGACTGTGACACGATCCCTGTACATGTTGGTGATGGCTAGGGAGTAAGGTCGGCGCACCGCTTTGTTGAAGATGAAATCCTCCTTGAGGGCCTGGTGCGGGCCGAAGAGCACGTAGCCTTCCTTCCACAGCGGTTGGTCGGGAGACGGGTCTTCAGGCATCCCCGTCCCTGTGAACCCTGGTGGCCGCCTCGTGCCGTCGGGCAATCCCTGCTTGGGGACGCGACGCGGCCTCGGTGGTAGATACCATTGGCCCTGGTATCCTGCTTGGCCTGGTTTCGGAAGCTCCCCCCCGGGGCCTGAAGGCGCTCGGGGGGGCTCCAGGAGGTCGTGCTGGGCTGGCGCGTTGCCGTATTGGCGGGCGAGGATGTGCGGAGGCATCCCTGTGGCACGGACGTCGAGCAGGCTGTGCGGACGAGGCGGGTGCGGGCATCTGCTGGAGAGGCAGCATGTGTCGGCGGCCCTGTCGTCGGTGCTGTACACGCACGTCCAGCTGTTGCAAGAGTAGTCCGTGGACCAGTCCATAGGTGCACGCAGTCCGCTGAGGGAGCAGTCCGGGCACGTGGGATGGCCCGAGGTGCCGAGCTGCGTGTTGCGGCGGGCAGCACAATACTGGCAGCATTGGAATCGGCACTGTAGGCAAATCCAGCGTCCTGGTAGGGGCGGGAACGCTTGCTCGTCGGTGACTGCGTCGTCTGGGTGGGGTCGGGGTCGATCCCACAAAGGCCAGACGTCGGCGAACCAGGACTGGCCTGTAGTGCGGACCGCCTCCGCGGGGAGGCGAGCGTCGTCAGCATGGCGCTGGATCCACTGGGGCCCCAGGTCCGCTGCGATCATGACCGTGCGCCAAGTGTCGTCCGCCTTGACGTGGACTTGGGTCGGTGCCCAGAGCCTGGTGGTAGTGTCGCCGTGGTCGTGGTGAAGGATGACCCAGCCATCGCGACCCGCAACCGCAGGGTCAGTGACGCGGTGGCCCACAACGGTCGTCCCCCACGGTAGGTAGGCGCCATCGTGATGCTCGCCTGGGTCGAGCCAGACCTCGACGCCAGGGGCGTTCACACGGGACCGCACATCGCGGACGTGGAAGGCGAGGACGTGGT
This sequence comes from Prorocentrum cordatum, assembly GCA_963575745.1. Lineage (NCBI taxonomy): Eukaryota > Dinophyceae > Prorocentrales > Prorocentraceae > Prorocentrum > Prorocentrum cordatum. The sequence continues at coordinate 590,927 of CAUYUJ010018871.1, read as the reverse complement.
AGGCGGTCGGCTCCTCTTCCGTCTCGATGTGCTCCCACGTATCGATGTCGCTGCTGTCAGAGGCGGAGTTGCCGCCGCTCTGCCGTGACGAACGTGAGGCGGAGCGCCGTGCGCGAGCATGGCCTCGGGCGAGGGCGGCGGCCGCGCTGATGAGGGACGGCGTACGGCGGTCGTCGGCTCCCGATGCCGTCGGTGAGCGGTCTGGACTGTGTCCCGAGGCGGCACCTGGCTGAGAGGTGTGCGATGGGCCAGACGCGGCCCCAGGGCTGGAGCCGCTGGGGCGCGGCGCTCGTACGTCAGACTGCCACCGCTCGGGTACAGCCTGCGCCGTGGCAGTGTACACCAGGTCGATCAGTGGCTGCGGGTCCAGCTGGAGCTTGCGAAGCGAGGCACGCGGACGGGGCTGGTTTGGGTCGGCCCTGGTGGCTGCTTCGGTGTCGTAGTGCTGTGTAGCCCATGCTCGCGCTGCCTCTGGCGAGTATAGTGCCTGTGGCGGTGGCCACGCTGCCACGGTGTCCAGCCGGCGCCAGATCTTTGCCTCCTGGTCGCGGGCTTCAGCCGCCTCGCGGAGGTCTGGGTGATCGAAGCCGGCAATGTGGAGGGCGTGCGTGCAGTCGCCCATGCCACAGGTGTGCGGGAGGGCACGGCACCTGGAGGCAGCTTCGGTGGGGGCACACCAGTCCATGCGGATGAGGAGGCCCAGGACCCGTGGGTAGATGAGGCGCGCTCCGTGAGCCTCCCCGTTCACGAAGTTGTGCCAGTTCTCACCGCGCGGCGGTTTGGTAGCCTCGCACATCCAGAGCGCGATGGGTCCCCAGGCGAGGGTGTCGTCTTCGAGGCTGCGGGGCGGGTGAGGCGGCACCGCGTACCACGCGGCCAGCGACGGGTGCACACCCACGTACGTGCGGTCGACATTTGTGGCGGTTCGGCCCTTCGCTTCACGGCGGGGGCCCGGCAGGAGGTGGCCTCCGTTGAAAGCAAGACGGGCCGCAAGGTCGCCGCGGGTCCCGTGCCAGAAGACCGTGGGCGTGTCAGTGGTAGGAGCACGGAGGTCCCACGTGAGGTAGGGGAAGATCGTCTCGCCTGAGTTCCCGCCCGAGTCTTCCAGCACCCAAGTGAGTCGGTTCGGGGGCCTCTGCATGATGTCGGTCCACGGCGCCAACGCTTGGAGCGTTGGGTCATGGGTGTATCGAGGATGGTCGTAGAGTCGCAGGGCGTCTTCGATGTCCTCCGTGGTCACGCCACTGTTACCAAGCGCAAAGCCGTTCTGGTACAGGGAGGTGAGGATGCTCGTCGGCGGCACGGGGACCGCTGGGTCGCGCTGGATGGTGCTGCGTAAGTTGCGCGTCGGTGGCCAGAGGGCTGGGTGGGGCGTACCAGGGCCTGAAGGCGCCTGGGGCCTGGCGGGTGATGCGTGGCGTGCTCGCCGTCGTGGTGGTTGGGTGTCTATGTCGGAAGAGGAACCACGGGCGTTGCTTGCATCCGCTTTGTCGTCGGGCGCTCCGTGCACGCCGTCGCCGCCGAGGGTGCGCTCACGTGTTTCACTTGCCTCGGCGTCGGTGGCCTGAGCTGCGGCGGCTTCGTGAGTCGGCGGGTTGCCAGAGGCCGCGCCGCTTGTGGGGCCGTCTCGCGGGGACGGGCTGGTCGACCGTGGCGTGACAGACGAGGCTCGCGATACCGCGGCGTGACTTCAGCGATGGCGGCGGTGGTGGCGGTGGTGACATCGGCGACTGCGGCGGCAACTACAGCGGCGTAGTGCTCCTGTAGCAGCGGGTGTCGGAGGGGATGCACGTGCTGGCTCTCGGGGTCGTCGGGATGCGTGCGCGGAAGCGTGTGTGGGGCCTCATCGCGCGGGCTCCTGGTCGGTTGGCAACAGCGGAGGCACCACTGGGCCGTGGGTGAGTCCAGGACGCGCGCACAGATGCGGGCTCCTACGTGTCCGACGGCTCCTTGAGCGAGAAGCTTGGCGCCGACCAGGAGGAGGCCGCAAACCACTCCGCCTGTGGCGATAGCTCCGAGTTTGCCGCTGGCCCATTTCAGGGCGCCCCAGAGGCCAGACCCGACTGCGCTGGCTCCGCCCGAGGCAGTGTCTCTGAGTTTGGCGCTGGTCCACCTGAGAAGACCCCACAGGGCGGTCGCGGCGTCGTATGCTATTGTGCGTCGGGGCGTAGTGGACACGGATGGACAGCTTCACGGCGTCGTCGGCTGTCGCGCCGTAGCTGGGGTCTCGGCTCGGTGTCGGCAGGTACCCGTCGATCTGGTCCTGGTACGGCATGGCTACCAAGATGGCGTACGTGACCGCGAAGAGGCAGATGAGACAGCCGCAGCGTCGAGAGGCCGCTGCGCTGTGCGGGGCCTCTTGGGAACCGCTGGCGTCGGGGTCCGCGTCCTCGATGGGATCGTTGTCGAGGCCAGCCTGCCAGTGGTCGACGGGGCTGGAGTTGGAGTCAGTCGAGTTAGCTCGGCGGACAAGGGTGCGGGACGGGGTCCTGCCACCTGAGGTCTGAAGACGCCCAGGTCCAGCCAGTGCTGCAGCGGGGCTGAAGCCGCCACTGCGCGGGCTGGTGGGAGCTGGCGGTGCGGTGGCATGGCCTGGCTCGTCGGCGGCGGTGACACCTTCGGCGTCGCTGAGCTGTGCGCTGGGGTCGGCCTGGGCCGAGTTGTTGGGCGCACTGCTGCGCGACCGGGAGCGCCCTGTGTGGGGATCGCTGTCACGGTCGCGCTGGGCAGCGTCACTTGGCGGTGGCGTGCCGTCGGGGTCCTGGGTTTCCGTGTCGTGGATGGAGTCGTTCGGGCTATCGTCCGACACGTGGAACGAGTCCAGGGATATGTTGCTGATATCGCTGGCAGCTGTGTGCTGGAGCAGAAGCGGATCAGCGTCGTCCGCGGGCTGGTTGCACGTGGCGTTTTGGGCGGGGGGGCCAGCGGGCGGTGGTAGGTTTAGCGGTTCCATCGATGCCGCGGCGAGCTCCGCCTCGACAAGCGGCTGCAGGTCTGGCGGGTGGTGCGGGATCACATCCACGAGATGCGCCAGGGCGTCTTGGTCAGGCGGAGGGAGGCCTCTTGGCAGCAAGGCGTGGGCCCGTGAGAGGTATGGCGGCAGTGGTGCCGCGAAAGCTTCAGGGCCGACGAGCTGGGCACGCGCGCACTGGTATTCCAGAAGGAGGCCAAGGTAGCGGGTGGGGTACTCGTGGCTGCCCTGAATACGAGTGAGGTTGCGGTTGGTGCGCTGTCTGTCGGGGCCCGCTCTGTGCCAGATATCCTCGCACATGTCGAACGCGGTGCGGTGACGCAGGGCGTCGTTTTTCTCCGCGGAGTCCTCCTGGAAAAGGTGGTCGTACTGTGGCAGATGGAGCGTCGCCAGGACGTGCGGGACGCAGTCCTCGAGCCATGCCCAGTAAACGTCCTGATGGTCCTCACCTGGTGCCCACGCCGCGGCGCACGGGATGAGCCGTGCTCGGATGTTCATCAGGTGCCAGAAGGCGGGATCCTCATCAGGTTCACCCCTGGCGCACAGAGGGGAAGCGGGACTCTCTGTGTTGCTGGTAGTCAGGCCGTGTACGTCATGCGGGGGCGGTGGCAGCCAGGGCACTGCAGCGGGGCTGAAGCCGCCACTGCGTGCCTGGGCCTTGCCAGCGGTCCTGTCGAGGATATGCTGCACGACGGTCGAGGACAAGCTGAAGACAGGGTGCCATCGAGGATATGCTGTACGACGGTCGACCGCAGGCGTCGTATTGAGTGATGGTAGCCCTCGTAGCTGAACTTGCATGCGGTGCGAGGCGTGGCCGGAGGACGCAGGAGTCAGCTCAGCTGCGGCAAAATCGGCGGTCGACTGCGATGCATGTGTCGTAGTTGACGTGGGCGTGCTCGTAGGAGACGTGCTGGTACTCGGCGTAGGCATAGTAGTAGCCGTCGAAGTCCCAGGGGGGCAGCGCGTGGGGCAGGGCCCCTGGTGCTGCTCAGGCCAGGCGCTCGCGGGGGCGCCCAGCAGCCCGGTGCCGCACGGACCAGCGGCGGCGGTGCTGTTCACGATCGGGTCCAAAATGGCGCTGTGATCGTATTTGTAGATGCTGTCATCGTAAAGGTAGAAGTACGTCCTACGCTCCGCATGTCGCAGGAAAGCCTCTCCTCCGTGCTGGGGCGCACCGCCTGAAGACGGGTGTGCTCCAGCCAGCGAGGGGAGGGCCAGGCCGCAGGCGAGGCGCCGCATGATGGCGAGGCCTGGCGGGCGGCGCGAGCGATGAGCCGAAAGCTGCGTGGCAGCACACGTCCTCATACACCCCTGAATGCTCATGTACATCGCTACAATCACGCCCCCTGCAAGACTACGGGTGTCCCTACACCAGAGAGCTTGCGCGTGCTGCTGCCAAAACAGACATGAGGTAACAAGAAAGAGATACGACGCGAAGAGGGGAGCGGTGCCTCTGAAGGCGCTTCCTCGGAGGGCTGAGGCGGGCTCTCTGAGGCACCTTCAATATGGGTCCTGGGTGGCCCGACCCTTGTCCTTGCCTTTGTCGGCCCCTGGGGGCCCCGTCCCTGGGGTGGCCTGGCCTGGCTGGTCGGTCGCACTGCAGGCTGCCGCGGGCTCGGCGGCCGCTGCGGCTTCCTCCTTCTTAACTTCCAGAGTGGCCGCTTGTGGCAGGTGGATGGTGCCTCCCGTGAGGTGCCCGAGGAGGGTCTGGATGTCGCCGCGCAGTGCAGCGGCGTCGGCGGTTGCCGTCTGTTGCTGGGTGACGACGGTGGCAAGCCCCCGTTCCAGCCCTGAAACGTGCTCCGTGAGTGTGGCCTGGGAGGAGAGAACGCCCGCAAGCTGCATCTGCATGTTATCCACCGTGGTGGCTAGTAGCTCGTGCTGCTGTTCCATGTGCTGGATGCGGGTCGTGGCAGCATCGGGCGGTTTAGAGGCCGATGCGAAGCGCTCGCCGAAGGTGTTGAGTTCGTGGGAGGCCTCGCTGTATTCATCGCCTGATGAGAGGATCTCGACGTCAACGACGTCACCTGGTACTTCGGCGGCTGTGGCAGCGGCGCCTTCGGTGTGGCCCCCTCCTTCCGCCGCGGCCGTGCCAAGCCAGGGGTCGTGGCCACCTGGTCCTGGGGCGGCCGTCGGTTCAGCGGCTCCGTCCGTGCCGTGAGGGGGCGCAGAAGGAGCTGCGGCCTGGGGCGCGGGGTGGCCTTGCGGGCGGCGTGGCGTCTCGTTTCCCGCTGGAGGATCGGTGGCGCTTGGCTAAAGGCTCCTCCTTGGGGGTCAGGAGCGGTGCGACGCCCTTGCCTTTGGGCGTGGCAGTCATGAGGTCGTGGAGGTAGGGGCTCTGGGCCGCTTTGGTGAGGAGTGTGCCGGTGGCGGGGCTGAAGCCGCCACCACCGGCTGGCGGCGTCGCAGGCTCTGTGATGGTGGTAGGCGTGACGATGGTAACGTTGTCCCGCTTCGGCGCCACCTCAGCCAGCGGGGCCTCGGCGATGCTCCACGGGATGGAGCACCCCGCGACCTGCACCGTATAGGTGAGTGGGGGCCGATGGGCGCGCACTAGGGCAAACTGGGCCGCAGTGGCTGGGTCCCAGGCGGTGTGGTAGACCTCACAGTCCCATTTGACGGACGGGCCCGTGAGAGTCTTGGCGAGCTGGGTCAGCGTGGCGTGGCGTGACGCAATGCCAGTGATGCGGTAGCGCGTCTTGGCGAGGGTGGCCTCGCAGCCGCGGATGCTGACAGCGGCGGCCTTGGCGACGTCAGACCCCCGCGGAACACGGATCCCCAGCAGGCCTGACTTGCCGTGCCTGACGACTCCCAGGGCCTTGAGCTCCACCGACTTCTGGAACGCGTCTGCCATCGTGATGGGCTGGTCCTCAGGGAACCACACGGTCTGATACTTGTCGGCGGTGGGCTCGTCTGCACCTACGTTGCTGAGGTCGTAGGTGGCACCGAGTTGCCCTGATCCCGCCAGGACCTTGTCGACCGCTTGGAGACTGACGCCGAAGGTGGCAGCCAGGGACCTCTTTCCGACGCCCGATCCAAACCTGCCTAGGCTTTTGCAGGGTTCGAGGATGGTGACGGCTTTAAAGTTGCCGTGGAAGAGGGCCTTGAAGGTGTCGTGGAGCTGGCCATCGAGCTCCTGGCGGCGAGCGTCTTTCTTGGACTCCTTGTGCTTTTGGCGCGCCTTGTCCTGTGGAGCGGAGTCGCCTCGAAAAGGGCCCTTGGCGCGTGGACCACCGTTCACGGGGGCACCTCCCGAGAACTGGTCCTCGAAGGCCTGGTGCATGGAGGGGACTGCGGCAATGGCCTCGGTCTCGTGTATGGTCGCCCGAATCCAGCAGACGTGGTCGGCGGGGTCGATGGTGGCGACGGCTACCTTTTCCGTGCAGGCGACCTCCTTGGTGCCCAGCTGGTACACGATCACGGGGACGTGCGTGTGGACCACTTTGGGCGCCTTGGGGTGGCGCTTCAGGACGGGGACGGCGAGCTCGGTACCGACGTAGTTGTCGTTTTTCGGGCCCATGACAGCAATCGCGAGCTGGCCCGTGGCTCGCTTGCCCTGCCCGAGGTGGTGTTGCAGCAGCCGTTCGCCACTCTCGAAGTCGTGGAGGCTGATGCTGGGCTTGTACGTCTTGCCGTCGTCAGGCGAGGTGGGTTCGGCAAGAACAGGGACCTTCCAAAAGGCAGGGTCCAAGGCAATGAATTGGGTGTCCGCAGCCTGAAGACGTGCGGAACCCGATGGTGGGTGCGATGTGTCACCGCCAGTGCGCTTAGGCTTGCTGCGCTGGTAGTGGTCGAGCGTGTAGCTGATCTGGTTGGCGGCGCACATGCGGATAAGGGCGCTGCCAAGCTTCTTCGTGTTGGACTTGTGCATGTCGTACTTTGCCTGGAGCTCGTCCGCGTTCAGTTCGGCTAGCCCGTTATAGGCGGCCGTGGGGCGGTCAGACCCCGCTTGCCTGAATGCTGCGATGCAGTCCTGCTTGCGTTGAAGGAGGGACCCTTCAGCAGCAGGGCGCGTGGGGCGGGAGCTCGGAGGCTGCTTTGAAGAGTGACGGCGCTCCGGCTTCTTGGGGGCCATTGCTGCGGGCACTCTGGTGCGGAGAGGTGACGCGAATCAGTAGGGTCCTGCTGGGACCCCTCCGGTCTCGCGAGGCCTGGGAGTCTGACTCCGAGGCGGGGCGCTTCGCGTCGTGGCTGCGGTCTGAGTGCAGAGCACTCTCGAGCCGAGACTAGAGAGAGAGAGAGAGAGAGAGAGAGAGAGAGAGAGAGAGAGAGAGGGAGAGAGAGAGAAAGAGAGAGGAAGTCGGGAAGCTGATCTCCGGCCAGCTTGTCAGCCTTGCCCTTGGCCAGGTCGACGTGTCTGATCGGTGTGCAGGCGCCGATGTGCTCGTCTTGATCGAGCGTCGCTGTGCCGTCGGCGCTGCGGTGCTGGTGCGATCCGCAAGTGGAAGTCGCCGTCGTCGCCCTTCATTTTCCGGGAGACGCTCGCGATGTGGCCGGTCAGCCTGTCGACGTGCTCCGTGCGTCCAGCGACCTTCAGATGGCCGGCGTGCTTGAGCAACATGGGCACTAGCAACGAGGCGCTGGCAGCACAGCCGCCGGACGTCGCGCGCTTGACCTCGAGCTCCATGTCCCACATGGTAGGCTTGATGTTGCGCTCAGGTGGGCGCGTGACCCGGGTGGGCTTCATGCAGAAGGCTCGGGGCGCATCCTTGCAGCTCGGCTTGACGGGGCGCAGGCGCTGTCCGCTCGTCGAAGCTCTCGTGGCCAGGCACCTGCCTGAGGGTGGCTGCGCCGCCGGGTGGCAAGGTGAAGTTCACCTCTCGGAGTGCTTCGCCTTGTCGCTGTACCTCTGCGTGGGCCATGCATTGCAGGAGTGCTTTCTCGACCTCGGCGGCGACGCGCGCCCAGTCGGGGCGGCTCGCCGCCGCTGAGGATCGCGGGCGCTGTGGCGCACGCTTCGCAGTCCCAGCGAACGTCTCCAGGGCTCCGGCGCCCATGTCGCGGCAGCCCCTCAACGCCGCGCGGCGCCGGGTGGTCCCGGCGGTCTTGCCGTCTGACCCTTTCCGATGCCCACTTGAAAGCACGTCTGAAGTTCATGGCGTGTTGGGCGCCTCTGGGCGGCCGCCTCTCGGATAATTTGTACTTGGCCCAGATGGTGAGCTCCTCGAAGATGGCCGCTGCGACCTCCTTCGTCAGCCTCGACTCTTCCTCGTTGGACAGAAGGTCGGCGTCGCGCTTGATGACCGCGGTCTCGGCGGCGGCATGCGCGTTGGGCGCGGCTGTCTGAGGGGGGCCGTCGACGCAGTCGCCGGGCCCAGACTCGTTGAAGCGTGGGAATGCTTCGCGCACCCCCGGGCCAAGATACAACTCCACATGTCTTCGCACATCGTCCCTTTTCTCTCGCGTGGCGTGGCCGTCCCAGGGGGGCCCAGCGCAAGTAGTGGTGGCATTGCGCGTGGATGCTCTGACGCTGGCGTTGCGCCTCGAGGCGCGGCGGCCGCTCGCGTGGCTTGCGGCCTGGGTCGGGCGCGGCGTGCTCGACGGCAGCGGGGGTCTCGCGTCGGCTGCTGGCGCTCTCCACCTCCTCCAGCTCCTGGGTCAAATCTTCTGCCCCCTCCACTTCGCGCTAGGCTAGGCTGCCGCGTCATGTTAGACGTGGCCGGAGAAGTCGCTGTCGGTCTCCTCTGGCATAGCCAGCGGGGCTGATGGCGATCTACGCTCGGCGGTGCTCGCGGTGTCCTCGGGGGCGTCGATGGCGCAGTCGCCGAGCGTTCTGGCGCCGTGAACAGCTCATCGCCCAAGATAAACAGCTCATCGCCCAATGCTCGCCGGTGAGCTGGCGGGCGTCGAACGTGACGTCGTTGAGGGTTCCGAGGGGGCCGACGCATTGCCAGGCTGCGGGTGCATCGGGGCCAGTTGCCAACAGACTTCTCTGTCCGCGCATGAGTCGCGAAGCGCGAACGCCAAGTCATTGAAAACATTGCGGGGCAAATGGCGCAGGGCTTCGAGGGCGCCCGGGCGTTGTCGCGCCTGCTCCGTGAATTGCAAGTCTGTGGTGCCCCCCCACTGGGCGATGGTCCGGGCCCTGGAGCCGGGCGCCGCGTGCCCCAGGCAGTCCTCTACGCGGTCCCAGGCCAAGCCTGCTTGCGCCATGCCAGTGCCCACCTCGTCGAAGACGGCGCCGATGAAGGCCCGGATGCAGTCTGTCTGCAGACCATTTCGTCTCGGCGGTACTTGACCACCACCTGGTCTCGAGCCAGGTCTACAGGCGTGACTGTCCCAGGGCCCGCCCAGCCTGGCGCATCCTTGGTTCATGGCGGCCCGTGGATCTCCGCCTGGTCGCCCGTGTTGGAGCGGCCCTCCCCGGGCTCGGTGGTGCGGGTCCTGAGGGCGCGGTTGGCGCGTGCGATCGACGTGGCTTCGATGATGCGTTGCGGGGCTATCTCTCGGACGCGCCACTGCCGTCGGCTGGGCTGCTCCCCGCCAGAAGGAGGCTCGGCGCCAGCGACGCAGTCGCCGGATGCCTCGCCCTGTTCGTCTGCTTGGAGCGGCGACAACATTGGCGGCTGCTGTCCGAAGACGACGTTGCATGGCGTAACGCCGCCCACGTGGGTGAGGCTGTTTCCGGCGAAGATGGCATGTGCTCGCGCGGAGTCGAAGTTCGCTGCGATGCCTTCGCGCTCCGCTGCTCCTTCGTGGCGCGAAGTGCCTGTCGCAGCATGGCCCCGCGCCGCTCGGCGAAGCGAGCGTGCTGGCGCGGAGCGCGTTTGTCAACCTGTGCTCCTCTCCTCGTCATCTCTTCCGAGAAGTGCGTAGAGGCTATCCCGCCCTCGCTGTCCACTATCAATGTCTCCGCCAAGCCGAGCGGCTGGGCCCGTGAGCGGTCGATAGCGGCAAGCAGCGCCGAGTCGCGCTCGGCCGCGACCTCCTGGCCATTGCGCCACCGCGAGGCGCGACAGATCAGGCTGGTGATCATGCGGCCCTTGTAGAGCCTGGTTCGTGTTAAAGCGGCCCAGGTTTTTTTTTTTTTTTTTTTTTTTTTTTTTTTTTTTTTTTTTTTTTTTTTTTTTTTTTTTTTTTTTTTTTTTTTTTTTTAATATATATATATATATATATATATATGTATATATATTATAGTAGTAGCGTTTGCAGCTCGGCGTCCTGGAAATCATCATTGCGGCGTTTTCGCGCCAACCGTTTCCTTCTCATTGCGAATCCCTATCGTCTTCTTTATGCAAATATGCTTTCCTGTGGCCGTCGTTAGTGGCTCGTCGCGGAAGCCCGCCCTCCCCTGGCGCCTATCTCCTTTCGGTGTTAGACCGGCGTCGGAGCGTTATTTCGGTGCTTTAAGTCTCCGCGCGGGAACCAGTTCTTGGCCCCCCCCCGCGCGCGCAGCTCGTGGACCGAGGCAGGTGCGTCGACCCGGGAGAGGGGGGCAGAAAGGGCGAGCGGCGGCATGGCGAGGACCGCGGGGGCCAAGCTGGCAGAGAAGACAAGGGGGAGCGTTCGAAGAAAATGCAAACAAGCACAACAACATGCTGCGCCACAGCGACGAACCTAGCAACGCCAAAACAACGATCGTAAAGACAATGATATATATATATATATATATATATATATGTATACAAAGCGTTTCCAGCTGGACAAGAGCCCGAACTGGAAAACGCGAAACAAACGCACATGACGTTTTTTTTGATATAAACTAAGCAGGATATCGCACTCGGTGTGATGGTTGAATCGTGTCGACATGCGGAGTGTAAGGGTGGTCCGGCGTGCTGGCAGTAGTCACTTGCGACGCCCCCTGCAGTCGTTGACCGCTGTGTGGATCAAGTTGAGGATGTCCTGTGGCATGTTGGCTGCTCATAGTGCTCGTGCCACCTCCTGCCAGGTGGCGGGCCACCAGCGGAGGTGTTGCTTGCGAAGCTCCCGCAATGTGTTTCATGCGAGTCGCTGCGATGTGCTCGTGCGGAGGTAGTCGCGTCGAGGCGAGTCCAGTCTGGGGGCGTTGGGTTGCCTGCTGCTGCGTCGGCAACTCGTAGTGCTGTTCGACGAGGCTCTGCGCCCGATGCTGGACTAGCTCGGATCCCTGGTCGAGCGACGCAATCTCCCGAACCAGCGTCATGAGCTCTAGCGCTGGAGGATGAGCTGGCCCCTGACCCTCTGCGGGCGCGGGTGGTGGAGCGGCCCCGCCTGCTGCTCCAATGTCTGCGCCGCTGGGTAGCTGAGCTGGCTGATCGCTGGAATGATGTGGTCCTCCAAGTCGTTCGAGTGCTCGTGGGATCTGGCCAGCACGCGGGCGCGGTCGGACGTGGGGATCCGCGAGCCTGTGCCTGCCAAGCTCGTGAATGTGCATGGGATGATCGCGTTCCCTTTCCTCTTGGCAACTAGGACTGACACTTAGGGGCCCGCGAACTGCTTGGACACAGTCCAGACATGCCCGGGATGGGTCACAAAGCGGCCTTTGTAGATCTCGGAAGTGTTCTCAGTGATGAAATACTGATTGCGCACGATCTTGGCCACTGACCCTGGCGGATGGGCGGATGCCCCGACGAACCCTGGAGTGACGTCCCCTGCCATACTGACGGGGCAAAAAGGTGCACGAAGGCGATGATGCTGAAGGCGGATGTAGAACGGGCGGGATGTAAAGCGGCACGACGTGGTGTTCCTGCGGATGGACTGGTCCAGCCCTGACGTACACATCAATGACGTTTCCTGCGGGCGTCGCGATGTTGAGCGACGGGGGGTCAGAACCATGCCATCGAGGCGAAGCGGGACATGGCGGCCGTGGGGGCGAACCTGCTCCGCTACCAACGAGAAATGGGGATTGGGAAAAGGGAGTGGGAAAGGGAGCTATTGTTTCCCGTAAGAAGGAGACTGTGGAAAGATGTATAGCGTGTGTCCAACGCGGTTGTGGCAAAGACAGGATGAGAAGCAGGCGAAGCAGGAGGACCTACCGTTCGAGTAGGAGGAGGAGGATTAGGAGGAGGAGGAGGAGGAGGAAGAGGAGGAGGAGGAAGAGGAGGAGGAGGAGGAGGAGGGAGGAGGAACAACAGTGGAGGAGGAGGAGGAGGAGGGAGGAGGAGGGGAGAGGAGGAGGAGGAGGAGGAGCAGGGGGAGGAGGGGGAGGGGGAGGAGGAGGAGGAGGAGGAGGAGGAGGAGGAGGAGGAGGAGGAGGAGGAAGAGGAACAACAGTGGAGGAGTGGGAGCTTGCGGGGTGATGTCTGCGAGCAGGCGCCCCGCGTGCGACTTTCACATAGCAAAAAGGCCATAGACTGCACGTAACGTTTGGTGACTTTGGCTGGCTGGGCCTGCCGGGCTCCAGTCTCAATGGGCTGCAGCGAGACGTGGCTTTCAGGTCGGCGAGCGGGGGCCCTGCTTGGCTGGCGCTCGTGCTACTCGCGCACACGTGCGGGTTGGCTCCAGTGCACAGGGGGCTGGTCAAGCGGGCGCTTACTTGCCGCAGCACCCCTGCCTGCGTTCGTGCGCGCTCGTGCCAACGACTCGTCGGATTTTTTTGTTGCTCCTGCCCCCACTCTTCCATACTTCCTGTCGTCCCCTCCCCTCCTCCCTCCTACACTCCCCATCTCCCCCTTCTCTTGCCCCACCTTCCCTCCCCACTCGACAGAACGTGGAGTTCGACTCAGAAATTGCCTGGGAGAACGCGGGCCTTTCGCTGGAAACGAACATGCAGACATGTATTCATGGGCGCACCCCGAAGACGCATCATGGGACCGGGAGGAGAGGAACAGGAGCTGCAGCAGGAGGAGCAACAGGAAGAGCAAGATGAATGACAGAAGGATGATGATGAGGACAGCAATTCAAGAATCCTCCAAGTGGGGAGGTGGGGGTGAATGGACTCCAAACTTATTTGCTTCTGGCAACTTGTTCTTTCTCCGCGCGGAGGCCCTCTGAACGAATTTATCCCTGCGTCGAATGCTCTGTCGATGCCACGAGGACCTGATTCCTATAATAACTCAAACCCCAGCTCCTGGACCAGGAGCCCTAATATCCCCGCAGTGCAAGCGCTGGCGTGGTGGGATCAGTCTGAATAGCGAGTACAAGCCACTAGTAAGGAACATTGGGAAAGGCAGCTGGTGCTTACAAGGCCTCTTCCTAGTCCTTCCTCCACTCCTCATGAGATACCGAGGGAGCCCTCCTCCACGAAGACGTCGAGGAAGCCGTCCCCCAGCGGGCCTGTCTGCTTCCCAGTCATCGTCCCACACTGCTTTTGCTTCAGCCGCGCTCTTCCCTCGAACCTCACCCATCTTTCTCTGTCCATGCCTCCTCTGACCCACCTTTTCTCACTCTCTCTCTCTCTCTCTCTCTCTCTCTCTTACAGGGAGCGTGCAGAGGGGGCGTTCAAGAGGGGGGTCGCAAATCATGGCCCGAGGCACGTGCGCGGCCCAAGTGGGGACCAGGGGACGTATTGAGATAGGGAGGGGGGGTCATGAGATCGGGGGAGATATCATGGGCCATGATCTCCCCCTCCCCCCTGCCATCACCCCCCTCTTGGCCAGCCTTGACCCTCTCTGCCGAACTTGTGGCCGCCACTGGCGGAACCAGTGCTGCAGTGGTCCGCGCCCCGCTCGACTGTGGTTTGCCGTATGGCTCCCCTCGCTACGCCGCCACAGTGGCCCGACGCCGTGGAGGTCGCCCCGTTCGCTGGGCCAGGGCCCCCGCCCGCCCTGACGCACCTCCCTGTCCCCCTCCTCGTTCTCCTCCAGCTCCTGCGCCCTCCTCCTGCTGCCGCGTATTTGCCCAGATGGCGTCTGTGCCACGCGACTCGTGGGCTGAATAGCCTCTCCCGTGGGTCCCCACTCCTCCCCCTCCTCCTCCTCCTCCTCCTCCTCCTCACTATCTTCCTCCTCTCCCCGTCCCCTTCTCCTTCTCCTCCTCCTCCTCCTCCTCCTCTTTCTCCCGTCTCTCCTCCTGCTCATCCTCCTCCTCCTACATACCTGTTCCTCAACTTCCCTCTTCCTCTCCCCTCAAAACATTGCTCCTGGGCACTTCAAGTGGGCACCCAGCCGTGGCGACGAGAAACATCTCCGTGGCCCACGCGAGCGGGCGAAAACGCCTGCAAACCTCTAAATTCGAACCGCGATCCTCCCAATCCTGCTCTTCCTTCCCGACCAGCATCGACTGGGGGAGCTGTGTTCTGGGGGAGCTGTGTTCCTTACCCCCCGAGGGAACACATTGTATCGACGATCTCTCGAGAGGGATCGAAGCCGATGAGTCCCCCCAGAGGGGGTAGGACCACAGCTCCGCCCAGTTGTGGCTCTCGTCAACCTCCTCTGACGCCAACTCCGCGCACGCGGAGAGAGGGCAGCCCCCGACCTTGCAAGTAGCCGCGCACCTGCCGCGCAGCCTCGGCGACCGTTTCCCCTCGTCCCGTCGCCGCGCTCCCTCTCCTTTTTTCTTCTTCTTCTTCTTCTACCTCCTCCTCCTCCTCCTCCTCCTCTTGCAAGCGCTCATGCTGCATCCCGGATGTCGATGAGAAACGCGTCCAGGAGGAGGAGGAGGAGGAGGAACATGATGATAGAGGGTGGATGATCAGGGAGGAGGTGATGGCGATGATGATGATGATGACGATGTTGATGCTGATGCCGATGCCGATGGTGATGATGCAGATGATGCTGATGATGATGATGCTGATGATGATGCCGATGATGATGATGATGATGGTGCTGATGCTGATGCTGATGCTGATGCAAACGATGATGGCGACGATAATGATGATGCTGAGCATGCTGATGATGCTGATGATGCTGCTGATGAGGATGAGGATGTTGATGAGGATGCCGATGATGATGACGATGCAGATGATGATGGTGATGGTGAGGGTGATGCTGATGCTGCTGATGATGCCCGTACCAGCTGCGGCCAACCGGGTGTTTACTGAACGAGACGCGCGGCAACCATCGCCAGGCGGTCCGTCAGTGCATGGAGTACTCGGTAATCCTTTTGTTGACGTGCAAGGAGAGCTTCTTGGAGATGTCCGTGTTTCAGCTTGTGGTAGGTTTCGAACGCAATCAAAATCGGGTGGAGGTCGTCGGGCCGCTTGGCGTGGAGACCGATGCACTCGAATCTCCAGGCGGGTGGGGCCGCGCCCAGCGTGGAGGACACAGTGGACCAGACCGGCAGACAGTCGGCGTAGTGGGCCCATTCGTCCTTCGCTGTGCAGCCAAAAAGGAAGTGGTGCACCACGCTCTCATGCATCCTCGCGCTGGTCGTCCATCCGCCCATCCAAGTTTTCAGGGGGGCCGATGCATTCTGCGGTAAGCGAGCAGTCCAGGCGCCACTAGCCCAACGGTGGCCGCGGAGGGAGGAGGAGAGGAACGACCAGAAGGGATGGGGGCGGTGAGGTGGGCAGAGGTATAGGAAGGATGTGGGGAGGAAGTGCGGCGCAAGCATCCACAGACGCCGAGCGAGACGGCGGCGAGGACGAGGCGCAGCGCGAGCAGACCTCGTCGTCCTCCTCGCCCTCCCTCTCCTCCGCCCTCGCTGGGGGCCCCAAAACTGTGTGGAGACGGACCGCGCGGTGACCTCGGAATCCCAAAAGACCGCACCGCGCGGTCCGTCACCGCACGGTCTTGGGACCCTGGAGGCCCCGGTCGCCCGAGACGCCCTCGGAGAACGACCCGAGTCCCCAAACCGTCTGGTGACCCCGAATCACCACTGACTCCCCACGCGGCGTCGTCACCGCACCGCTTGGGGCCCCCCCGACCTCGCCCGCTCTCCTCCCCGGCCCTCCTCCAGGGGGCACGGGCGGGCACCGAGCCCACTGCCAGCCTCTCCGCGCGACGCGCGGCCTCGCGGGGCGCGCCCCCCCCCCCCCCCCACACCGATCCCGAGCGAGACCGCGGCGAGGACGAGGCGCAGCGCGAGCAGACCTCGTCCTCCCCCTCCCCCGTCCTCGCCCTCCCCTGAATATCGTTCAACCGATCCCTATCCCCACTTGTGTGGCCTGGGCACCACTGGCCGATTTACCCCCTGGATGGGGATGTAGGCTGTTCTCTTCGGGTTTCGAGGGGCCTTTCCCCAGATGGGGTGGTGTGATGGTGGGGCTGAGATGCCTTGGCCCGGTGGGGATGGGCATGGGCTCACCGATACCTCCTCCCGGCCCTCCTCCCTCGGGGCAGGGGCGTGCACCGAGCCCGCCGCCAGCTTCTCCGCGCGCCGCGCCGCCTCGAGGGGCGCGTCGCCCCAGGACCGGGGGCACCCGCCGGGGAGCCCGGCGACCACGTCCAGCGCCAGCTGGGCCAGGGCCTGCACCGTGACCACGCGCAGGGAGGCGTGCCTCACGGGCGGCGCAACTTGCCCCAAACCCGCGCCCTTGCGGTCTGGATGCTGAGGCGTGGTCCCACGGATACGCTCCGCGCGGGGGCGTCCGCGCAGGGCCGCCCCGTGCCCAGTCCTCGAGCCCGCGCCCGAGGCGTCCAGACCGCGGAGCCGTGGATGTGGACGTCCCTGGGCCAACAAGTAGCCCCACCAGCCCTCCGAGCGTGGGCGGCCTGGGGCGCCTCCTCTTCCAACCCCCTCCTTGCCCTTCGGGGAGGGGCCTGCCCCTCCCCCTGCCCGCTCCCCTGGACCTGGACGGGGGGGTTCGCGAGCGGTCGGAGCGTCCAAGATCGTAGACGGCTCCAAGACATCCCTGGACCAACAAATGGCTGACGTCTCGCTTTCGGCCGCCCGCCGCTGGCCTTCCGCCCTCCGCCACGCCGCCATTTCCGTGTGTTGCTAGAATTGCCCCTGGCCCAAGGTGCCCCCAGCTCTTGCTCCCTTCTGGAACCCCTGGGGCCCTCTGGGCCTCGTGAGGGGTGCCCTGGAGGCCGTCTGGGGCACCCCGAGAATCCTGGGGGTACCTTGGGCCAGGGGTACTTCTAGCAACACCCGACATTTATACGTCCGCCGCCTTCCGCCGAAGGTCTGATGCCTCGAAAGCGGGGCCCTTTCTGGAGCGCCCCACTCTCGGCGGCGCGCCGGAGGGAGGTGAGAGGGGGCAAGCCTTCTCAGAAGGTGACGGGGCGTCACAGACGCCATCCAGCCTTCCAACCTTCTGAGAGGCTATCCGTGTCTTCGGGAAATGCTTAGAAAGCTTCTCAGGAGCCCCGCCCCACCGCGCTTCCCCCCTGGGCGCGCTGGCGAAGGCGAGATGCGCCGAAAGCGAGGCCTTTCCTGGAACGCCCCATCGGGGAGGGCCGTAGGGTGCCGATGCCGCTGCTCCCCGCACCTCTCCAGGGGTGCGCTCTGAGCAGAATTCCGAGGAGAATCCAACCATGGCCACGAGGGCTCTCCAGGACGAGCGGCGGTATCGGTATCTCCTCCTCCTCCTCCTCCTCCTCCTCCTCCTCCTCCTCCTCCTCCGACCCGTCTGTCTATCTCAAGGGCCCGAAAACTGTGTGGAGACGGACCGCGCGGTGACCTCGGAATCCCAAAAGACCGCACCGCGCGGTCCGTCACCGCACGGTCTTGGGACCCTGGAGGCCCCGGTCGCCCGAGACGTCCTCGGAGAACGACCCGAGTCCCCAAACCGTCTGGTGACCCCGAATCACCACTGACTCCCCACGCGGCGTCGTCGCCGCACCGCTTGGGGCCCCCCCGACCTCGCCCGCCCTCCTCCCCGGCCCTCCTCCAGGGGGCACGGGCGGGCACCGAGCCCACTGCCAGCCTCTCCGCGCGCCGATCCCGAGCGAGACCGCGCTGACCCACCACACGGTGCCATCACCGCAGCGCTCGGGGCCCCCCCGACCTCGCCCGCCCCGCGGGTGCCTCTCGAGCGCCCGGGCCGCCAGCAGCAGCACCTCCACGGGGTGCTCGGCGGCCCTCTCGGGGCCCCGCGGCGGCTCGGCGGCGCCGTGCTGCTCGCAGCGGGGCGCGAGGCCGGCCTCCGCCAGGAGCTCCTGCCGGGGGGGCGCGGCGGGGCATCTGCCCGCTCGGGGGGGGGGAGGAGGGAGGAGGAGGAGCAAGGAGGAAGGGAGGCTCCCTCCTCGCTGCTCCTCCATCCTCCTCCTGGTCTCTTGCCCCTCTCCTCCTCCTCCTGCGTCTCCCCGCTCGCGGCCAGAGGAATTCAACAGTCCTCACCGCTCGAAGGGGGCGGATCCCTTCTCCACGCCTCCTTCTCGAGTGGGGTGATAAAGTAGGGGGGGCAGGCTCAGGGCGGGAAACATCGAACGGGAATCGGCGATGGATACTCCTCCTCCCTCCCTTCTCAATAGAATTCAGTGGGGCCTGTCCATCTACAGGAGGAATGTTCAAAAATAGTCAAGTAATAGTCTGGGGACTAATTTTGAATATTTTTGGGCATCTTTTGATTCTTTTGAATATGTTTAATTTTTCGTCTAAAATCGCCCTATAGGGGGCCAGGCCCGACCTAACAGTAGAAGGGCCCAGGAGCTTCGAAGAGGGCTCCTTAGGAGCCCCTGTGGGGCGCCCCCCTGCCTTCTGAGAGGCCCCTCCGTGCAGCCGAGGGCAGGGAAGGCCCTTCCCTCCTCCCCGAGTATTGTTACGTTGGGCCTGTTCCTCCTACAGGGGGATTTTGGACGAAACATAAAAGTACCACAAATGCTCAAAGGATGCCCCAAAATGCTCAATAATAGTCCCCAGACTATTTTAGGACTATTTTTGAACATACCTCCTGTAGATGGACAGGCCCGACTTGAGACTATTGCCTGTGCATGCGCCTATGGGAGCCCATCGTAGGCTATGCATAGGCTACTGTCGGGATTGTTGATCGAACTAGTTTTGGCCTCGACCCTCGAGGTCGAGGGGGAAGGGTCGGACGGAAACGCCAGCCTGGAATCGGCGATACACGGCCGATATATCGGCGACAAGCTCTCGGTAGCGAACCCGCTCGAGGGGGGAATCCCTCTTAAGATGAAGCCAAGACCAGGACAAGCTCGGACCAAGACACATGGGGGACCTTTTGCGATCTGGCGATTTTGGAATGCATCGGGCGCCGCGGCCGTTCCAGAGCGCTCTGGGATGCTCTGAAAGCGTTCCGTAACGCTCTGGAGCGATTTGTCCTGGTCCTCCGCTCGCCCGACCCCCCTCCTCCCTGTAACATTTTGCCCTCGAAGCTCGAGGGTTTAAGGGGGGAGGTCTTCGGACTTTCTTGGCCTCTGCCAAGGGCCTGCCTAGGCCTCTGGAGGCCTTCTGGGACCTCCAGGGGTCAGGATCTGGGGCGGGAGCAAAACTTACCACCCTCCTCCCTCCTCCTCCTCCTCCTCCTCCTCCTCCTCCTCCTCCTCCTCCTCATTCTCCTCCCCGTCGTCGTCCCTCTCCTCGTTCTCCTCCTTCTCCTCCTCGTCGTCGTCGTCGTCGTCGTCGTGCCTCTCCTCCTGCTCCCTCCCGTTCGCGACAGGAGGACGCAAATCGTGCACCTGCACCGATCCTCGCCAGGCCGCTGCCGAGCCCAGGGCCGGGTGGAGAGTGCGCGAGCCCTCCTGGGGGATGGTGGCCCGGGAGGCACACATGCTGGGCCCGGTGGCCTGGGGTCCTGGTGGCTGAGCCGAGCCTGGGCCCAGGATTATGTCGGGCGTGTCCCCCTACAAGGGGAGTTTCGACGAAACATGAATTACGCTACCGAGGAACCCCACATACTTAATTTAGATATTATGTGTTTGCTTATGTATAGAATATATATATATATATATATATATATATATAAATATATAGGCACAATCCTGCGTTCTGGGCCCTCATCGCGAATGTTCCCTGCTAGGCTTTGCGCCAGTGTCGTGGATAGCGGCCGAGCTGAGAGACCACCCCCTGCGCACCCCCTGTGGTGTCGAGAAAGTGCCACGCCTGCTAGGCTTTGCGCCAGTGTCGTGGATAGCGGCCGAGCTGAGAGACCACCCCCTGCGCACCCCCTGTGGTGTCGAGAAAGTGCCACGCCTGCTAGCCTTTGCGCCAGTGTCGTGGATAGCGGCCGAGCTGAGAGACCACCCCCTGCGCACCCCCTGTGGTGTCGAGAAAGTGCCACGCCTGCTAGCCTTTGCGCCAGTGTCGTGGATAGTTGCGCACCCCTGTGGTGTCGAGGTGCACGCCTGCTCTTTGCGCCAGTGTCGTGGATAGCGGCCGAGCTGAGAGACCACCCCCTGCCACCCCCTGTGCTTTGCGCCACGCCTGCTAGGCTTTGCGCCAGTGTCGTGGATAGCGGCCGAGCTGAGAGACCACCCCCTGCGCACCCCCTGTGGTGTCGAGAAAGTGCCACGCCTGCTAGGCTTTGCGCCAGTGTCGTGGATAGCGGCCGAGCTGAGAGACCACCCCCTGCGCACCCCCTGTGGTGTCGAGAAAGTGCCACGCCTGCTAGGCTTTGCGCCAGTGTCGTGGATAGCGGCCGAGCTGAGAGACCACCCCCTGCGCACCCCCTGTGGTGTCGAGAAAGTGCCACGCCTGCTAGGCTTTGCGCCAGTGTCGTGGATAGCGGCCGAGCTGAGAGACCACCCCCTGCGCACCCCCTGTGGTGTCGAGAAAGTGCCACGCCTGCTAGGCTTTGCGCCAGTGTCGTGGATAGCGGCCGAACTGAGAGACCACCCCCTGCGCACCCCCTGTGGTGTCGAGAAAGTGCCACGCCTGCTAGGCTTTGCGCCAGTGTCGTGGATAGCGGCCGAGCTGAGAGACCACCCCCTGCGCACCCCCTGTGGTGTCGAGAAAGTGCCACGCCTGCTAGGCTTTGCGCCAGTGTCGTGGATAGCGGCCGAGCTGAGAGACCACCCCCTGCGCACCCCCTTTGGTGTCGAGAAAGTGCCACGCCTGCTAGCTTTGCGCCAGTGTCGTGGATCGCCGAGCTGAGAGACGTGCTGAAAGTGCCACGCCTGCTAGGCGCCAGTGTCGTGCGCCGAGCTGAGAGACCACCCCCTGCGCACCCCCTGTGGTGTCGAGAAAGTGCCACGCCTGCTAGGCTTTGCGCCAGTGTCGTGGATAGCGACCGAGCTGAGAGACCACCCCCTGCGCACCCCCTGTGGTGTCGAGAAAGTGCCACGCCTGCTAGGCTTTGCGCCAGTGTCGTGGATAGCGGCCGAGCTGAGAGACCACCCCCTGCGCACCCCCTGTGGTGTCGAGAAAGTGCCACGCCTGCTAGGCTTTGCGCCAGTGTCGTGGATAGCGGCCGAGCTGAGAGACCACCCCCTGCGCACCCCCTGTGGTGTCGAGAAAGTGCCACGCCTGCTAGCCTTTGCGCCAGTGTCGTGGATAGCGGCCGAGCTGAGAGACCACCCCCTGCGCACCCCCTGTGGTGTCGAGAAAGTGCCACGCTGCTAGGCTTTGCGCCAGTGTCGTGGATAGCGGCCGAGCTGAGAGACCACCCCCTGCGCCCCCCTGTGGTGTCGAGAAAGTGCCACGCCTGCTAGCCTTTGCGCCAGTGTCGTGGATAGCGGCCGAGCTGAGAGACCACCCCCTGCGCACCCCCTGTGGTGTCGAGAAAGTGCCACGCCTGCTAGGCTTTGCGCCAGTGTCGTGGATAGCGGCCGAGCTGAGAGACCACCCCCTGCGCACCCCCTGTGGTGTCGAGAAAGTGCCACGCCTGCTAGGCTTTGCGCCAGTGTCGTGGATAGCGGCCGAGCTGAGAGACCACCCCCTGCGCACCCCCTGTGGTGTCGAGAAGTGCCACGCCTGCTAGGCTTTGCGCCAGTGTCGTGGATAGCGACCGCCGAGCGAGAATGCCAGAGACGTTGCGCCAGTGTCGTGGATAGCGGCCGAGCTGCCACCCCCTGTGGTGTCGAGAAAGTGCCACGCCTGCTAGGCTTTGCGCCAGTGTCGTGGCGGCCGAGCTGAGAGACCACCACCCCACCCCAGCTGCCAAGCCACCCACCTGTGCGCACCCCCTGTCGAGAAAGTGCCACGCCTGCTAGCCTTTGCGCCAGTGTCGTGGATAGCGGCCGAGCTGAGAGACCACCCCCTGCCCACCCCCTTTGGTGTCGAGAAAGTGCCACGCCTGCTAGGCTTTGCGCCAGTGTCGTGGATAGCGGCCGAGCTGAGAGACCACCCCCTGCGCACCCCCTGTGGTGTCGAGAAGTGCCACGCCTGCTAGGCTTTGCGCCAGTGTCGTGGATAGCGGCCGAGCTGAGAGACCACCCCCTGCCCACCCCCTTTGGTGTCGAGAAAGTGCCACGCCTGCTAGGCTTTGCGCCAGTGTCGTGGATAGCGGCCGAGCTGAGAGACCACCCCCTGCCCACCCCCTGTGGTGTCGAGAAAGTGCCACGCCTGCTAGGCTTTGCGCCAGTGTCGTGGATAGCGGCCGAGCTGAGAGACCAACCCCTGCGCACCCCCTGTGGTGTCGAGAAAGTGCCACGAGCTGTGCTGTGCTGTGCTGAGCTGAGCCGTGCTGGGCTGTGCTGAGCTGTGCTGTGTGCTGAGCTGAGCTGAGCTGTGTGCTGTGCTGAGCTGAGCTGAGCTGTGCTGTTCTGTGCTGTGATGTGCTGTGCTGTGCTGTGCTGTACGAAGAGTGAGGTGTGTCGCGGGTGCGGCGCGGCAGGGAAGAAAACCAGAACCCCACGAAGCATGTGGGGAAACATACCCCCCAAAAACCCAATAAGGTAAAACATACTCAAACAATAGTCCCCAGACTTTTTTTAATTACTATTTTGGGGGATTTTTTCCCTACCTAGGCTCTGCCTAGAAGGGTTCTTACTCTCTAGCTTAAAGGGGCCGGGCAGTGGAAAGCGCCCCGGGCGGTTCCCCCAGTCCCCTGGGAGCCAAGCAAACGCAACAGCAAAGGTAACAGCAAACGCGCGGTTCCCCGAGTTGCGCTCCCTGGGTGCCAAGCAAAAGCAAACGCAAAGGCAAACGTGAAGGCAAAAGCGAAGGCAAAGCAAAAGCATAGCATAGCATAACATATCATAGCGCAGCATAGCATAGCGCAGCATAGCATAGCATAGCACAGCATAGCATAGCCTAGCCTAGCCCAGCATAGCATTGCGCAGCATAGCACAGCATAGCATATCATAGCAGAGCATAGCAAACCATAGCATAGCGCAGCACAGCATCCGCTACTGCTGCTGCTATATATATATATGTGTGTACGCACGTATGTTCCATGCTACTACTACCCATTGTTACAACTACGACGATGAGGAGAAGGAGGAGGACGGAGTTTACCGCTCCTAGTAATGTTGCTTTCCTAGAGGCTCCAACTCCTAGGTAGGACCGCACTGGGATAATTTATTTTTCGTCGAATATCCCCCTGTAGGGGGACAGGCCCGACTTAAACCTAGGACAGAAGAACAGCCTTCAAGAACACGAGATCCTCCGCCAGCCAGACAGAATAACATTCGAGGGTGCCTTCCCCCAGGCTGCACAAGAACATCCAACAGGCACAAAGAGCATTAGGGTACCCTCCCCGAACCGACCTCGATCTTATAACCTCGGCTCGACCGTTGTCGACGCTCTCCGAGGAGAGGTGGAACACATGCATCCGACGTCTGAATATTTTGACAACTTCGGCATCCTGGGGGTATGTTGGGCTCCGAGGCAACCCGACAAACGATCCGGGACGAAAACATGCTCCCAAAGAGCAGGGGGTCACGCTACGCTCCGGGCCTCGCGCATTGTAACATTACCCGAGACGCCCAGACGTACCCAACCCACTCTCCACGTGAGTCGACTACTCAAAGGAACGCTCCATACCAAAGACAGCACTGCGAGATATGCACGATCTGTGCGGCCCTGCACTCCGCCGTGCCTCCCAAGAGTCCACGAACCTGGCGACGGCTGCGCAGTTCGCAGCCACCGAGAGGTCTCGAATGGATCCCCTCTGCCTTCACCTCCGCCGTGCCTCCTAGGAGCCCGAGAAAGTGGCGACCTCTGCGCAATTCCCAGACCCCTACAGAGCAAGGGATCCCCGCTGCCCTCACCTCCACCGTGCCTCCCAGGAGCCCACGAACCTGGCGACGGTTGCGCAGTTCGCAGCCCCCGACAAAGCCGCGAGGTCTCGAATGGATCCCCGCTACCCTCACCTCCACCGTGTCTCCCAGGAACCCACGAACCTGGCGACGGTTGCGCAGTTCGCAACCACCGACAAAATCGCGAGGTCTCAAATGGATCCCCAATGCCCTCACCTCCGCCGTGCCTCCCGAGAACCCGCGAACCTGGCGATGGTTGCGCAGTTCGCAGCACCCGAGGGATCCGCTGCCCTCACCTCGGAGCCCACGAAAGTAGCGACAGTTGCTCAGTTTGCAGCCGCCGACAAAGCCGCGAGTTCTCAATTGGATCCCCCGCCGCACTCACCTCCGCCGTGCCTCCCAGGAGCCCACGAACCTGGCGACGGTTGCGCAGTTTGCAGCCTCCTGGGGAGCAGCGCAGGAGGAGGAGGAGGAGGAGGAGGAGGAGGAGGAGGAGGAGGAGAGGAGGAGGAGGAGGAGGAGGAGGAGGAGGAGGAGGAGGAGGAGGAGGAGGGAGGAGGGGACGGAGGAGGAGGGGGAGGAGGACGAGGGGGATGAGGAGGAGGAGGAGGAGGGGGGGGAGGAGGAGGAGGAGGAGGAGGAGGAGAGGAGGGGGAGGAGGAGGAGGAGGAGGAGGAGGAGCGGAGGGGGAGGAGGACGAGGAGGAGGGGGAGGAGGAGGAGGAGGAGGAGGAGGAGGAGGAGGAGGAGGAGGCAGATGGCAGGAGGAGGGAGGCATGAGGAGGGGGAGGACAAGGAGAAGGAATGGAGGAATGGATACCACAGTGCTCTACAGTCGGCCTTGATTGGACAGGACACGCGAGAGGACACAAGACCCCTCCGAGGGCCACACCGCCATAGGAATATAAGAAGGCACGTGTCGCGAGGCACAGGACACAAGGGTATCCTTGAGCTGGCAGGGTCGACCTGCTAATCTGGGCCGACTGTCTTCAAGACGAGACACACAGGAAGGTTGGAAACAAGCGTGTGACCGGAAGTCAGCTGGGAAAGGGAACGCATCTCAAGGATCGGAGACAGGAATTGTGATTTCTTTTGACGTCAACCATTTCGTTGTCTGGCGTCTTGCGCATTGACGTCGCATGTTTTCCACCGTTTTAGACCTCGACAAGTTGCCTCCCGGTCCTGGAACAATCTATTACCCGATACGTACCCAACCCCTTCTCAACGTGAGTCGACTATTCAAAAGAACGTTCCATGCAACAAAGAATGCGCTGCAAAAACACTCTGCTCCGCCGTGCCTCCCAAGAACAGCGAGGTCCCGTCTGGGTCCGCGTGGCCCCAGACTCCGCCGTGCCTCCCAGGAGCCCGCGAAAGTGGCGCCAAGTGCGCAACTCGCAACCACGCAAGGAGCAGCGAGGTCCCGTCTGGGTCCGCGTACTCCCCGACTCCGCTCTCCCTTCCAGGAGCTCACGACAATGGCGCCAAATGCGCCGTTCGCAATCCGCCGGGAAGCAACGGGGTCCTGTCTGGGTGCGCGTACTCCGCTACTCCGCCGTGCCTCCCAAAAGCCCACGAAAATGCCGAATATTACGCAATTCGCAACCACCCAGGGAACCGCGAGGTCTCGGGTCATCCGCTAATTCGAGCCCTTGAAGGTGACGACGGTTGCACAATTCGCAGCCACCCAAGCAACAACGAAATCCCGTCTGGATGCGCGTACTCCGCAACTACGCCGTGTCTCCCAGGAGCCCACGAAAGTGGCGACGGTTGTGAATTTCGCAACCACCCAAGGAGCTGCGAGGTCTTGGGTACTCTGCTACTCCGCCGTGCCTCCCAGGAGCCCACGAAAGTGACGACAATTGCACGCAACTCTGCCGTATCTGCCATGAGCCCACGAACCTGGCGACGGTTGCGCAGTTCGCAGCCCCCAACAAAGCTGCGAAGTCTCAATGGATCCCCGCTGCCCTCTCACCTCCGCGTGCCTCCCAGGAGCCCACGAAA
This sequence comes from Prorocentrum cordatum, assembly GCA_963575745.1. Lineage (NCBI taxonomy): Eukaryota > Dinophyceae > Prorocentrales > Prorocentraceae > Prorocentrum > Prorocentrum cordatum. The sequence goes on along the minus strand of CAUYUJ010018871.1, from coordinate 565,116 downwards.
GTAACGACAATTGCACAGTTCGCAACCACCCAAGGATGCTGCGAGGTCTCGGGTACTCCGCTACTCCGCCGTGTCTCCCAGGAGCCCGCGGAAATAGCGACAGTTGCACAGTTCGCAGCCACACAGGGACCAGCGCTTCAGTAGGCATGAGGAGGGGGGAGGAGCAGGAGAAGGAGTGGGCGCCGCAGTGTTCTATTCAAATCGAGAATTCAAAACAGGACGGATAAGAATAACTACTCAAGATGACAAGCCAGCCCCTCGGAAAGGGTCGAGGGAGCCCGGGACCAGGGACGCTTGGCCAGGGTGGAAAAAGGTTTGGATCTAGGGTGATGTTGGTCTTTTCTCGGCCTCTGGTGGTCTCCATAGACCTCCAGGATCGAGGTGCTCCTGAAATGAAGATAAGTGGACAGGGACCGGGAATAATCTCCTCCACCAGGAGGAGGAGGAGAGTGATGGGGGAGGAGTAGAAGGAGGGGTCGGATGATGATGAGGAGGAGGAGGAGGGGGAGGATGAGGAAGAGGAAGACAATATACTCCAGGAGGGAGGAGGAAGGGGATGGCGAGACTTCGAGATAGTCTAAGGATCCCAGCGAGTTCGAGGGGCTTCTCTAACAGCCCTCCTCCCCCCTCCTCCTTCTCCTTCAGGGGAAGGGGGGCGTTTGGGTCATTAGGCTAAGCACAGTGCGCAGGGAAAAGTCATGCCTATATATGGACAAGGGTCTGCCCCCCCCCCCCCCCGCCCCCTAATGCTGATGCCATCCCCCCCCCCCCCCCGCGCGATGCCCCGCCCTCCCCCTGTGGGCGTGGCGTGGTGTTCCCCTTCCCCCCTTATGGGTGTGGTGTGGGGTCCCCCTCGTAGGTGTGCGGTTGTGAGGGGGCCCGCCTCAGCAGCCAAGCGTCGCCTTCGTCGTCGTCTTCGTCGTCAACGTGTCGTCGTCGTCGTCGTCGTCGTCGTCGTCGTCGTCGTCGTCGTCGTCGTCGTCGGCAGTGGCATCGACAAACGCATCGCCGTCCCAAGCGTGACGCAAAGCTGCTACACTTGACGGAGGGGCGGTCGACCTCCGCCAGAGATCTGATCGTGGTCGTGGTCGTGGTCGTGATCGTCGTCGTCGTCGTCCCGCCCTCATCCCATCAGGGCGGGGGGGTGGCCCGAGGGACCGTGAAACCCAGCCCGTCTGGGGGGGAAGGGGCGTGGGCCCAGAGCCTGGGATCACATAGCTGAAGCCGCGATGGGCGAGACACGCCTGGAGACGCGCTGTCGGCACTTCCAGTCGTTTTTGGAAACAGTCCCGCCTCGATGCGAGGGACAGTTTCTCGCCCTTTCCTCGGCATTGGACTCCCACGGGGGGGCGGGAGCGGCGGGGAGAGTCGTCCCAGCGCAACAGGCCCTGGCGGTTCCTGGGGTGGGGGTGGGGGCAGGCTGCCTTCGAAGGCCGCCACCGAGCACCAGGTGCAGATACTGAGCCAGGCCGAGGGTAGGAGAGACGGAGGGCAGGGGAGGGGAGGAGGGAGGGCAGAGCGAATGGGGAGAGGTGGGAGCTACCCTCGCACTCCCTCCTGTCCCTCGCTCCCTCGTCCGCTTCTCTTCTCTTCTCTCTTCTCCTCTCCTCTCTTCTCTGCCTCTCCTCTCCTCTCCTCTCCTCTCCTCTCCTCTCCTCTCCTCTCCTCTCCTCTCCTCTCCTCTCCTCTCCTCTCCTCTCCCTCCTCTCCTCTCCTCTCCTCTCCTCTCCTCTCTCTCCTCCTCCTCCTCCTCTCTTCTTTTTCTTCTTCTCTTCTTCTTCTTCTTCTTCTTTTTCTTCCTTCCTCTCTCTTTCTCCCCTCCTCATCCTCCTCCTCCTCCTCCTCCTCCTCCTCCTACTCCTCTCCTCCTCCTCCTTCCTCCTCCTCCTCCTCCTCCTCCTCTCCTCCTCCTCCTCATCTCATTCTCCTCCTCCTCCCTCCTCCTCCTCCTCCTCCTCCTCCTCCTCTCTCTCCTCTCCCTCCTCCTCGTCCTCCTCCTCGTCCTCCTCCTCCTCCTCCTCTTCCCCCTCCTCTCCCTCTTCCTCGTCCTCGTCCTCGTCCTCCTCCTCCTAGCCATTTCGCGCCGAGCCTGCCTTTGGCCTGCAGAGAGGCGGAGCGCGGCGTCAGCGGGCGCCAATTTCGAAGCGAATGGGCTCCCACACCCGTACGCGCCATGGGTGGACCTGCGCATCATGCAAGGTCAAGAACGGAGCTGGCTATGACTACTGCTGGATGTGCTGGGGCACCAAGGGCGGCGCGAAGCCCACCGGTGGAGGCAGTAGCAGTGGGCCCGACCACACAGAGAGCGAGGACGTTGCCAAAGCCAAGCTACGCAAGCTCAGAGGCCACCTCCAGGAGTTGCAGAAGCAGGCTGAGGACCCACACCTTGGCCCCCTGGTGGCGGGAAACATCGCCGTGCTGCAGCAGCAGGCAGAGCAGTTGCAGGAGACAGTCGACGCAGACAGCGAAGTGGTGTGGGAGAGGAACAAGTGGAGCACACGTGGGACCGCGCCAAGGAGCGCGTCGCGAAGCAGGAGAAGGAGATCACCGAGGCCCAGGAGAAGCTGGAGAAAGACAGGGCTGCTCTGGCCAAGTACGAAGAGAGGCTGGGCAAGCTCCAGCAGCGCATCGACGAGCTCATCGTGCCAAAGCCAGGGCAAGGATGGGGAGCACCGGTCGCCTTCCTCGAGCAGGCCGCCAAGTGCCTGCGCGACGAGGGCGCCGACCGCAAGCTCCAGGAAGCGCTGCAGCACGCGAACAACCGAAGAAGGCTGAGGAGGATCGTGCAGCGAAGGAGGCGGCTGAGGCAGAGGAGAAGGCGGCAGCAGCAGCGGCAGCCAATGCCAAGGCCGACACGCAGCACATCGGTCCAAGCCCAAGGCCGACATGGAGATCAAGGATGAGTTGCTCGAGTTCCCGCCGGGGGCCAGCGAGAAGGACATGCGCAAGATCATGGAGAAGGGGGGCTGCACCGCCGAGCAGATGTATAGGCGCGCGCCTCTTTTGCTTCCTCTGCTGGCTGCTCTGTCCCCTGGCCACACCCTCGACAACAACAATAAGACATGGACCACACCGCCACGTTCCTGGCGAACGACAGGGTGGGCAAGAGTTATATGCAGCGAATGCAAACTCCATCGGTGCGCTCGAGAGGGTGCTCAATCATATCAGGTCTACCAGCAGTGCGCCAGTGGTGATGGCACAGGAGTTGCATGCCAGCCCGCATACTATCTCCTGTTTCGCCAAGAGCATGCAGAAGGCGGGCTGGCGTATGGACATAGCGCCAAGCGTCAGGACCAAGGGCGGCTAAGGCACCTGCGGGTCAGCGAGGGCATGACGGACAGGAACAACGCCACCCAGAGGAACTTCACCAACGCAGCGCATGCAGCGGGCCGAGTGTGGGTCCTCGGGGGCGATTTCAACATGGACCCGACAGAGCTCGAGGAGACAGGTGTGCTCAGGATGGGAGGGATCATCGTGTTCGACGCGCACAAGGGGTAGTCAGTCGGCAAAGGGACTACCTCCTCATCTCCATGGCACTGGCCGGCAGTGCCATCACAACGAAGGCGCAGGACCAATGCGACGTGGCGCCGAACGCGCCCGTCCTCCTCCGTGTGCCAGGTTAGCTGGCACTCAAGTGAACGCGAGTCCTGAGGCGGCTGAAGCGGTGGCCGCTGGAGCTACAGACGGGATGCGCATCGGGACGGACGACCTGGACTCGGCTACTCCAGGCAGAGCAGTGCGAGCAAACGGGCATGGACGATCACTGGAGCCAGCTGGCGACGACCTACGAGGACCGCCGCAACAAGCGCCACAACTTCGCCGGCACAGAGCTCTACGAACGGAAGGGCCACCAGCAGCTTCCCACCTACGTTTGGGAGGTGCTGAAGGCGCCCAAGGTGGAGGAGGCATCGAGGGGGCAGGAGTCGGCCGAGGCGGCAACGTGGCGAAGCAGACGGCTGGGCCAGATCGCCGCGGCTACGAGACAGCGGTGGGCTGCAGGCAAGGACGAGACCTTGGACTGGGCGCGCCGCGGCGCCAAAGGCATCCTCGACAAGGCCATCATCGCGCCACTGTTAGAGCGGCACCACCCCGCCTGGAGCGACTGCCTCGAGCACGAGGTCGACAGCGACGAGGGCGGTGACAATAACGATGACGACCACGACATGAGTGATATCGACGCGGACATGATCATCACGTACCGAGTACAGGTGGACGACCCAAGCCACCCATAGGGCACTCCTCGGACCCCTGCTGTCCCTGGCCACGGTGCCAAGCAAGACTGCCCGTTGACAGGGGCGGAAGCGGCAAGAGAGCGCCGCCTCCCGACGGAGCAAGGGCAAACGTGGCACACCGTAGACTGGGCACAACTGGTGAATGCGGTTGCCTGGATAGACGTAGCTACGATCACGGGCAGGGGCGTTCGTTACATCGAGAGCGTGTCCAAGCTGCTCGAAATGGCGATCAAGCGCACCTGGCGACGAGCACGACGAGCGTCGGCCAAGGGATGGCGCTGCTGGGTCGCCAATCACAGCCGACCAGGAGCAGGGGCGCTGCACAAGTGGACCAAACCACCAGTGCAATGGAAGCCGATGAAGCCGACGGAGACGCACACCGCGATCGAGCTCCTGAGCCCGCAGGTGGCGGCGGACGCGGCGCTAGCGGGCTGGGAGAAAACATGGGCTGACAACTACGACCACGACGAACCGTGGTGTCAGGCCCCGGCCAACCCAGAGCTGAACGAGTACGCGGTTCCGAAGATCACCCCCAAGGAGGTCCTGGATGCGCGCGGATGCTTCCGAGCCGACACGGGCTTGGGAGAAGCGGACTGGCACCCGCGCCTATGGCGACAGGGAAGCCATCACGGAGCAGCACGCGTGGCAAGCGTGCTGAACGCAGTGGAGAAGTGCGCGCCATGGCCGACAGCGCAGGCGACCATCCTGTTCTACCTCATGGCAAAGCCTGCGGGAGGCTTTCGCAACCTGGGCCCCATCCCCGAGCTGGCGCGCGTGTGGGAGACCATCCGCGCCGCTGGGAGGCGGCCAACACGAGAGCCTACGACTGGGCGCTCCGAGGGCGGTCCTCGGAGCGGACTGCCTGGCTGCAGGGCGCTGTACTGCGAGGCGGCGCGGGCAGACGGATACGAGTATGCGGTGACCTACTTCGACCTGGCCAAGTGCTTCGAGTGGGCCACGCACAAGAAGGTGTGGAAGGCGGCGAGACGCGGCGAGACGGTAGGACTTCAACCCCATCGTCATGCGAGTCGTCCTGCGCATCTACAGCATGGTGAGGCGCATCGTCCTGGACGGCAGCTACACCGACGGCAAGGAATGGCAGCGTAGTACGCCGCATTTTGTTTCAAGATGCTGATCATCCTGGAGCTGGACGAGCTCGTCCTCAAGTTCCCGTGGGCGGACACCTGCCTTTTCTTCGACGACCTCGCCATGGCCACGCACGGAGTGCGCGAGTTCGTGACGCACTTCCACCCGCTGCTCATCGCGGCGGTGATCACATGTTCGAGGGAACTGGACATGGCAGTTTCGCGCGGCTCAGAGGGCAAGACGGTCTTCCTGGCCTCGTCCACCGAGCTGAGCACCAGCCTGAACGCCAGCTCCCGACGCCTGGGGGTACGACTCGCCAAGCACGAGACGCACCTGGGCGTCGCAGCAGCAGCGGGCAAGCGAAGACGGGTGGCCGCCACCAGCAAGCGGGCACTCAAGTTTGCAGCAAGGGCCTCACGGGTGGCAGCCGTGAGGTCGGTAGGAGGAGCAGTGCACAAGATCGTCAGTCACGCCAATGTATCAGCCCTACTCTACGAATCCTCAGTCGTCGGCATGACGGACAGCAAGCTAAACGAGTTGAGGACGAGTGTGGCAATGGCGATGCAGGGCAACACGAAGGGAAGGTCCACACCACTCACACTGCTGAGCGACAACGTGGACCCTGGCAATCTGATCAACAGCGGGCCCATCCTAGCGTGGGCTACGGCGAAGCAGGCGGACAGGCTGAGCGTGGCATGGAGAACGTGGGCTATGAAGTTCGCGATGTGTAAGTCACCATGGCTGACAGTACGAGGGCCAGCTGGAGCTTTCATTGCTACGGTGCGGCGGATGGGCTGGATGACGCAGCCGGCATGCACCATCACAGTTGGCAGTGCAGTCTACGACCTACGGTACACCAGGCTGCAGGAACTGAACCACCTGGTCGTCACCACCTTGGAGCAGCAGCTCAAGGATAGCTGGCTTCAGGAGCACGGGGACGACTACGGTATCACATCCATCTTCCTCGCACCGGTGCGGGCACTGCTGCAGCGGCCGCTGAAGGAACGGTGGACGCAGGCACACCGCACAAGAGTGCGAGTCCTGTTCTGTGGCGGCATGTGGCCACAGGCGCGCCTATACGCCAAGAGGGCAGCAACGGACGACACATGCAGAACATGCGGGATGGCGAAGGGGACGGACCGTCACAGGACCTTCGTCTGCCCCGCAAGACGACACATACGAGAGCAAGTGGGTGGGCGCTACATAGTGCAGAGAGGCGCCAACCCATGGCTAGGAGGACGTGCAGCTGAGGGCCTATGGGGCCGCGGCATCACGGCAGACCCCGCAGAGGAGCTGAACTTGTGGAGCATCGAGTCATGCGACGAGTGGCTGCACGAGGGCGACTGGATGGGGCTCGCGACAGGGGACATCTACACGGACGGCTCCCTGGCAGTGCGGAGACTACCCCCCGCTGCGGAGAGCAGGCTGGAGCTTCACAAAGCTCCGAGGAGACAGCTACGACATGGAGTATGTGTGCTACGGGCCATTGCCAGGGCCACAGTGGACACAGATTGCGAGGGGAGCTCTACGCAGTGCTGCAGGTGCTGAAGAATGGAGTACCTCCACTGAGGATCTTCACGCACTGTCAGAATGTAATCAACGGCATCCTAGAGGGCCCCAGCAGGCTGGATAAGAATGGCCTCTTGCACCTGGACCTCTGGGACGAGATCTTCAGGGCTCTGAGGGAGCTCGGCGGACTGTGTCACAGCGTGCAGGTCTGTAAAGTCAAAGCTCACGCTTCGCGGGCCGAGAGAGAGAGAGAGAGAGAAAGCATCGGCCGCGGGAGGTGGGAGGGCAGCAAAATAGGCGATCAATATGCCAAGCAGGGGGCTCTGTATCATACCCACCCCTCATGGTGTAGAGACACGTATGTAGATACGTGTAAGCTCGTTCGGGTCATCCTCGAATTCGGAGCGTACGTAGGTGTGTTAGGAAGCGACATCGTCGACACTGAGAAGGGCTCGAGTCCGTCGATGGATTCGACCCCCCCCGACCCCGCCCTGGAGCTCCTGGACCCCCCTGGGCCTCCTGGGACGGCTGGCGGTGCGGGCGAAGGGGCCGAGGCGGCCCCTCCCCCATCCCTGACGGCCACCCCTCCTCCGCGGGCCATCCTGGACTTGGGGGCCGCCAGGGTCGACAAAGCAATAGGAGCGGGGCACAAACTCGTGTTCCGTCAATCGTACGTTTTCTGTCGTACTGCAGGTTCGTGCCGTGTCGACCCTGGCGTTGGTTCCTGACACCGCGCTGGATCGTTCAACCTTGAACGATCGGCCCTCTCCCCAACGTCCGATCGTTCAACATCGACCGATTCTGGGCCGCCGTCGGCATTCAACGTTGAACGTCGGCGGCGGGGTCGCCGCCGGTCGACACGACGCGAACCTACCGTAGGTGTGCCAGGTACGCCCGCGACAGATGGTCGGGCCTATTGCGAAGGCCCGACGGCCTGTACCGCCGACCCTGAAAGACATCGACGACGACCAGGGTGGGGAGGAGGAGCAGGAGGAGGCGGAGACAAGGAGGAGCAGGATGAGGAGCACGAGGAGGATGAGGAGAAGGATGAGGAAAAGGACTCCCCCCTGGGATCCCTCCCCCCCTGGGGAAGGAGGACCAGAGGAGGACCGGCGTGGGAGAGGGGAGGGGAGGGGCAGGAGGACCCCCAGGGACGGATGCGTATCTGACTCCCCTCCCCCCCCCTGGGACTCCTCCCAACCTGGGGAGGAGGGAGGACCCGAGGAGGACTGGCGCGCCGGAGAAGGACTAGCGTGGGAGAGGACCCCCAGAGGCGACGCGAATCTGACCCCCCCCTCTGGGACCTCCCCCCCCGCCGGGGAAGGGACAAAGGGAAGGGGCTTCCCCTTGACGTAAAGAGGACGTGGATGGAATTCCCTCAGGCTGCGAACCCGTTCCCCAAACGATGAAGGGTGCGCTCTCTCTCTCTCTCTCTCTCTTCCCCGACGGGAGAGGAGGATGGGAAGGAGGGGACGAAAGAAGGCTCCCCGTCGACGGGTCTGGACAGACACCCCACACACGCCGACAGGGTCGGCGGACTTTCCCCATGTTGTCCTGGGGCCCCAAGGGTGATCGGGGGTAGGCTAAAAAGAGAGTCTGGCAGGGTACTCCAGATTTCGTAATAAAAGGGAGGGGGTCTCATTTCGGGGGGGGTCTCTTCAAGGCTATCTTGGAGGGCCTGGGGGGGTCTGGGGACGATGTTTTGGAGGGTTCTCCCAGGGGGGGGGTCTAAAACTTCTCGTCTGGGAGGGTTGAGACCCCCTCCCTTTTATTACGACATCTGGAGTACACATCCCACCACTGGAAAGCCCCTTTGAGGCTCATCCTCAGAGGGCACGGCATTCTGGCTCGGCTCGGCTCGGGGACGGCCCGGTGCGGCCAGGATGACCCGCGGCGCGATCCCATGCGGCATCGTGATCGTTCGTTCGTTCGATCAGCAGATTCAGCAGAATCCTCCTCCTCCTCCTCCTCGTCCTCCTCCCCATCCCCCCTCATCATCCCCCTCCCCCTCCTCTCCCGCATTTCCTGGTCCCCCTGATGACGTCCGGGAGATGTTCGGCCCCCCTCCGCGTATCGTTTTTCACTCGCAGGATTCCCGGGATTTGTTTTCTTTTGTTTTCAAAATGTTGCTCCCGCTGCAGCGCTGGCCTCATTTTCGGGCTTCCGCTCGTTCCGAATCGTGATCCCGCTGCAGCGCTGGCCTCATTTCCGCGCTTCCGCTCGTTCAGAATCGTGCTCCCGCTGCAGCGCTGGCCTCATTTCCGCGCTTCCGCTCATTCAGAATCGTGCTCCCGCTGCAACGCTGGCCTCATTATTTCTTCTTTGCCATGCCACGGCGTGCAATGCATGCCATGTGGTGTTCCGCTGTGCGATGCCATGCCTTCAGCTGCAAAGCTAGGATATGCAGTGCTTGACTACGCAGTGCCACGCCATGCTATGCCATGCTACGCTTTGATATGCATTCATTCATTCATTCATTGAAGCGTTACGCCAGCAAAAGAATCTATCATCTCTGAAATTTCATGTTCCGCACACGCATGGCATCTGCGTGGGCGATCCCTGGGTCCCGGAGTGGATTCGCTCGGACTTCGGCACGCCACGGGCCATCTCAACGGACGGGCCGGCCTGCTTGGGCTCGAGTGCCTGTCCTGCACGCGAAAACGGAGCAGTCTCTGGACAAATGCATAGCGCGTCGCTCTTGCATCCACTCATCGTTCTGGACGCGCAAAGTCATATCGCTCAGGCTCTCTGGGTGGCGCAGAACGTGCTGTGCCCAGCTTACATGCGAACGGCACTGGCTGCGGATGACATGCGCGCGCCTCACTTGGAAACTTGCCGCGGTTTCGTCCGGCCGCGGACGCTGCAGCGAGATCCTGGCAGCTAGCTTGTTGTGATGGGAATCCCACGTCTTCAATGCTATCCCACATCTTCAACGCCATGATATGTCATGCTTTGTTATGTGCCGCTGTGCGATGCTATTCTCTGCGTTGCAATTCTTTGTGATGCAATTCTTCACTACGCAACGCCAGGCCATGCTATGACATACTACGCTCTGCCGTGCTCTTCTACGCCCTGGTATGCCGTGCTCTACGATGCATCGCGCACCCCTTCGGGACCATTGTCCTGCTCGACATCCGACTGTGCGAATAGAAAGGATATCTACACCATTGTAAGTGATGGGAGGGAGGGGTAGGAAGTCAGATGTGACGCGAGCGCGCCCTGCTTGTCTCCCCCCCCCCTCCCCCTCCACTCCCCCTCCCCTCGCCTCCTCCTCCCTTGCCCTCGTCCTGCCTCCCTCCCCGCCCTCCCCCCCCGCCCCTGTCGTCCTCCCCCTTCCTCGGCCTCCTGCCCCTGCCGCGCGAGGGCCGGGAGGAGGAGGAGGAGGAGGAGGAGGAGGAGGGAGGAGGAGGAGGAGGAGGAGGAGGAGGAGGAGGAGGAGGAGGAGGGAGGAGGAGGAGGAGGAGGAGGAGGAGGAGGAGGAGGAGGAGGAGGAGGAGGAGGAGGAGGAGGAGGAGGAGGAGGAGGAGGAGGAGGAGGAGGAGGAGGAGGAGGAGGAGGAGGAAGGCGAGGAGGAGGAGGAGGAGGAGGAGGAAGGAGGAGGAGGAGGAGGAGGAGGAGGAGGAGGAGGAGGAGGAGGAGGGGCGACGGAGGCGTCCTGCGGCAGCAGCGCCCGGCAGCCCAGGCACGCCCGCAGCAGGCCCGCCGCCAGCAGCGCGGGCGCGTCGCCCGCCGCGCCCGCGAGCCACAGGCGCAGGCGCCGCAGCGCGGAGAACTGCCCCTGGCCGTCCTCCGCTGGGGGGGACCAGCCTCGAACGTTTCCCTATCCCTAAGATTGGCACGCCAAAAGGCGGTGACAATCTTAGGGATTCGCCCTCAAAAAATAAGGGAATCCCTAAGATTGGCATCGTGATGAGGAGGCGCCCCTGGCCGTCCTCCGCTTGGGGGGGCCCCCGGGACTTGCCATCGCTCGGACGTCCATTCCCTGTGCTTTTTTGTCGATTTCGTGCGTGGCTTTTTCGCCAAATGATCAAGGATGCTCCTCGATGGTCCTCGCCGGAGGAAAAATGCACACGTCCGAGCGATGCCAGGCCCCAGGAGAGACGGGAGGGGTCGGAGGAGGAGATGCCGATGCCGCCGCTCGTCCTGGAGAGCGCCCCCGTGGCCCTGGCTGGCTTCTCCTCGGCGCTCTGCTCCGGGCGCACCCCTGGAGGGGTGCGCCCGGAGTAGCGGCATCGGCACCCCGTGGCCCTCCCCGATGGGGCGTTCCAGGAAGGGACTCACGTTCGGCGCACCTCGCCTTCGCCGGCGCGCCCAGGGGGGCAGCGAGGCGGGGCGGACCTTCTGAGAAGCTTTCTAAGCATTTCGCGAAGACACGGATGGCCTCTCAGAAGGCTGGAAGGCTGGATGGCGTCTGAGAAGCCCCGTCACATTCTGAGAAGGCTTGCCCCCTCTCACCTCCCTCGGCGCGCTGCCGAGAGTGGGGCGCTCCAGAACGGGCCTCGCCGGCGGCGGAAGGGGGGAAGCGAGGTGGGGCGGGCCTTCTCCGAAGGCTCGGGAGGCCTTGGGCCTTCTGCCTTCAGGGATGCCTTCTGAGCAATTGCTGACGGCACCGATGGCCTCTCAGAAGGCCGTACAGTAGGGACTGGGCTTCCGAGAAGCCCCGCCATCTTCTGGGAAAGCCTGCCCCCTCTCACCTCCCCCCTCGGCGCGCCGCCGAGAAGCAGCAAGATACCACCTGGGATCGCCCTGCGGCAGGCTCCCGTCGTGACGTCCGGTGCGCCAGCTGCTGATGCAGTCGCCGTGCTACTCTGGGGAGCGCTGGGTAAGGAACGACGGGGCTTTCCTGGTCACGGCGAGCCTCGGTCACGAACGAGTTCCACGACCTAAATCTAGGTGTCGCCACCAGGGGGGCCGCTAATTTCTCGAGGAAGCGCCATTTCCTCTACGAACGGGCCCCCCAGAACACTTGCCGCCCCCCCCAACGACCCCAAAAGTCCAAAGCCCCCTCGAGCTTCGATCCTGGAATCTCGATCATGAAGAGGATCTGTTGGCATCCTCCTAATGGTGAGTCTCCTTGGCACTGCCCGACTTCCCATGGGGGCTGAGGCAACACGAGTTCATCCGGGGTCGCCCTGCAACGGGCTCCCGTCGCGACGGCTGGTGCGCTTGCTGCTGATACCGCGCGGGGATCGTTCAGCCTTGACGCCCCCGCCGCCTTCTGAGAATGCCCGCCCCCCTCTCACTTCCCCCCCTCGGCGCGCCGCCGAGCCTGGGCCTCCCTGGAACAGCTGGAGTCACAGTGGGTCAACGCCACCCCTGGCAGCATCCGAAATCCGGCCGCCCCTGAAGGATCGTCCCCCGAGCCCAGGGTCCTCGCTCGGGCTCGGCGCCTGGGGCGCCGATGTCGCCGAGGGGTCCAGTCTCCTCCTTGGGGGGGGAGGGGGGGCGGGGAAGGGGAGCTCCTCCTCCTCGCTGCTGCTGCTGCTGCTACTGCTGCTGCTGCTGTTCATCACTCTACTCCTTCTCCTCCTGCCGCTCCTCTCCTCGATGCTGCGGGCATCGTTACCATCCACATGGCGCTGCCCCTCCGCTGCTGCTGCTCCTCCTCCTCGTCTGTCTCTTACTATTATTATGTTGCTTATGTTTTTCTTATTCTTCTTCTTCTTCCTCCTCCTCCTCCTCCTCCTCAATTAATTGCAAGTCCGTGAAGGGTCGCGCCGAGCACAAGACGCGGTACGCGCGAGGGCACGCAACATGTCCAGAGCGTATCCTGCCAAATTGCCACCGCCACGTCGCTCCCGCAACCCGGGTCTCCCTCCCGTCCTCCTCCTCCTCCTCCTCCACCACCTCCTCCTCCTTCTTTCGCCTGCCCTCCAGCAGATAAAAATGGGAGGGCTCAACTTTTCTAGGCATGAGGGGGGGATGGGGCTCGGAGGGAATGGGAAGGGGAAGGGGAGCGGGGGTAGAAAAGGGACGGGGGGACGACGACGACAAAGACCACGACGTTCGCAGGCCTCCAGAGGCCGCAAAGGGACAGCACCTACTCAAACTCAAACCCTCGATTCTCCCACCCCGAGGAGGGAAAGAGGGAGGAGGAAGAGGAGGGGTTGGGATACTGCTAACTTGCTTGCACACGGCTGTTGGACAGTTAAAGTAATAAGCCACTCTCTCAGGATAACTTGCGCCACTAAGCGCTATACACGGGGCTAAGCTTTGCATTCGCCGAAGGAGGAAGCGTATGGACGTTAGCTGGGGGAGTGGGGGAGGGAGGAGAGGTTCGCGCGCGCGCTGCTGCTCTTGCTTGCTCCTCTCCCCTCTGCTGTTTCCTCCCCTCCGTCCTTCCCGTTCTCCCGTCCCCTCCCCTCGGCGCCGCCTTTCCCCCCTGGCGCAGTCCCTTCCCCTCCTTGGGCCCCCGGCCGTTTAGAGACCCACGATGACGGCGAACGGGGGTGGCAACAAGGTGGAGGCCGATGGGGGGAGGGCGGAGGTGCGGTGGGCCTTCATCGCTCTGCGCAGGTCTCGCTCACTCGCTCGCTCGCATGCGCACCGATCGATCGCCAATCCAACCAACTATTCCATGCGATGGTCCACCCATCTTGACCACAGGCGAGCTCAGACCAATGGCGGGAGGGGACGAGGCGAGCGAACTCGAGCTACCAGCGCGACAAACTTACGAGGAACAAGAGCGGCACCAGCATGAACGTTTGGGGATCCGCGCGGCTTTCTTGGGATCGGAGCTGCATCCCTCTCCCTGGCGCGCGGAGCCCGCCAGGAGCGGCGCTTCTGGCGCCGCCACGGGGGCCCAACGCCGATTCATGACATCTGTGTGAATTTCCCAAAATACACTCGGATCTAGGCCAAACGACCATCCCTCAAGAGTATGAAACGCACCGTCGGCCAAACCACACAGAACATCCAAGGGTACCCCCCAGAATTCACAATCACATCCAACAAACACGAAGAATACTAGGGTACCCTCCCGGAACTGACCTCGATCTTATACCTCGGTCCGACTGCAAATGTCTGCGCAGCTTTTGCTTCTTCGGGAACTGTCAACTGACGACGGTGCCAAGTCGTGCTGGGCGAAAGGGGGGGATAGCAAAGGGGGTTTGAGAATCAGCTCACGTAGCTGATTTTCCCGGCGCCTCCTGGCGCCGGAGGCGGCCATGTATCGAGGAATGGGCCCTTCGGTGGGGTTGAAATTAGCTGTATGTAGTAGATTTCGTAATTTCCCTTTTTTTGTTTGTGGTTTGATTGAGGGGGATTTATATTCGAGTCCCGCAGAGGAGGACCGAGGTGTGTCTGTGTGTCTGTGTGTCTGTGTGCCTGTGTACCTGTGTGTCTGTGTGTCAGTGTGCCTGTGTGCCTGTGTGCCTGCTGTGTGTCTGTGTATCTGTGTCTCTGTGTCTGTGTGTCTGTATGTCTGTGTGCCTGTGTGCCTGTGTGTCTGTGTGTCTGTGTGTCTGCGTGCGTGTCTGCGTGTCTCTGTGCCCGTGTGCCGAGAGGGGGCCTGCGCCCGAGCCCCGCCGAGTCCTGGCGGTGGGGCTCAGACCGCCGGCGAGCAGCGTGAACGCCGCCTCGCTCGGCGGGCGCGCGCCCTCGCGCGCGCGTGCGCGGCCTCGCGCGGCCCACGGCCTCGGGAGGCCTCGCGAGGCTTCACGTGCTCTCCCCGGCCTTCTCCTCCCCCTCCCCCCTCCGCAGCCCCTTCCTTGCCTCTCCTTCTCCTCTCCTCCCCCCTTGGCCTCCCATTCTCCCCCTTCTCCCCTCCACTTCTCCCCTCCCGTTCTTCTCTCGTCCCGCCCCTCCACAGATACACATTGAGAGTGCTACTCTCCTCTCTCCCCTGACTTTGTGCGGAAAATGTTCGGCCCTCTCCGCGTCTTGATGCCGATCTTTTTCTGTTTTTGTGTTGTTTGTTGCTGTCCGGTCTTTATGATCCGACCCTGTTCGGTGTTTCAATGTGGTGCTGCCCCTGTAGCGAGGGCCTTTTTTCCAGATCGGCGCTGTGCCCCCGTCGATCAGACTCGCGCTCTCCCCCAATGAAGGGCCCCCAGGACACACAAATAAATACACACAAATAAAAACATGCCCCAGGTTTTCCCATATTTTCGGGGTTTCTGTCTTCCCCCCACCTCCCATATTTTCCAATGATATCTTGGACATCGAAGATTAATTGTGTCAGTGTGTTTTTTTCCTTCCTGACCCAAGCGTGGGCCATGTTTTGGATCCGATTTTTTTCTTTTTCGTCGCTGTCGCCCCCTCATTTCCCTTCCTCCGCCTTTCCCCAAATCCTCCTGCTCCAGTTCTTCCTCGTCCTCCTCCTCGTCCTCGTCCTCGTCCTCCTCGTCCTCGCTGTTCGTCCTCGTCCTCCTCCTTCCTCATCTTCCGATGGGGTCTTCTGCGGAGGTCCAAATCGGCTATGGCATGCGTCCGCGGATGCAGACAGCATCAGGCTTCCCCCTCGCACCTCCGCTGCGCCTCTTCCCCTGGCGGATCGATGCCAGGACGGCCTCCGACGCCGGCCTGGCCTCTGGGCCGCCCTGCCTCCTCACCCCCTTCTCCTCTAGGTGTAGATAGCGACGGGGAGACGGAGGAGGATGAGCCTTTTTCCTCATGCTGGCCATCGCTCGGACGTCCATTCCCTGTGCTTTTGTCGGTTTCGTGCGTGGTTTTGTCGCCAAATGATCAAGGATGCTCCTCGATGGTCCTCGCCGAAGGAAAAAAATGCACATGTCCGAGCGATGCCAAGCATGGCCTGTGGCGCCCAGCAGCTTCTGCCCTGCCTGGGCGCGAGCTCTCGGCCCGGCGGGCCGCCGTGGCCGCTGCCCCACCTCGAGCGCCTCTGGCGCCTCCGCCGCAGGCCGCGGGCGGCGCCTGGGCACGTGCGCGACGAACGCCGGCGCTCCAGCAGCAGCTCTCCCTCGTCCCTCCTGTTTGACTACCTACCAGACCACCCCAACCCAACCCGAAGACCCGAATTTCGGGTTGGGGGGGTAAGTGTTCCACATGTGTTTTTTCGATGTTTCCCGACCCCCCTCACTGGAAATCGAGTGTAAATCTGAGCCTTCGGGTTGGGTTGGGGTGGTTTGGTGAGTGGGGACTGTTGGCCCCGGTGACCTCCAAGAGCGGGCTGGCCCCGCGCGCGCCGGCGCCGGCCCAGGCTGTGCGACTTGGTGGCGGGGCTGGCCAGCTTATCCAGGATGAGCTCCAGCTTGGCCCTCTCCCAGTCCTTGCGCGTCTTCGGGTCCGTCAAGTCAAAATCTGGTCGTCGGGCATTGGCCAGTGCAGCGCCGCCTCTGGCCCTGGCGCGTTAGTTGGCCAGAGCGCCGCCAGCTCGACGCCCGTGCCGCCCTGGAGGTGTCTCTCCGCTCTTCGCCCCCATGGCGAAAGTGCTGCCAGCGCCCAATCGAGCCAGCCTGCCCGCTTGTCTGGGTGGCCCCACATCGCCGCCAGCTTGTCCAGCTGCGTCTGCGCCTCTTCCTGATCGAGAAAGCCACTCCTCCTGCTCCCTCCTGTCCCCCTTCGCAAGTGCCTGCAGTTGCGACGGGATGCTGGGCGCGATCGCCCGGGCGCTTCCCGAACTCCTTGCCCCCTCCAAATAATTAGCGGGAGGTCGGTGCGACCCCTGGCATCGCCATCCTGCGCGGAGCCACTGCGCCCGGTGTGCCTCGGGTCATTTGGTCTCGGAGGCCTGCTGACTCGGGTCAATCCAGACCCCGGTCAGTCAGACCTTGCAGAATCCTGCAAAATCCTGCACCCAAGCCTGGGTCAATGCACAGGATCCGGCAAGATCCTGCAGGATCCTGCACCCAAGCCCGGGACAATGCGACCCTGGCCCTGCAGGATCCTGCAAGATCCGGCGCTCTGGCTGACCCCCGTTTGCATTGACCCCCGTCGCGAGGCTCCCGATGGTCCCATGCAGGCATCCAGCCGGCGCCTGGCCTCAACCCTCCGCCATTCCTTGGCCTTGCTCGCCTCCGCCGCAAGCCTGCGAGCGCGCTCCCTGAGGGCCGTCGCAGTGGCTGCCTCCTCCTCCGCAGTCCTCGTCTGCGGGGCGGGCAGGGGCTCCCGGCCACCCTGTTCCTCCTCCACCTCTGTCTGGCATTCTCCTTCGTCTCCAAAAAGACAGCTCGTCTCCCTCGCTCGCGCCCCCGGGCGCGGGTGCGGGGTGCGCCCGGCCGCCGACGCCACCTGCGGCCCATCGAGGGTCGGGCGTCGGGGAGGCCCCAGTTCGCTCCGCGCCGGGCGGGCCATGGCCGTCGGAGCGTGGTGCCGCGGAGTGGGCCTTGCGCTCGCGCTGGCCCTCGGCCGAACAGGATCTGGCCGGGCGCCCCCCTGCCTTCGCCGCCCGCCCTGGCGTTCGGGGGTCTGGGCCCGAAACCTTGCCCCCGCCATCCGCGGGACAGGACTGCGCCCGCCGGGCTGGGTCCTGGCGCTTGCTCCCCGCCGCCGCGCGGCTTATGCGCCTCGCCACCTTGTCGTCGGACTCAGGCTCCTTCGCGTCCGCTGGCAACTGCCTCGCCTTCAGCCCGATGTGCGGCGCGTTCTTCCTCGCCTTCAGCCGACCAGCCTCCTCGCGCCCCGCCTCGCCCCTCTCCTGTTTGCGGCGCGCCAGCGTCTCGGGCGACGGGGGCGGGCGCTGCCGCTGCCCAGCTCCCTCAGGTAGAGGCCGCTGGGCGACGGAGCCGGGCCTTGCCCTTCGGGCGGGGGGGGCCCTGCTTCTGCTTCTTCTTCTTCTTCTTCTTGTGCCTGCGCCCTCTTCCCGTCTGAGGAGGTCGCGCGCCGCCCTGCGGCTCCTGGCCGCGGGGCGCCTTGTCGTAATGACCCTGATAGTGGCTCGCGCCATCCATCGCCCAATCCTTGCGTGCATGCATGCCCGCGCGCGCGCGTTGCGGCGGCGGCCCGGGCGCCGCTGCGACGCGGGGTCGCTGTGCTCCGGGCAAGGGCAGCCCAGCAGGCGGCGCGGATCCGGGCCCATCTTCCCTGCCTCGGCGGGGCCCTTCCCTGGGCGCGGGCGGGGCTGGCGCCGTTGTGCGCGCTGGCGCGCGCGCGCCCGAGGGGCCTGCCCAGGCTGCGGCGCGCCCGCGCGCAACGCGCCCCGTCTCCTATCCTCGCGCGTCCTGCGGGGTTGAGCTTGGCCAGGTCTGCCACGTTGATCCGGGCGCTGTGCTCGACTGCGCGGCGAGAGCAGACGCGCGCGAGGTCCTCGTCGCTCTCGAGGGCGGGGGGGGCATGATATTGCCGCGCGCGGGTGAACCGTGCCGATGCCGTCATCGTTTCTGGGCGCCTCCATGTCCGCCTTGAGGTGGCGGTGGGCGCTGCCCTTAATCGGCACCCGTGGCGAATGGCGCGGCTGCCCCTGAGCGGCCCTTGCTTGGGCCTCGCCGCTGAGCCTCTTGAGCGGATGGTGAGGTCCTTGGGCGTCATCTTCTCAGGTCCTCCTTCTGTCGCGCGCGCCACTCTTTACGTGCTGCTCGTTGACCGCTGCAGCCTCCGTAGGTCCTCGCCGTGTGAGGGCGGCTCCAGGGTCTCCTTCCAGCGCCGCCTTCATGTCGTGCCCAGACTTACTGCCCTTGGCAAGCCCTCCCGCTGTGGTCGCGATGTAAGCGAAATAACCCCAGGCGGTGCGCGAGAACCAAGATGCGACGCCGATCGCCGACCCCGAGAAGGCGATCACACCCGCACCAGCGAGGCCCATCGCAACCCACTGCAACTTGACCCAGTGGGGGCCGAAGGGGTGGCGGCCCATAATGGCGTCGACCATGCCCACGGGGGAGGAGAGGAGCTGGCGGGGCAGCGCCCCGAGAGCGTGTCCGACACGCTTGTGCCCGCCCACTCTAGCGCGGCCTCGATCCGCGAGCTGGCCAGCGACGTCGTGTCCGTCTTCTGCTCGTGCTTACCTGTCTGATGCGATTCGACGCTCGGCTGCTCCTTCAGCGGCGAACCCTGCCCGCCGCCTAGCGGAGGCCCCCCAGGCGGCGGCGCAGGGGTTGGGCGCGGCCCCGGCTGTCGCCCTCTGCCTCGCGCCTCGGCGGCGCCTGCTAGGCCCCGTCCGAATAGTGGAGGTCGCAATAATACCCGGAGTCAATGTAGCCTGTTTGGACCCCAAGAGCCCCCGCAAGGCCCATCGGGGCCAGGCCCCCCCCTCGCCACCCTTGGCCTCCGCAGTGTCCTCGTGCTCCAGTGGTCCCTCCAGTGCCTGAACTACCACGGCGGAAATACGTATGCGAGCTGCCTCTAAAGAGCGGCGAGCCCGGCAACGACGTCTTTGCCTCCAGGGATGTTTTAAGGGCCCGCCAGGGCCACCGTCCTGCACATAAATGTCGGGTGCCTATTCGCCAGCTTATCGTGACTAACCAATACTTCTGCTGCTCTTCGGCTTTCTC
Organism: Prorocentrum cordatum; assembly: GCA_963575745.1. Taxonomy (NCBI): domain Eukaryota; class Dinophyceae; order Prorocentrales; family Prorocentraceae; genus Prorocentrum; species Prorocentrum cordatum. The sequence goes on along the minus strand of CAUYUJ010018871.1, from coordinate 545,903 downwards.
TTCAGACGTTTTAGCCAACAAAAACACGTGGTCCAGTCCCTGAAACAGAGAACGTGCTGGACTTCAACCCGTGCTCCTCCGCCCTGAAGGTCCCCGGGGTACTCTACTGCCCCGTCGGCCTAGATCCCGATGCAGCTCTCACAGTGCACAAGGAGAGGCTCCTCAGTACTGGAACCCTTCGGGCTCAAGGCGAATTCGCGACCCTCTCCACCTAGAATGCGTACATCAGAGAGGTCCGCGCACCTACATTTCCATGTCGATATTAGCGGATCGTGCCTTGAGCACTGGGACAGAAGAGCGGCAGCAAGAGCCTCGATGGCGCCAGCGCGGAAAAAAAACACCGAACGCGCAACCGCGAGAGCGGCGG